>CM067367.1:67669870-67711713 GCA_034401795.1 Chaetoderma sp. LZ-2023a
CGACACGACGATGTTTAACCCGTGAGAAGCCCTTTACAATAGGTGTTGAATGTAGCTCTCAAACAATTTTCACAATGGTAAATTTTCACAAACTTAAGCGCATGTTATATCAATACAATCTTAACCAAAATGGAAAGGAGTGATCGTATATCGCAGATTTATACATAATCAACCTCGTTTAAGACACCCGTATGTTGCTTTGTACATATTGGGGCACTTAGGTCTTCTGTGACTAGCAATACCTAGCTACACAATGCCCATGTTTTTCTACATTTTTCATAATTAAACTTTTAACTGACATGCAGTGCATGTCTACACAAGCTGGCAGGACATATTTATCACGTGAGCAAATGAGAGAATGTTACTCATCCGTGTCAGAGTCATCTTCGACAATTGTATGCTGAACATTGTCACACATTTCACCTCCCATACAAAGGCATGCTTCAGTGCAGAGTAGATTGTTAGCCTTGCATTGACAGAGATCTGTTCTTTTGCAGGCAGACTTTTGACATCTACATGATGTCAGTTCAATTAATCCAAATGGAGCAGGATCCTTTGACATTAGAACAGGCTTGAGTAGACCATCCACTATACTCCAGCCATGTCCATTTGGAGATGGAAGATTCTGAACAGCTTGCAATGAACGTCTCCAACAAGAGCTTGAAAATTGGCCCTTTCGGTGTGATGCTTTAGACTATTCGATGTAGGTGGACGATTTTCATATCTTTGTCTCTTTTGACAAAAGAGCCAATAACGGGTTTCATCAGCTGTCTTTCCCACATCCCTGGTGGTATACAACTCACAGACAAATTTCTCACATAGAATTGCAGTATTCGGTGATAAGTCAACATGTTCGCCGAGTTGGGCTAAGCTAAGCTGATGACATTCAGATGACTTTAAGAGATTGAATGCTTTTCTCTTAGCGACTCCAATAATCCACTAGTGCTATCACAACCTGTAAGAGAATGAAACCCAGGCAAAGACAGACAGATAGCTGGGCCCAGTACTTGAGCAACTGTATGTATTGGTATGTATCGCAATTTGTCCTTTGTGCCCGTACGGAACCATAGTTCAGAACAGTGAAGCGAACGATACGTATATATCTAAGTACTGCCACGTCTGTATCAGGAGACTGTATAACTACACGCATGTGGTCTTTTGAAGCGTGTAGCGCGTGCAACATCATACGCGTATCTGCTTCCTCGTGATCTGATCGAAGTTCTTCCAAATACGACGAATTGTTCGCTGAAATGACAACAACATCCATTCCATCGTTAAGGCCACCAGCAAGAATGACGCAATTGTCGGCAGATAGCATATTTTGACCAGTATCACGCCACCGCTTGCTGAGAAATGCAACCAGGTTACTTTTGTTGCTTGGATTGCTGATGTACTTGGCCCATTGCTTTGGAACGGAGTATTTTCTCCAGCAATCTTTACTTCCAATGCTGTTGATGACCCACGTTTTAGCCGCTCTTCCGCTTTGAGAGATTCCAGTCTATCATATCTGTCAAAAACTATATCTACTCTGTTGCAGTCTTCTTGATTCAGTGGAACTGTAAGATGTGCCAGTATTTATCAGCCAATTCTCCAAATGTAGACGTATCTCCAGTTTTAACCATTTGCACAATTGCCATGCCATCTACTACATCAGCTGTTGCGCCTGTCTTGTCACAGGTGGAAGCCGTCCATCAACATTTACTTCCTTTTCTAGTTCACTTAACAAAACACTTTTCACATTCTTTCTTAGAGTCCCATCCGTATGTGACAATGATAGTGGAACAGCAGACAGTTCATACGTCATCACTAGTTTTAAATCAACATCTCTGGACCTTGCGGCAATAATTAATCGACCAAATAGTTCGCGGTCAGATCTCACATTGTGAATTTTTTCATCATTTGTTTGAGTTTTTTCTTCTGTGCTAGGCTGGCAAATGTTTTAAGTTTTAAGTGTGGCAACGTGTCCCAAAAGCTTCTTGTGTTAGTGTCCAGCCGCTCCTGAACAAAATTCTCCATAATCTCCTTACCAATGTCACAGACGGAAACAGGTATCTTGGCGATTTCAATATATGAGTTCCAAAATGCGAACAGGTGTGATTTCGAGCGTGACTCAACTTTAAAGGATTTGAACAGCTCTTGCAATTTATTCACGTACATACACACCTCTTTGAAATTTTCTTGCAGTGCGTCTAAGTTCATTTTAATATGTTTTTCCGCACCGATTACCACCACATCCATCTGTCTCATTCCAACCACCATTACCTGGGTGCTTTGTCAACAGTGGTACAGCTGGATATACAGATTCTATGATGGAGTTAGTATACATACATAAAATATAACATTCACATTTCACCCTCGCCTTTGGTATATGCATGCAAAATGTATGTTGGATATATGTTAGGTCGATATCCGTCTAATATCACATGGTGAATCTAATACGATATTACTTTGAGTTATGACACGATCATGCTTATATCGTTGTGCACTGTGGATACAGCCAAAGCCTAGACCCCTATGCAAAGAAATCAGGATAACTAATTAGTGCATACCACAATTTGTTTGTACAACAGGGCTTAAAATGTGTGGGACATGTCCCCCAAGCCACAGCAAGTGTCAGACCTTCCGAATACTGGGTGTGCTACGTCACGATTCTGACCTAGCTTTAGCTCCTGGACTATGAATTCACTTTGCCCATAGTGTCACCGGGTAAACAAAATGATATTTGCCCCACTATGCGCAGTTCACCGAGAGTGCTACACATATATATGGTTTTACGGGTACTAGAGCGGTAAGGGGCTACATCTCCATTCACATGATAGTGTTAACTTGGATGACGAGAAACTGCAATCGTGACATTAAAAGGAAATTATGGAAAATGACCAAAAATAAACACTAATAAAAGAAATTGACAAAAATATTGCTGAAAGGAACATTAAGGAATCTGTGCAAAATATGTGTCATAATGCCAAAATGTTGCCAGCCGCAAAGTTTGAGGGTGGGGTGGGGGGGGGGGGGGGGTGATCCAAACAAACGGAACACCATTGTAAGTATTTCAAATTTTGACCAAGGTTCAGAACTCATGATGACAAAGTGTACACGCCCATATATACATATAATGAATTCGCTGAAAATGCACAGACTTATTCTGAGGATAAGTATCACATCTGTACACAGCACGATCTTTGATTCACAGCCATGCTGGGATTTAGTAGTGCTCCCCACGCTTAAATGTTAAAATCGCTACTCCTTATCAGATAATGATGAATGCAACTTTATAAAACGTAAGTGGGGTAGTCTAGGGGCGAGTACCGACATCAGTAGGGCCTAAGGATCCCAATTTTCGATTCATCATTCTGGTGGGATTTATAAGGGCACCTAGCCCCACCCTTAAAGTTGAAAACCCCTACTACTTCGCTACTGATGACGGAGCTCGAGAAAACTTTAGAGGAATATTTTATGAGTAACTCTTACATCAGTATTGAGCCCAATTTTCAATTCATTGCCTTCTGTTGGGTTTAGTAGAACGCCCACCATTAAAATGTCATAACCAGTAAATTTTAAAATCGCTACTCCTCCGTTATTGATTAACTAATCTCGATAAACTTGAGAGGAATATTCCATGTGTAACTCTTGACATGATTGGTAATTTATTACTGAGCCATTCTTTCAATTCACTGCCTGATGAGTTTTATTTAGTAGGGCGCCCCGCCATTAAATTTAAAATCATTACTACTTCATTCTTGATGAATGGATGTAAAAAAAATTGAGAGATATTCCATGGCTATCTCTTGACATCATTTCGTTTCATAGGAATAACATCGATATCAATACGCACTACGCAGCACAATTTTCTTTATTCCCAGCTCTAAGTTTTAGTATGGCGCGCTGCCATTACGCTTTAAAACCGTTAACGATTCAGGCAACATGATAATACGTGAGGGGAATATTCTAGGGGTACAGTAACTATCAACATCATTACGGTGGACAACTTTCGCTTCATCATCCTGGTGGGTTATATAACACCACCTCAACCTGAATCTCTGACCCTCCGGTACTGATGCACGGATCTTGATGAAACTTGAGAACATATTCTATGGCCAATTGACCGTTCCAGTTTTAGCTATGCCCCACCCATCTCTAGCTAAGCTCCACCCACATCTTACTCGTGTTGGGATTGATCGATCCCCTCAAATCCATGACTATCAATTTCCATAAAACTATAAAGGTAAGCTGTTAAATATTCTGAAACTAATTTGACTGGGCGCTGTTGCTGCAACAGCGTCCAGTCAAATTAGTTTCAAAATATTCAACAGAATGTTTACTAAATGGTAAAGACATACCACTACAAAATTTACCACTGGAATGACTGGCTTGGTTATCGAGCCAGTCATTCCTGTGGTAAATTGTCAAAAATAGTCTTCTCTTGGCCTGCAAATGGACATTCAATAAGCACATTTTTTTTATTTTTTTTATTATCAAACTTAGTCATTAAAGGGTTAGTAGATAGTAGCTTTTTGAGCCGCTGTTGACGCATGAGGAGTTGCGGCCCTTTATTAAAATGTCTCAATATATTGTTAAAATAGTAAGGAGCAGGGGCCTACTAAGTACGATAATAATGATAATGATATTGATAATAATGCTGATGCTTGATAAGGATAATAACATTATCAATAGACCTAATGTAGGTCTAACCGCCAGTTAGATATGTAAATATTGTATTCCTTTTTCCCGTTGTGACACGTTGCGGCTTGGGTGTAAATAAACAAATAAATAAAAATAGAACATTTAGGCACACGAGTTAAGCTTCTAAAAGTCTATGCACAACCTGTCGGACTATTACGCGTTAAAGACTTAAAGACGGACTATATCAAGTCATTCATGACGTCATGATTATGACGCCATGCTACACGTCACGTAGTTGATTGTGACGTCCTATGATGGATGGATGAGCTTGGAAAGGCCAATTCTCAACATCAGTACAGAGGCCCAATTTCCGATTCACTGCCATGACGTGTCTTAGAATGGTGGCCCACCCGCAAATGTTAATATCTATACAAGTTGTGAAAAAAAGACAATTAATTATTTGAATCGTTCCAATTTTCCACTTTTCTAAGGGCGAGAATTTCGTATCAAGGGCAATGATTCGCATCACTTTCAAAATGTTAAGCGATATTGCCAAACGGACCATATATCTATATATATATATATATATATATATATATATATATATATATATATATATATATATATATATATATATATCTATATATATATATATATATATATATATATATATATATATATATATATATATATATATATATATATATATATATATATATATATCTATATATATATATATATATATATCTATATATATATATCTATATATATATATATCTATATATATATATATATATATATATATATATATATATATATATATATATATATATATATATATATATATATATATATATATATATCTAATAATCCATCAGCAATTACATAAATGTGCTACAAATATATTTTGTCCATAGGTAAAAAAACAAATAAAAAGAATATAACAAGGAGCACAACTCTGACTTTTGAAGGCACGGCCATTTCATATTCAGAGGTTACAAAGACACACACACACACAGAGACACACTGTTGACAGTCACGTAGGCAGAGAGACAAAGACAGAACGTGATTGCTTAAGGTCATCAACATGAGCTAAAACATATTTACGAATATATCTCTATCATACATTTATTTTTTCATAGTTTGACAGGTAAGACAACATTTAGCGCACGCGCACATAGATCAGATCTACACGAATCCAGGACATTTACTCTCTGCATGCATGTGTGTGCGTGCGTATGTATGTGGGGTGGGTGGTTCAGGTATGGTGCTACTGCGACATAGCCGGCACCATTGTGGCCTAGCCATCCCCAAACCCTCCTTACACTCCCTATGCATCTCATGCATAATAAGGTCATTATGTTACCATCAAAATTCATTTCATTTCCGATTGGAGGGTGCTATGGTAGGCATCAGTCATTTCAGTACCCATCTCCAGACACACCAACGTAAACGATTACGAGTATGCATATTCACACCAGAATTCCTGAAAATAAAATTGTTAAAATAGTATACTTTTAGGGGCTTAAATTGTGTGCCTAGATGTAAAGAAACGATTTCATCACGTATAAATTAATATAATTTTTTAAATTGTGAAATTGAATTAGAGGCACGAGTCTCTATTTCAAATTCACAACTAAAAAAATTATAATAATTTATACAGAATGCAATCATCACATGCTAACAATTATTTCGTTTCATTACCTGCCAAAACGGCATCTGCAAGGTCTTAAGGAACGTCGATTTACAGGCAAGGAGAGGGATATTTTTGGAAGATTACAGCTTGAATGACTGGCACGGTAACCGAGCCGGTCATTCCGGTGGTTGATTTTCTGAAACGTTCTTCTCTTTGCGCGTAAATGTACACCGACTAAGCAAAAAAAAGGTGAAGTTTCTTGAGCATTGACACTTTCATAGCTACGCTGATAAAAAAAACCGTAGCCGTAGAGGTCTTGAACAATGTTCGTTTGTAGGCCAACAGACAGCTATTCTAACCTTGCAAAAATAAGGGCACAAATATTACATTTCTTAAAAATTCTTGATCATTAACCATTTCTTGCCGACTCCGGCCCAAACCGGCATATTCAGTGGTCTTGTGGAATGTCCATTTGCAGGCCAAGAGAAGACTATTTTTGACAATTTACCACAGGAATGACTGGCTCGATAACCAAGCCAGTCATTCCAGTGGTAAATTTTCAAAAATAGTCTTCTTTTGGCCTGCAAATGGACATTCAATAAGCACATTTTTTGATTTTTAAAAATCAAACTTAGTCATTAAAGGGTTAGTAGATAGTATCTTTTTGAGCCGCTGTTGACGCATGAGGAGTTGCGGCCCTTTATTAAAATGTCTCAATATATTGTTAAAATAGTAAGGAGCAGGGGCCTACTAAGTACGATAATAATGATAATGATATTGATAATAATGTTGATACTTGATAAGGATAATAACATTATCAATAGACCTAATGTAGGTCTAACCGCCAGTTAGATATGTAAATATTGTATTCCTTTTTCCCGTTGTGCCACGTTGCGGCTTGGGTGTAAATAAATAAATAAATAAAATAAACAAATAAATAAAAATAGAACATTTAGGCACACGAGTTAAGCTTCTAAAAGTCTACAATTTTAACCAAATTTATTTTCATGCATTTTAGTGTGAATATGCACCCGTAGTGATAAGGCCCCTGCTGTTTATGCAGTTACATAACCGTCATTTGAGGATTTGTAATCTATACGCATATTACATAACCGTCATTTGAGGAGTTGTAATCTATATGCCTATAGCGGCGTAGCAAGGGTGTTGTTTTGGGGGGAAGGGCAATATCAGTGGTGCCTATTAGCGGACGGAGGTCCGGGTTGCTAGCACCCCACTTCGGGAGATTTGGAAAATTACTCTCCCAGGAGCCAACCGTTTTTACAAGGAGCTGAAATAACTGAAATAAATATCGCACACACACGCGCGCACACACACTCGCACGTACACACGCACACTCTTTAGATATGCCACGAGAATGTCGCGGATGGACGACAACCATCCCACATCCCTCTCCCCCCTCCTCTTGACTATGTCGATGTCTAGATATTAACCATTTAAACAATGATTTTTCAGAATTTAAATTTCAAGAAAAGCATACAGATTATATGCTAATATATTATATGTTAATAATTTGAAACTAATTTGACAGAAAACTTGCATAGCAGCAGCTTTCAGACTAATTGTCTTCAAAATATTCTAAAGGTTTTTTCGTATTCGGCATTTTAGGTTCAAAGGGTTAAAGCATTATTATTTTTATTACAATTTAGCCAATACTTACACCTTGGTAATAGCGCCGAGTGTTCTCCGTACAGACGAGCGGGTTCATTATGTACAGCTATATATATCACTCATCCACCACTCGCGTTTACTCGGTCAAATAACGACGACGAAAGATAAATTCAATCCGGCGTGCACCACCACTAGCGTTTACTCGGTCAAATAACGACGACGAAAGATAAATTCAATCCGGCGTGCACAGGGAAGACATGATTCACACCGATCTAACAGCTACCGGTGTAATGACAGATTATATAAATGACACAGTTATCATGGCATGAGGCACGTAGAGAGAACACAGGTTTATATTCATATCGTCCTCTATAGATCAAACTCTATATACTACTTCATGTATTACCTCGGCTAGTAAAGATTTACTTAGCCTACTGGTATTGTAAGTGTTAGTGATTAAAAATACGATACATCACTAACCAATCGTACTCGCTCTCAGCGTAAAGAGAACGCAGAGCACGGTTCCAAGGTGGAATCCTCCGGCCGAATATATTGATCGTCTAAAGTCACTCTACACTACAATACATTACCATCAGGAATGCGTGACGGATGTAGTTGTAGCGGACATCATGACCCGTAAAATATAAATTCTTTACACACAACAATCTACGCCTTTTTGGTGGTGTTGATAGGCATAATTTGTCATACTATTTAAAGTTAAAACATAATAATTATAAATCCGCCGAAAACGTAGGCCTATCATTTGCTTACGTCGTTTACGCCTGTAGCTTAATTATTTCACCGTGCCCCGTGCCATGGAGTATCTAATTAAGATTAGGAGGCGGCTCATCGATACGAATCCTTCCAAGTCCCCAAAATTTAAAATCTCCGCCTTAAATTGACACAGTTCAACCGCGATCAGCTGATCAACACATATCCTTGAGAGACCTTCACATTGAGCAGTTACTGCATGGCGTGTCCTTGTCAATACTTCACCTTCAAATGCGCACCGATCAGCACATTACCTGATACAGTAGACTACAGCAACTTAAGTAAAGCAGACACACGGAAACGCTCCGACAGAATGTTGCTATTTAAAGAAAATACTTTATTTACCTTGTTCATCCACAACGTGAATCTAAGAGCTTTCGCAAGATAAGCGCATTCGTACAGTTGAAAATAGGAAAAAATATCAAATCGATAGAGCGGAGCGTGAGTCAGACACGTCCACGCTTTTTATGCATTGTGCTAATTCATGTGAGCTTGGCGGCCATGATGGTGGCGGTTGGGAGGGCGGTTGCAGGGGCGGATCGAGGAATTTTCTAGGGAAGGGGTGCACAAAAAAAAAGGGGAACTTTCAAACACCTGTTGTGGGTGGGGTGGGTACTGCGGGTGGGGGTGGCAGCGCAGCACCCTATGCACCCCTCTTGTATCCACCCCTGGCGTAAAACCGAAACCCGTTTTACTTTTTAAGTTAACCTAAGCCATCTTTACTCTCTCTCTCTATCGTTGTACATTTATATGCGATTTTTATCTCGCATTTTCACGAAGTGAAAAAAGATTTT
The DNA here is from genome assembly GCA_034401795.1 of Chaetoderma sp. LZ-2023a. Classification (NCBI taxonomy): domain Eukaryota; kingdom Metazoa; phylum Mollusca; class Caudofoveata; order Chaetodermatida; family Chaetodermatidae; genus Chaetoderma; species Chaetoderma sp. LZ-2023a. The sequence continues at coordinate 67,679,324 of CM067367.1, forward strand.
GGAAGAATGGGGAAAATGTCGGCGTCGGCGTCGGCGTCGGCGTCCGGACAGGTTAATCTGATTAAAATGACATTTGTGGTTTTCCGATTAAAAAAAATTGTACACAGATGTGTTCGATGGGATGCTTAGGACTAGTCGGCATCAAAATTATATTGATTTTATAATTTTTTCCATACTTTTATCAAGTTTGAACATAGAATATTTTATGTGTCAAGAGTTATCTTTCTTGGCTGTGTTAAGCTCTTAAAACATTTTCACCCACAAGGGGATATCAGATTTAAAAAAAAAACGTCACAGCTTTGTTCTATACGATGCTTAGGACTTTGACATTATTCCGGATTTTTTCACCGTTTGAATTATTTTATGGCTGATTTGTATGAAGATTATATCCTGGTTATGGTTCTTGGCTGTGTTACGCTTTTTTCAAATGACATTTGCATCCACAAGGGGTTATCCAATTTGAATAAAACTTCACAGATTTGTTCTATGCGATGCTTAGGACTGCTCCACATCAAAAGGCAATCGACTTTGACATTTTCCCGGGATTTTTTCATTGTTTGAACTCTGATTATTTTATAGCTAATTTGTTTGCAGGTTATATATCCTGGTTATGATTCTTGGCCGTGTTAAGGTTTAAAAAAAAAATACATTTGCACCTTCAAGGGGTTATCCGAGATGATTAAACCTTCACAGATTTGTTCTATACCATGCTTAGGACTTGTCCAAATAAAAAAGAAATTGATTTTCAAAATTTCTCTATACTTTTACAGTGGTTGGACTTTGATAATTTTATGGCTGATTTGCATCCGGGTTATATGTATTATGCTGATTTGCATCCAGGTTATATGTATTATGCTGTGGTTAAGGTCCTATCAAATGACACTTTAATCAGCAAAGACTTATTAGTTTAGATAACATGTTTTGATTTGTTCTATAGGCTTCTTAAATATATCCCGCATCATATTAATGTACTTACTTTTGAAAATGGTTCTTCTTCTTTCAGACTATGAACTTTGCTTATGTTTGGACCATTTGCCTTTTGGTTAGACTTAAGGTGCCGGTAGTCATTGTACTGCAGGTTACTACTGGGAAAAAAGGCTTTATAGTTCAGTCTCCGAGCTATGCTTGCCAGATGGGTAGTACCATGGGTATTTTGAATCGATAAGTTGAGTGTCAAATTTCAAAATGAGACAGTATCCGGTGGTCCATCATATCCTGCGATGTACAATTAATATACAGGTAAGCTATTTGCTATCTTCTGATAGCTTTTGTTCTATATATATATGTACATGACTTGGACATTTTTTCCCCGCAGAATATTTAGGCCTGCGCAGACCGGTTCCAGCGGCAGCCGGGTCTTGCGGTAACTTAAAAATGCGAGATATCTGGTATCTTCTGATACCTATTTTTGATATTTGTGTCTTTACCATTTAATAAACATAATATGAGTAATTGAAACTAAGTTGACTGTCATAGGCAGCAGCAGCACCCAGTCAGATTAGTTTCCAAATATTTAAAAGCTTGTTCCTATATTACCTTGAAATTAATATTCGGGGAATTCGGGATTCAAAAGTATTTACATTAATTCCAACATGCGGAAAAAGTGGACGGGCTATGTGCTTGTTAAGTATGACGTCACTGCGCGTGATTCGCACCCCGAAAGGGTGTATTTTTCTTTATTACATCATAAGTGCGTGTTTATGTCGTCATCATTTGTAGTCGAACAGAAAGCATTGATTAAACAATCGAACTGTACCCGGAAATACGCCATCGCTTAACAAGCCCATAAGCACCAAACTCAAAAGAAAGCCCACCGCCTCAGAAATGAGATGTTTGAGAAGGGCAAGAAGAGATAGGGTTAGAAGTGAAACAATCGGGGAAATGGTAGGAACAGCACCAATCCATCATCACATAGAAAAACAAAGGGTTAAGAGGTACGGCCACTTGAAGAGAATGGCTACACCCCAACCAATATTCAGGGGTACAACATGCGCTGCTTAGGATTAAAATAATAATAATAATAATAATAATAATAATAATAATAATAATAATAATAATAATGATAATAATAATACCGCGCGAAACTCCATGCAGAAGCATGCTCTAGGCGCATACAATATGAGAAAACATTAACTTTAATTTAGTGAATAAGATTGAGTAGTGAATAGGAATGTTTTTAGACTAGATTTGAAAGTGGGCAAGGTAGGGGACAATTTAAGGCTTGTACATTCAGTAACAGCGGTAAAAGAAAAAGATCTTTGCCCATACGGTGACATTTTTGCACTAGGAATTTTGAGCAGATGCTTATTTTCAGATCGTAGCGAACGGCCGGGAGAATATGGCTGCAGAAGGTCAGACAGATACAGAATCGGAAAAAAGAATGGGTTGATGGCGAGACAAAAACCATGCAGATCCATGGCCTATCAACCCGCAAAACATCCCATCTGGCACAGGGCAGAGAACTTCATCTTCCCTCGACATCCACCAGTACACACGAGGGGATAAAGTAAAGTAAGACGCACAGTCAATGCACGCCATCGCAAATACCCACATTTTCACCAAATTGAGTCTTTTAACCCGGCACCTGCAACCCCTTCCCCGATGGACCGAGCTCAATATAAATGCCATCGCGCTATAGCCAATCACATGGGCAACTGACATAGCTATTTTAGTTGAATTCCACCAAATAGTTTTGGAGAAAATATCGGGATGGGCAAACAAATAGATTGGTTATTTCAATAACCATGCCAGCTTCTTCAATATGAACGTTGATAAATAAAATAACCTGGTTTTGCTTTACAGAATACATTGGCAATATGCCATAGTATTCAGACATTGAGGCAATCAAATTTAAAAGAAAGATTGGCGGATCGAAGATGAAACTGAATAAATTGTGCAATTTTTCCTATCATTTCATTTATGTCTGTGTGGAAAAACGCCATGTGTAATCATGGAACATGTAATTCACCTTTCCAGAGTATCCGATCTATCATCTGACGTCATATGACGTCATAATCAGCTGAGCGGTGTGTAGGATGACGCCATAATCATTACGTCATAAATGATTTTAGTTAGCTTGTCTTTATCTCTTAATACAACAGTTTTAAAGCTTTTTTAAAATAAGTTTTATGAATGTTTTAATGAGGTTTAAGGTTTAACTGCGTCTCCTAAGCGGCTCTTCAGTCCAGAACATGTCAGCACACCTGCTACGTGTAATCAACCAAGACCTAGCCGTAACCAGCTCACGCGGCAAGATTTATTGAGTCATAGCCAACCCAGTCAGTAAGACCTATTTAAGCAAATCTTTATGCTTAACGACCTGCTTCTGAGCAAGGAAGCCGTAATCAAGGAGCTCTATGAAGAAAATAAGCGACTTGCCAGTGACTTACAGTCTAAATGTATTAAATAAAATGACAAATGAAATAGGTGTGATGACATGGCCAGAGACTAAAACAATGACATAAGTCGGGGTTATGACTGAGATGGCAGTTGCTGACATTGTTTTACAAAGTACCACCCAAAAGGCTGCCACGGAAGCTACCGTGAATGAAACTCTTGACGAATCTAAAGTTGATAATAAATCATTATCATCATATCCACGATCTGTCGCGTACCGACCTATGCTAGCGCCAAGGCTTCCTAAACCAAAGCCTTCCAAACAAATAAACTACGCGCAAGTGGTTAATGGACCTGCACCAGATCAGTTACATGAACGTATCCCGCAGGTAACCGAGAACTCTAACACAACACGCGTCCCGCTAGTAAGCAAAACACTTCCTAAAAAGACATTAATAATTGAGGTTTCTATAATATAAGACGTGAACACCAATGGCCTTCAAGATTCAGTCGAGGTTATGTGCCTCAGAGGAGCGAAGGCATAGGATATTGACTCCAAACTACTTAGTTCCGACTTGTATAAGTACATAGACATAATTATTATGGCAGTTACAAATATTTCTGATGGATCAGTAGCTGATGCCCTTATATCCATGGGCAATTTAATTATGGATCTACAAACGCTAGTACCAGAATGCAAAATACGTACATGCGAGCTATGCCCCCGTAGTGATGCAAAGTATCGACACCCTTGATCCGCTCATTCAATAAGCATCTTGAGGAGAGAGAACATTTTCTAAACTTCTCAATGATCAGGTCCGCAGATTATTTTTATTCATCATATAGGCCTGGTTTCATAGACAACACGTTATATTACGCAGAAAAGCTGCACATAGACACTCGTGGATCATCAGTTCTTGCTAAGTGTCTGAGTGACTATGTTCCAATCGTCAGGTCTCCGTCGTGTAAATTGTGCGGGGAACCAAACCACAGGTATACCAAGTGTCAGCATTGTCAGCCTGTCCGTTGCGGGAGTTGTACCGTATGAGATCCGGTCACAAATTAAACTCGTGTCCAGTACATTAGGAATGCGGCCAAGAAGTAGAGCCAAACAAACATTTTCAATACAATATAAGCAAAACTAAGTGTTTGAACAGTTTGGAGGCAGTTACTAACGGGACTATGACTAATGACATTAATATGAATGTAAAGCTGATAAGTGACTCTGTTACTAATTTAAATCTGAAAACTGGTTGTGCTACAGATATAATTAAAACAACAAATTTAAATGAGCGTCGGTAATCGGTTGTATAAAAAAACAACTGTCTGGTCTTCCCGCAGTAAGCTCCTCGAGTAAACGTGATGTCAATTCAGTATGTATAGCACGTAGTGATGTGTTCAAACATTGTATTGGGCATCATAATTATTCTAATCTGTTACTCAGTACCGTAACTACTCAGTAACAATAAGAGTAATATTGGTATCTTGCAAAAAGGCGGCATACGTGCTAATAATATACTATATGATGAAGACAACGACGATGATGACACTCATGACAATTATGACGATCATGACAATGTTGGTGATTATGACAATGATGACGATCATGGGAATGATGACGAGCATGACAATGATGACGATCATGGCAATGATGATGGTCATGACAATGGTGATGATGATGATGACGACGTGATTAGCGGTGTTGATGATGATGATGATGATGATGATGATGATGACGATGATGATGATGATGATGATGATGATGATGAAGAAGAAGAAGAAGTGGATGATGATGATGATGGTGGTGGTGGTGGTGGTGTTGTTGGTGGTAGTGGTGGTGGTGGTGGTGGTGGTGGTGGTGGTGGTGGTGGTGGTGGTGGCGGCCGTTGTTATGGTGGTTTTGGTGTTGGTGGTGTTGGTGGTGGTGGGTGCGGTGGTGGCGGTGGTCGTAATAATAATAATAACGAAAATAATAATAATAATAATAATAATAATAATAATAATAATAATAATAATAATAATAATAATAAATCGAAGACTCCGATATTATACTTGTAGGAGATTTTAATTTCGAACTTATTAAAGCAGATAGTCATAAATGGCAGTCTTTAATTGAACCTTTTGATTTAGAGCAACTTATACGTAATCCAAACATCTAAACAGATAAAGACAAAATTCAATCGTCACATGTCGGCTCTTTGGCACTAAGTGACCATTATCCAAATATGCGGTGTACGCAAATGTAAACCATTCAAACCTCAAAATTCACACCAATTTATCAAATACAGGAGCACCAAAAGCTTTAATGAAGATAAGTTTCTTAGTGACCTGTCTGTATGTGATTGGCGTTCTATAGGTTATTTGGGTAGTCCTGATCAAGCGCTTGATCAATGGTATGCACAATTCATCAACATTATAAATAAACACGCTCCTGTCATTGAACACAGAGTTAAACGTGTATGTCAACCATAAATGAATATAGATGAACAGAGAAAATTAAAAAAACAATGAAAGAAAGCGATTATCATAAAAACGTAGGAAACATGTTGAATTTTAAACTGTTAAAGCAAAAAGTTGCGTATTTGATTAAAGCATCTAAACGAGATTATTTTGCAAATAGATTAGAAGCAGGCAAAAATAATCCGGCTAATATATGGAAAATTCTAAAAGACATAAATCCCAAGGCAAACAAATTACCTTCAGTAATCTGTGATGATAATGGAAGTGAAATTCAAAACCCACAAATGCAATCTGAACATTTTAATATATATTTCAGTGCACTCGCATCACAACTGACACACTCCATGATAAAACAAAGGACCATTGCATTTGATAAGCTATCAGATCATGTTCTTAATAAAGTTCCAGAAAATATAGTTTCGAATTCCATATATAACCGTTGAATATGTGTCCAGAGAACTTAGCAACTTAAAAACAAATAAGTCATCTGGTTATGATGAATTGAACTCACACTTCCTCAAAGCAGCAGCATCAATAATTGCACCCTCAATTACACTTATTATAAACAAAAGTATAGCTACGGGAGAATTCCCCAAAATGTGGAAATGTGCAAAAGTAAAGCCTCTACATAAATCTGATTAAAAAACCAATTTTAGCAATTATAGGCCTATCTCTATATTACCCATTATCTCTAAGGTTATTGAACGACACATACATGATCATATTTATAAATTTATAACCAAGTATAATTTATTAGTGGAGTCGCAATCATGCTTCAGACCTAACAATTCATGTGAAACTGCTTTGTTAAATCTAGTAGAAAGATGGCGCTTTTCGATAGATAATGGCGACTTTATTGGTTCTATTATGATTGACTTTAAAAAGGCCTTTGATCTTGTCAATCATGGCATCCTATTACACAAATTAAGTATTTACAAATTCAGCTATAATACATTAGTGGTCTTCTTCATATTTAAATGGCAGACAACAATACGTTTCAATTTCTGGAAAGAATTCTAAACCACTGCCCATCGATATAGGAGTACCACAAGGCTCAGTTTTAGGGCCACTTCTGTTCATTTTATAGGTTAATGATTTATCCATGTGTGTCAACAATCTTATGGATATGTATGCTGATGATACAACTATGCATGCTGCTAGCTCAAATGTCGCTGAAATTCAAGAAAATCTAATTAACGGTATGAAGTCGGTAGAAGAATGGTGTGTAAATAATAAAATGTTGTTAAATACGGACAATACTAAGTTTATGACGCTAGGAACCAAGCATAAATTGAAACACGTAAATAATAATGTTATAATCCCTACAAATCGTGGAAGTCTAAATGTTGTGGAATCTGACAAACTTTTAGGAGTATACATAGACAATACGCTTGCATGGAAAGAACATATAGGCAAACTTTGTAAAAAGATTTCGTCCTTGATTTATATTCTACGGAAAAATAAACATTATCTTGGCATTGAGCAACGAAATCTTTTCTATAAGTCGTATATCCTTTCACACATTGATTATTGTACAAGTAGTCTTGTATTTTGCCCGTCTTGTATTTTGCCCGTCTTCACCTACATTATTGGATAGTTTGGAAAAACTACAAAAACGGGCTGCTAGGGTGATATTAGACATGCCTCACAGGACACCATCTGCACAACTATATGAAACATTAAACTGGACACATTTAAGTAAAAGGATGCAAATTAAAATGGGTATTATGACATATAAATCTAGAAATAGTCTGGCCCCTGGTTACATGAAAGACATGTTCACTTCCGTTGGGGTGGCGCACACTAGAAATTTACGTTCTAAAACACGCAATCACCAACAACTTCCGAGGTTTAAACAGAATATGGCAGAAAAAGCTTCAAATACACTGCAGCGCAACTCTGGAATTCTCTGCCGTAAGCGATTACTCAGTCTTCTACTCTGCTGACATTCAAATCCAATATACATGAATATATTACTAAATTATAGTGATATATGGGCAATGTGATTTCGTCCTTTTACATGTGTTCTAATATTGCATATTTTGTATATTTCTAAATAGCTATAGGCCCTATATGTGTGAATGAACGTGTACGACCTTGTGCGTATGTATGTGTGAACGGTGATTCGAACATCGATATTCGACGAGGTAATTATTCTGCAATACTGTTTTAGTAATATCTGTCGAAAATGAACACATATGTTAATTATCTAATTTAATAGTCATTTTACTTGTGTTATAATATTGTACATTTTGTATATTTGTAAATACACACTAACATGTTACGTGACTTAACGGGCAGATTGGTCGTCCTCAGACCTCCTTATGGGCAGTTGGTGAATTTGTCATGTTGAGATTATTTTCATCCAAATAGCTGAAATCTTCCAAATTTGGAATACATTTTTTTTGGCCAAATGAACACTAGATGGCGCTAGTGTGTAACTGGACTTTTTAGTTATGTCCCTTTGCCTGAAACGTGAACATATCATTTACCCGGAAGTAAATTGTTTATATATAACTGATATATAAGTGCTACAAACGGCATGCTTATGGGCAGTTGGAAATTAATTGAGTGTTTGTTTGGCCTCTAGATCGCGCGCGCCTCTTCACTTTATAAGCAAACACCTAGGGCACTTGAGATACGTGAGTCTAGACCCTAGCATTGGGAACTAGCATATAAACGCCTTAAATATTACAACACACGCACGCACGCACGCACGCACGCACGCACGCACGCACGCACGCAGGCAGGCAGGCAGGCAGGCAGGCAGGCAGGCAGGCAGGCAGGCAGGCAGGCAGGCAGGCACGCACGCACGCACGCACGCACGCACGCACGCACGCACGCACGCACGCACACTTTTGAGATACTCTCGACGTGATATTAGTGATTAGCGGGAATTTTACCTTTTACGACTTAAAAGACAAATGCTATTTGTAGCATTTATCTGAATTTAAATCATCTCCCGCGATGTTGTAAAATTACTCTTGATATTAGTTGCGGCTTTGGCAGCGGCGGCAGTGGGGTTGTGGTAATGGTAGCGCTACTAATTGTAGCGGTCGCGGGAGTAGTAGTAGTAGTAGTAGTAGTAGTAGTAGTAGTAGTAGTAGTAGTAGTAGTAGTAGTAGTGGCAGACGCAGCGGCAGCGGCAGTAGCAGTAGCAACAGCAGCAGCAGCAGCAGCAGCAGCAGTAGTAGTAGTAGTAGTAGTAGTAGTAGTAGTAGTAGTAGTAGTAGTAGTAGTAGTAATAATAATAATAATAATAATAATAATAATAATCGTTATTTATTGAGGGTAGCACTTCAAGTACACGGCCTGATCCAGCAGACGCCCTCATTATATAGTAGTAGTAGTAGTAGTAGTAGTAGTAGTAGTAGTAGTAGTAGTAGTAGTAGTAGTAGTAGTAGTAGTAGTAGTAGTAGTAGTAGTAGTAGTAGTAGTAGTAATAAACGCAATACTCACACCTGCCTTTCGTGGCGTGAATAACTAGAATTCTTAACGCCGGTTTTCACGATTAGATTCATAGAATTCGATAAAATCTGACCGGGTAAACAAAAAGTCATAAGTCTAATGTCTTGAAGTCCACTCTGAAGAGTTGGGCAAGCGCAATTTCCTCAAACTTTTTCTGAAGGCGCACCCATTTAGAATGTGTGCTTTAAATCTCGTTTTGCGCGCGTTGGGATCGATGTATATACTTTGAACCCTGATTTCCCAGAATCCTAATTTCAAGGTAAGCATAAGCTTCACAGGTAAGATGTTTAATGTTCTGTTTAAATTGACTGTGGGTTGTTGCGGTCTATGGCAGCAACAATCACCAGTTAAATTAATTTCAAAATATTCAACAGAATGTTTATTGACTTGTACATTCACCAATGAAATTTTGGACGCATTTGCATTTGCACTTGCATTTGAATCTCATGTATTTGCATTTGCATTTGCATTTGCATAAAAAGGGTTGCATTTGCATTTGAGTTTTCAAATGCATTTGAGTTTTTTCAAAGGCAATACTTTTTCCACTTCGCATTTCTTTCAAAATAGGATGGAGCCTAGCTGTTGCTGCTGCTGCTGCTGTAAGTAGCAGCCATAGCACCCAGTCAAATTAATTTCAAATTATTCAACCAAATTATTTGTTAAGCCATCAAAATGGCATTTCCGTTGCTAGAAATTAGAAATTTAATTCTCTGTGGTTTATTAACACATTTTACTCTGAATATCGTACCATGTGGCTCTCAGCCATAAATATACATATATGTGTGCAAAATCATGCATATTTTGAAATTAGTCTACCTTAAGTCAGTTGAGATCTTAGCAAACCAACACATTTTAATCAATTTGTTTCCGAGATAAACGTATCTCTAGAGTATAATAAATGTGATCACCTAAATAGTAAGGAATGGGTGCCTCCATTCTCTTATCCAATGTATTGGGCCTTTAAAACGTACATTCAAAACCACTGAAATCATTGGCTCAGTGATTGTCTTCTCTTGGCCTGCAAATTGGCATTTGTAAAGACCACGACAAAGGCTGATCTTTCCGGTTTGGGCATAAAAGGGTTAATAAGACAATTGGACTAAACGTTGTTGCTGCGTTAATCAATATGGTGATTTTCAGGAAAATTAATAATATTCATACAATCATCTGTTTTAAAGAACCGCAATCTTGTGGCCCCAAAATACAGGTGGTCACTAGAGCACTTTTGACTGTACAATCTGTTCAGCAAGTACTTGCTATACTTCTTAAGATCCTTTCAAAGTAATTAGCGTGAGCTTAGTAATATATCTCTCGTTGCTCAATCTATGAATAGGGTATTGTAACTCCATTCATTCAGAAATCTCTTGATCCTTTATTTGTCAAGATTGGCATTTTGAATGGCAATTTGCATTACAGGAGAAGACAATTTTTGAAAATTTATGACTGATATGACTGGCTTGGTAATCGAGTCCGTCATTCCAGTGGTAAATCTTCAGAGATTATCTTGTTGGAATGCAAATAGACATTTACCATGATCAAGAAATAATAAATGCTGATAATTCTGCATGACATGGGTTAATTTGCTGTTCACTCATGTGTGATTAGAAGCGCTTCTCATTCAGTGTAAATATACACGCATACTCAGTCATGCGTTATCTCAGCCATAGGAATTAACATTTAAACATTTGAATCCAGAAATGCGAGAATCTTAATTCAGGTATTGAACAAGCTGATGAATATTTTGAAACAAATATGACTGAAAACCTTTGCCTACAGCTTTTGAATGTAATTTGACTGGAACCTGTTGCTGCCATAGGTACAGCAGCAGTTATCAATCAAATTACTTTCCAGATATTCAACATTATATTTGATAATTATTTTGAAAGTAATCTGACTGGCACATGTTGTTTCCATGGACACAACAGCGATCAGTGAAATTATCTTCAAAATAGTAAAAAGAATCTGAAAATTAAATTCTCTAATGGTTACCCCTTAAAGGTGAAATACGTATTATTTCTTTCATAGAAGTTCCATTTGCTGATAGAATATTTTTGAAAATTTTACACTGCAATAACTAGTTCGATAAGCGAGCCAGTCATTCCAGTGATAAAATTTCAAAAATATTTTTTGGTCTGAAATTTACATTCTTCAGATCAATATAGAAGCCGTGTTTGATCAGTGTGCCCATTCCTGGGTTAATAATAATAATAATAATAATAATAATAATAATAATAATAATAATAATAATAATAATAATAATAATAATAACATGCTATTCTATTATTGACAGCACGTGTAATGTTGTTTATCATGCTTTAATAATCTGTAAATCTAAAAGAAATGGATTATTTTAATTTCCAACAGCGATCATTAAAAAAACTACAGTGAAATCATTTCTCATACGTTAGAACCCACTACATGATTATGTTACACAATGTTTTCCCAAAGATAGTCACTCCCAGCAGATGGATAGTTTAGAGATGCATACTATGGTGTTCCAGAATTTCAGTGCCAGAGGTGTGTCCACATATTCAAATGCATTTGTAAATGCATTTGCATTTGCACTTGCACTTGCATTTGAATAAGTTGCAAACATTTGCATTTGAATTTAAATGCAATCGAGCTAGGGTGCATTTGCACTTGCAGTTGCATTTGAATGATTTGCAAACATTTGCATTTGCATTTAAATGCAATACACTGCACTTGTACCCAAGCCTGCTCGCACACACAACCCTACCTACCCACTCACCCTTACGTGTAGCGGGATTGTTAGGCTTACTTTCCGTTAGTGCGTTCGTACGTCTGTACGCACTTGCGTGCGTACGTAGTTACGCCACGAAAATGTTGTTGCTGCACCTCCTGTTGCTATTTGTAAGACAATTTTTTGAAACTGGATACGAACATGGGCCTAATCCTGAAATGTTTTACATTGGTCCATCCTCTACGTGCATATGTCCGTGCATCCCATATATCTAGAAAGGTTCGTCGCTGAAACTCTGCCTACGGATTGAGAAAGAAGATGAGGAAAAGATATATCGCCCACTCGCCCGCTACGCGTAGCGTTATGTGCCTAGTCTAATATAACATCCAGACTAACCATGCATTTAATCGTCGTACTAACATACGCCCACTTACATAGCTTCGCTATTCGATACGGCAGAGAGCGGGAGGGCGAGACCCGTGCAATAGGACGATGACATTTACTTGACTGTATTGGAAAAAACTCATGTTGCTGATGTGCGCATGCCGGGCTGCCGTAGTGGGTTGGGGTGTGGGGGTGGGGGGGTGTGTGTGTGGGGGTGGGGACATTTTAGCATCTAGCTGATTTTCTCTTGTTGATTATGACATCACATACCTGAGTGAGAGTTCTGGTCCCTCCTTTACCTCCCGCATATATATGTCTCCTTCAACAAGAGCTAGAAGTTACATGAACGTCTGCTCGTCATTTCGCGTATAGGATACTGCTTATAATTGCCTGGATCATCTCTCACTTATCCTAACATGGATGAAAAGGATAAAGTTGATCGTTTTTCAGTTAACGATTTATCCAAATCTTTCGTCTATTCTCTTGTTCACGACACTTTTAAAAGCAATGGTGATTTTTGTAGCAGACGATTTTCTCTTATCCGCCATCTGATTAACCTGATCGTATAAACGCTCATCAGATTAGCTCTACGACGTTAGATTTGTCTGCCAGGTTAATCTAATCGTGAAAACCGGCCTTTAGCAATGCACTTAATAACGCCATGACTGTCATACATAGTTGATCTGTTGACCCCAAACTTAAAACAATAATACATTGTCGTAATATGAAGGCTTGTGCTAAATCTGGTGAGTCTAACACTCTTGCACTCCAGAGTTATGGCCAAAATGTGTATTCTTGTTTGTACCTCGTGACCCTGTGATCTAGATATTTTTCTGCTTTGAGCTAAATCTCATAGAACTTCTAAGCACCAATAATGTGGATGCTCGTCATTTCTGAAATGGTTGTGCCCAATTTGGTGATTCTATCTACTTGCGTTCCAGATTTATAGTTATTTAAATGTATATTTAATGCACTTAGTCACTCCATAACCTAGATATTTGACCGTTTGACATCAAACTTATTTTTTGCCTCGCCATCTTAGTTTTTCAAATTTAGTGATTCTACATTCTCGGGCCGAAGATATCGCGCAGATAATCATACAAACAAACAAGCAAAGTAGACAAACAGAAAACACCAACCGCAATACTCACACTGACCTCTGGCGGCGTGAGTACTGACGAGTAGGCTAGTCCTTTAAAACTCAGTATTACTGCAACAAGCAGCGTTTAACAGACGGACAGACATACTACCTTATACAATGCATCACAATGATAATTGTTATTACTCTCAGGCGTGAGCGCGTGAGTGTGTCCGAGTGCGTGCATGCGTGCATGTACGCATGTGTTCGTGCGCGCGCGCGTACGTATGAGCGCACGTGCCTGAAACCACCCCGCCTGCATACTCAGAGAGGGGAGGCGTGATGTTTTGAGGAAGAATCGACGCAAGGGTAATTAGGCGGACTGAGCAAGGGTGTGCGAGCGGGCGTCAGCCTCTCATATACGGTGTTAGCGGGCTCCCCACCGCCGATATTTTACAAGCTTAATCTGAATCAATCTCCTGTATTGTTGGAAGTAAATATACATGTTAGATTGGCTGTGAAATTATCTTATTTTGCCCACTATTCCTGATAGAAAAAAAGATATATAACATATCACTGTGAATGGAAATCTTTTGAAATTTCCCAATACCTCGTCGTAAATTATGCGAAAATACCGTAGTTCTAGTTGCAGGCATTAGCAGGGCCGCGTAGTTAAAAAACAAGGGAAGTGATCGCTTTGTGATAAAAACATGGGATTTTATGTATGGATACCTTTGTAAGTCTTTATCAAATTAGGATCAAGACCCTAATAAATTCTTCCTACAAGCGTGCTAATTTGCATAAATCCAAAATGGCTGCCAAAAGAAAAGATAGTGAGTTGCCTATATTTTCACATATTTTCGAGTTCGAGCATTGTTACTCTTTATAGAACTCTTTTTCACATTTTATTCCTCCGGGATTGTTTATCTTACATATTTTGGCATGACAATGCCTTAATATGTTTATTTCCAATATGACCACTAGTTCCACGCAAATATCACTAAGTTTTTAGGAAAATTATGACACCAAAAGTACAAAACCTTTTTTCCCTCTACGTTTGTGTTTGGCTCTTTTAGAGAGCTTACTAATGATCTTCATGACAGTCTTGAGGTGTAATATCGAAATCGTTATGCGCCCAAAAGACAATTCCATGTACTGATTTGTTAGCATTTACTCCTGGTGTAGGTTAGATTAATTTCAGTGTAAAGGCATACAACCACACTGGCAGATGCACAACTCTGTCCATTTAAGCGCATTCTGCTTGCATTTGCAGCTGCTGAGACATGCATTTTTGCAACCACATTTGATGAGCTCTTGGCATGTCTTACCGGCTTCCGGTAATGCTTCCAATACCGGTTTCTTTCCAGTCCCAGCCAGAAGGCTATGGTACGGTAGGTCCCTGAGCAAGGCGTTGTCCCCATATGTAGCTACCTTGATACACCGCTCTCTTACAATGCGCAAACAAGGAGGTTTCAGTTGGCGGGATATTCTCAAGAGATCTGGATCCTTGAGAAAATAGATGTTTCCTGGCGTCGTTCACTGCCAACAGCTCACAAGTCCTGGTATACAAAAGTACAACACACGTTAGACCTTCTCAAAGAAAATGTGTGGTGTTTCTGCTGGACATTTGGGTACGGCTCGAAGGGTCTTTGTGAGTTGTTCGAAGACATTTTCAGGGCCAATATTCGCAAAGATACTGTGCGCAGCAATATATCTGAATGACTTTCCAGTCCCAAAAGCCACCCATAATTCTGTGATATTCATCTATTTGGCAACACGCACAGCTAGAACAACAACATCGGTATCCAATGGACGAATGCTTACTTTGAGTGCTCATTCTGCACACATCCTTTAACATGTAGGAATATCCTGCTGTCAGCTTCCTCGTGGCTATACGGTTGTAGGTTACTCGTGTCCTTGCCACAATATTAGACGCTACCCGTGTGTTAAAGGTTGTGCCAATTTCTGTTACCTCTGGCCGTGACGATTTGGTCACGCACTCTGCCAAGTAGAGAAAAAGCACCCCCTTGTTAGCATCAACCTGAAGGTATGTTGACCATTTGGCAGGCAACACGGTCATATCGAAACACGCGGACGTTTCCCCGCCACGCCTTTCTCGGACAGTTTGTTTCAGACGTGTTGGCAAATAGCAACTTTCTTGACAGATTACAAGCGTTTGTGTATGTTAGGAACGAATATGGACATAGCATATTCATTAGCATGTGCACAACAGCGGCACCGTCTAGGATTTCGGAATCTACACATCATTTATTTTCAGAGATCGTTGTATTAGATGTGTCGATTGGAGACAACCCAGTGAGTCTGACTTTGGTCCTTGCCTCATTTTACCAATGCTGTTGAATGGTGGTGGACATGCGTGATTCTCGTGTTTGAAGAATTCAGCTAGATTCCCGCCACGTGATTGAGGAGCTAAGTAAAGCCTGGAGAAATGTGTACAGTTTTGTTTCAAAGAGACTATCTAACATGTGGTATTTGACTCTGAAATTTTGGATGGTGTTTCAAAAAGTGAAACTTTGTTCTTAGGTATGGTGTCAGTGAGTGGCACACGACAGCTAACCAAACGTGTAGAATAAATTCCTCATACTGAGTTTGTCCAAGAGATTCAATTGCCTTGACTCCATCTACAGTCAGTTTGCCCATGCCATCGTTGGTGTCAATGTGATGTAACTCCCTACTGTCGTCAAGGAAAGATTTCTCCACTCTTGGGCACTTGTCACAAACGCTATCTGCGTTGCTTCAATTTGATCCTGGTGTTTCGTTTCATTTTGAGTTGGTGTATCTTTGAATTCTTCGGCCAGTCTGGTCCCTCCGGCCCAACTATCTTCCACCTTAAGAGTACACTAGGATTTTGTGTCCAGCCGATAGTACCCATCTCCTTTCACCAGCTGTTCATCACACTGGTCAAGGGCCATAGACGAAAAATTGTGAAACGTTTTCTGAGCGGTGATATGGCCTTGTATGAGTTCAGAACAAATGCTAGGGCTAGTCTGTGTGATCCAGCGAGAAAGACATCTTTCCCAGACACTCTACATAGAGTTTGAAGTCGCCATTTCTGAGAGACTATACAACTGAAGTAGTAGGAGCTCTATCTTCATGTTTATGTATCACTACTTGAATTGCGGTCGCGTTTCTGCTTGTGTATTACACCAATCAACAAAAACTAACAAATCACCACCGCCGCCCACATGACTATCAATGTACTTTTTATATGGTTCCTTCCTTTCCGAATGAGCTTTTAGATCTGGAACTGGTTTGAAGTGTTCATCTTTTAGTCGAATGCTATTCACACAACCTTGTGCATTTACCTCTAATCGTGCCTGTCGTCTGTTTATTACATCTGGACTAAATCAGCCAAAGGGAACACTGGACACACATCTTGTATCTTCAATGTACGAAACCATCTCTCTTAATACCAAAGCTTTCAATTCAGTTTCTATATCTGGACTGGTAGATGCAATGGGAGCAGTTGTCGCATGGCTAAATAGACCACTCAGGCATGATCTGTGGTAGTACGCTTCTTGTGTTACCATGTCGGTATTTCTTAATTTTGCAAACAACATTCTATCATTTAGGAGAGTTGATGCATTTCGAACATGTTCATCAATTTGTTTGGTAACAGCTTTGTGAAGTACTGCGTGTTTTCTTTCTCCCTTGTCACAGAAGAAGCACACCTGAATGCCAGATGACTTGAGGGGACCAATGCGACTTCTGGTCTTAACGGGACTGCACTCGGTCTCAATCTCCCCAGATTTTCGATATTTATGTGGCACGATTAAGATGATATGAGAGAAACTGATTGAAACACGCCTTATGCAAGCATACTTGATGTTTCTCAAGTGTCCGTTATACCATGCCTCAACACGCTACATATATGAATACTAAACCGTTGCTGTGTAAATTCATAAGCTGCGCTTAAATAATTAACCAGATTATCATGGTGGAAAGTGTAATAAATATTTGAGAAATCTGTTTTACATTTAATAGCTGATTATCTAAGGTGGCACAAATGTAGATTATTTGACGGTGCCGTGACCACAGGTGTGAAATTAGCAGTTGAAACTTTTTAAACCATGCAATCAAAGTTACACAGGGAACCCGATAACGCAGAAAAACTGATATTCTATGCCACGATAACGGGCATCTTGGATTTATGCAAATAAAGCTATTCCCATGACAAATTTGTCTGCTGTCTTGATCGTATCGTGACCAGTGCGTGGTCCGGTGTCCATCTGCAAAATTTCAAGCTTTCATCGCAAAGTAAACACTCATTCTGTTTAGTAGCTCTACTAAACGGTTACAAATATAACTCTAATTGTGCCCTAGATTATTTTGTAAAATTAGTTTCCTTGAGAGGTCCCTGTTTGTTCACTGCCGCCCTGCCCATCATGCCTCACCCTACCCCCTACCCCACCCACCCACTACCCACGGCAACCTATTTAACAACTGTCTGTCTCGGCAGTCTCATATTCAGAGTGCTTGCAACGGTCATTGTTCATGTGTCTCTGAGAGAATCTGTAAAATTGAAGTGATACTTTGCATCAAATGTATGTATAATCCCACGAGTCTTGTTAAGTTATCTGTAGATAGCCACTAAATATGTGCGTGCGTGCCTGCGTGCTTTGAGGGGAAGCATTTCTCTGCCCCCCTACCCCCACAACCCACTGCCCCCCCACACACCGTTTAAGCGCTTTGATCAGTTCTGTTTTATTACGTCTGCTCCAGTGACACGACTGCATAGCGAGGAGATATTTGTCTGCGAGTTCAGTCATCAGCTGCTGTTTATTATTTAGGGCGCTTCCCCTAGAAAGCTAGGAAAATTGGACTTTTGGATAAGTGATTTTTTCGAATAAATGAATAAATTTCACATGGTCATAGTTGGGTCCGTTGGATACACGTCCCCATGCTTTCCCTAATCCAGTGCGTATACATGGTTAGCCGTATTGGAAATTTAATATCACTTTCCACGGACTACCGTATTATCTCTCGGACGATTGAGCACAAATTCTATGTATATGGTGAGTACGGAAGGGTACACCTTGTTTGACGAATGGAACAAGACTTAGTTTAACAATAGAAAAGCAAAATGTGTTTACAGTGCACTGTTCAATAACTATGACGTGAAAAATAAGGAACATAAGTGGGTTAGTAGGAGTAGAGATATATTGTATGGAAGGGTATTTAATTACGTATGGGAATAACAATGTGAACATGTTGATAGGAAGTGTATTATTTTCATATACAAGCAAATGGTTTTGCATAATTCTCTCCATGAATAGAAACTAGTAGTAAATGTTACACTGAGGTCGCTGACCGTGCTCTAATTGTTCGAGCCCGCCATGTTATCGACTAAACCTTACTATTTAGCTCGATAGGATAGGCTAAAGTGGTTAGGGACAATCTCTTCATTAGGAGACATATAGTGTACACCTCTTTTCTGGTTGTTGTGATAATGTAGGCCCGCACTCGGCAAGGTTGTGTAAAATTGGCCAAATACCTATAGGGCCTCGTATATATCAAGTTATTGTCTCTTTCCACGATCCACCAGCATATGGCTTTATCAATGTTTGGACGTCCCATCAGCATGTTGATCTGATCCGACCCTGGCAAACTATCGGAGGTTTCAGACCGGTGATGGTTAAAGTGCTGATTTACATGCATCTCCCCCGTATCCTCGGATACTTGTTAGCTGGATAACCTTGCCAACGAAGGAAAGCACTGGGAAAACATATAGTTATAAATGTGAGTTTGATAGTTTATTTACCGGCTCGCAGTGCATATCTGGGCACATTGGAACTTAATCCTAATGACAGGTCAAAAGTTAGATCTGTAGGAAGTGGTGACAGATGGGACGCACATCTCCATCCAACTCATCGGAGTGTCTGGGAAGGATCTTGGAATGACGCTCACGATAGATATTTGTCTCTCTATCCCTGCCCTAACGAGATGTCAGTGATCAAACTTGCTTATGTGAAATGTAGCCATTGTCCAGGTGATGTTTTATGTGGTTGCAGAGCAAGGTAGCCGGATTTTCATCAAATTCAGATGCGTTGCGATATAACATGTACGCATGCTGTCGATGGGGGTAGATGCTCTTCCAAAGTGACCTATGGGAAGCTAGGCGTCTGCACCCATTGGACAGTACTCACCCTCTCCCTCCTCAGAGCGGCTCTACAGGATCTGGGAAGTCGTATCTGAAGACTCCCGTTTGTTTTGTCCAAGGTGAAGGACGGAAAAGTTGTTCCGCCGACCTCTTCCCACTTCCACCCACTTCATGCTATACCCCCCCCCCCATTATAGAGTTACCACAAGCGGAAGCTGAGGCCACCCCGGGCCATGCTTCCTGTGGGGTGGAACATGTAATGAATAGCATGGAAGTGAAGAGGCTGGATGAGGCCTTCGCTTGTTTTGGAGAACAGCAAAACCGTACAACTTGGTGTACCTGACAACGCCATGAAACCGCGTAATCACGCCCCACCCAAGGTCCTCCCTGACCCCCCCCCCCGCACCACCACCGCCTCATCTCCAACATGCGACTCTTCTCTATGCACCAAGTTTGGACATCATTCGTCCTGTCCACTTCACACTCCACTCGTCATCTGTAGAGCGTTACTCTTCAGATATGAGAGAGTCAGCTGTTACAGAGGAGGTGGCATCCAACACTACAGCAATCCCCCCCCCCCCCCGGCGTGCGGTGGGCAGGGAAGGAGCCTGTTCAGCAGTCTCGGCTCGAGATGATCACTACCCCTCTCCAAGGGGAGCCCTTACCAAAACTGCCGGCCAATCCCCACCGTGAGCAGTCAGAACATCACACCGGACACAGAAATCCAAGAGCACATAGAACACCCTTGCCCACAAGGCTGGATACGTCAATTCACCATTGCGCGAATACTACATACATATCCAGTTATAGAGAGGATATAAGGGAGACAATCAAAACCAGCAACAACAAGATAGACCAACCACCTAACGTTTTAAATCGAAAAAGACATGATTTTCCACAACATTCCTCTCTCATGATGCAAGAAGTATATCACTTCCCGCGATCCCGACATTTCCGCAACAGACTCAGCATTTACCAGCATTGAAACCTGGATATTCCCAATCAGCAATACACCAGCGTAACACAGCAGCCCGGATTTCCCTACAACAGCACAGTACCACCATCAACACCAGCCAACATTTTCTGCAATCACCTTCTTATCCGGTTTACGGAAAACTGATCATACAGAAAGGAGCACATCGCAGCCATCTACAGTACACGCTACGGGCCCCCCCCCCCCCACAATACTTCATTCACAGGTAATAATCTTCATCATCCGTGCTCTAAAGTAACTCTGTCCTGTCCACGAGCTCGGCCATTACAGAGTGAAATACACCATGTCCGATAAAGTTGACACCGCACTTCACTTACTCACTTCTCTCCCCCCCCCCCCCACACCCTCCCCCCCCAAGTAATAAAAACGACACCATTCACAACAGTGCAAGAATCATCCACAGATAACCAGCCATGCATATCAATGAAAATCACCAACACGACAGAAACATAGACACTCAGGATGACTGCATTCGCAATCTCCATACGACGGCATTGTTATTGTAAACTGTTCCACGCATTTTCCGAGCTGTATTATAATAAATTAAGTTTGGTCTAGGTAGGGATGGGACTTGTCCTACCCTCAGAGGAGGATGCTTGACAGTCTGTCCACCCACCCGGAAAACACAGTCTAGCTTGGCGGAGTTAGTATACTTAATTTCCGCAAGTAAAGGAGCTGTTTATACCAAACAATAGTTATAGACAGCTGTACTGTCCTAATTTTGATTAAGAACACCATCGTTCTACCGTGTATACAGATCATTAGTGCATGGGCCGATGAAGCGGCACCGAAACCTCGACAGTATAATATCAAGGATAATTTCAAATATTCTCTTGCCTACATATTTCTGCATAAGATCAACACGTGCTGGAATACATTCTTACAGACAAGATACAGACGCATGTATAAGCTCACGCGCATATAGGGATGTTGTTCTAAGGAACAGAGTTAAAAACATATATTTCCATCTTTCGCATCAACAACGAGTATTAATCAACACTCCACCATTACGTAAATATTGCCTAAGTTTCTGATCAACCACGTGCTTTCACAACAAATAACCACGTGACTTTCACTTCTATTTCCAGTAAATTGGATCAAGAGCCGCCCAAAATGCGCAACTACCATGGCGTGATGGAAGAGGCGAGAGGGTGAGTCGGGGCAATTGCCGCTCACGTCACCACGCCCCACACCCCATCATGCGCTCCAGCCTGAAATGGAAACAGGCAAGTTTATAAGCATCCAATCTGTAAAACTGCATCACCATAATTAAAATGTGAGCTTCAACAGGAATAAGTAGTTCCGAGCCTTTACGTTGATCAGACACTTGTTTTCCCGTCGAGTAGAGACGAAAGTGATATACATTTCTTCCTTTACACGGGAGGAAAAGTTCATATGACTCCAGGATTAATAAATCAAAACTTTCCTTATAGGGCATGACCGGATCACCCTGGAACTTTCGGGTGTGGTCATCCGCCCTCTTGTGACGTCAACAAAAACTATAAAAGAAGGAGATCGCGCACTGAAACTTTGTCTTCCCGTCAAAACTACACACAAGGGAAGAACAAGCATTAGGCTACTTTCATGTCGCAAACCAAATTCTGCTGTTTTTCTTATTATTAATTTATCACTTCTATTATATATTACTTGGCCAGGAAAGTTATGAAGAGCTAGGAAAAAATTAAATTAGGTTAGGCAGTCCGCACTGCCGTAAATATGCGGAAATAAGATGTCACCTGCTGAGGACCTTGTCTTGTCCGACAGTTAGGAAGAGTCGACGCCAGCACCATCTGGAAAGAAATATCCATGTTCAGCATTTCGGCTCAACGGACAGCCATGTAGGCGCATCTTCTTCCGTAATTCGGACTTGATGCTGCATGTGAATCATGATCATCTTATGCTGAGAGTTTTTTGTATGGACTGCAAATACCTTTATACTGTTACCCATCATGGTGTGACCCACACGTTGACGGATAAACATCGTGTGCCTGTAGTTACATTACAACCTGGTGAACAAAGTGAAAACGTTAAAGTGCTAGCCGCTCGTTTCGAAACTAGACTTCCTATTTATGTGCTTCCTAAGAAGAAGATGGCCAAAACTAAATGTACGAAATGGCGACAATAAGATTTCCCGCACTATCGACCAGCAACCATAACCACCACATCCACAACACAGCACGCCTTGAGCCACTACGCCACCATCACGATGGAACCAACATCATCATCAGCACCGGCAGCATCTGCAGTGAGGGTACCAGCACCACCTGCAGTTTCCACTCCGGCAGCACCCGCAGCAATGAAACCATCCGCATCACACACTTCATCAACATCAGTATCCGCATCCGTAATCGGCCAGGCCATTTCAGTAGTTATTTCGACGTCCACGCCAGAACCTGTGTTACAGGACATTTCGGATAGATCTACATCTCCTTGTAGCCTTCTCATTGACGAGGAGATCAGCCTTACGGAAGTGATCCCGACCATCGCATCACGAACCAGCATCACCGCACACCCACGCAGCAACACACCAATGGATCCAGCCATACGGAAGACAACAACGCTAGAACGTCCTTACGCTGGGAAGAAATGTATAGCTCACTCCCAAGAAATCTGCGCCATGCCAAGGACGACCACGAGTAAACTTCTGAAGTCCACGAAGATCCGGAAGCTATTTGCCAGCACCGCATCCGCCACAGCATCAACTGCAGCATCCACAAAGACATCACCATTCTGGCGACCGCTCATCACAGCACTCAGCCCGCCAGCAGCATGAACCACACCGACCACATCAACCACGACAGTGGTGTCAGCAGTCACCTAACCACCGCCACTTCACACGTCACCAGTCATCATTTCCGGCACCACCAGCGCTTCTATGGACACATCAGCACTGTCTTCCAGCTATAGCCTTCCAGAGATGAGCCTGTATAGTAGTGATATATCGGCAGTGGAGGATCACCCGCCACATCTATCCTGTACGAGACCCACTGGGGAAACTTCGCCACAGATGTTTGTGGACACTATTGCCGAGGTTGCAGCAGGATTTATCAATCGGTGTGCGAAACACAGAACTTATTATTATGTTTATTTTTTAAATAATTTTCTTCTTATTATATATGTTTTTAACAATCGAAACCCAGCCCCTAGGCTGACTACGGTCATCCTACACAGCTGCGCAATATTCTTGCATAGCTGTGTCTCACCATAAAATAATCACTGCAGATTCCTGTGTTGTAAACACGTCAGGTGTGACGTAAGTTGTAGCTCACGGGTGTACGTGCTGGTCCACTGTTAAATATCAGCGCATCACACCGCAAGTGCGTGATGACCAGGATGGCTGGTTAGCTGCATATCTTGGGGTTGCGGATCCCATATGACATCTCTCCGTGATGTATAAAACAGACTTCTAGAGCGGTTGGAACACTGATGTTCCAGTGGGGCCGTGCGATCATTGCCGCTGAGATTGAACCACACGGTATCGTCCCAACTATTTGTGTCACTGGTGTGTCTATCCATACTAATTTAGAGAATGGAACAATTAGAATAATATACTAGAAATATAAATAAGTACTATACAAAGAACGGTTCTTGGTATCGACTAGGACTATAATTAAACGAGCTTTTCAAAACCGTAAACCAGTTTAAAATTGGCCCAGAAATGGCTGAGTTATCGTCGAAGCACCCTGCTAAATTATACATAGAATATTGCGATAACGTCGTAATCGCGTGTATATATAAACCTAAATACAGAATGATTTGTACACGTGGTCGATATGTCACACTTATATACTTGCACGCTGATTGGCTGGCGTTCAGCCGATGATTGGTTGAGGCACCCAGCTCTGACATCACAGCGAGTATAAAAGGGGTGAAAAATCGAGGATCAGGAGCATCGCCGGCGTGGAAGCCGGACCCGCACCGGATGACTGGACAACCAGGATGATGGATGTAACCTGCTGACCTACCAGTGATTCTCACTTCTTCCGGCGTCTTATGGACCCCAGCACATCTGCGGCTTCCACAAAATTTTGGACACTCCCGGAAGGCCATCCGGGAGTAATAAACCCATTTAACGTTAGACCTTCCGCATCCGGACTTTCCCAATGCAACTGCTGCGGGAGGGGCCATGCATGCCCGGAATGTAATCCTATGCAATGTAGAGCTCCGGTGATTCTTGGTGGATGACTCACCGGATCTACCAACCACGCTGAAAAGTGGACACTATATTCCGCACTGCATGTCGTGTGTGTTTTAATTAACTTTTGGACCACAGTCTGGCGGACTTTGCTATGTGTGCCGCAAGAGCTATGCGACACATCCCGCACCATGTGCCAAGCTATGTAACTGATTAACATCATATACCACCCTCTCTGTTAATGGGCAACCTTCAACTTTACTACTTCCGTCGCCGGACGGAAAACTTTCTCACTCCTGCATAATTTGTGATTTAGTTACAGAGACTATCTAATAGATGTCACTTCACTGCGCTCCTTCACTGTCCTGCGTGTGTACCATATCTACCCTGCTTGGAGGATGCAGTTTGCGGAGCCAACCTGCGGAGACCAGCTGCGGAAATCGTCTGCGGAATCTCTCCAGCTCCAAAGAACATGTCAACTCGCGCTATGAATATGTTAGTGGCATAGTAGCCTGTTCTGTACCGATGACTATTAGGTCCTCAAGTAACTATACTATTGTACATCTAATTATTATTTCCGTATTTGGCACTGATAACTAATAGGTGCCTTCCCGGTCTTAAGACTGCAATTTATAATTTCCTTATTACTGTTCATATTATCCTCATTTACTGTAGGTGCTTTAACTACCTGCACCATTTAGGTCTTTCAACCTGATACTTACCACCTCATTAATTCTTATACAAATTGTCATTGTTCATTGCATTGATTAGTTGTATATGGCAGATAGCCATTTTGTTGATAATTATAGAAAACTTAGACCGCAGTACACTAGGAAATACTAAACAGCAACATTTATATCTGCATCACTTATTCCCACCATCATAACATTTACACTGACTGTGCTCTAATTGTTTGAGACCGGCATGTTACCGACTAAACCTTACTATTTAGCTCGATAGGATAGGCTAACGTGGTTAGGGAAATCTCTTCGCTAGAAGACACATAGTGTATGCCTCTTTTCCAGTTGTTGCGATAATGTAGCCCCACACTCCGGCAAGGTTGTGTAAAATTGGCCAAATACCTATAGGGTCTCGTATATATCAAGTTATTATCTCTTTTCATGATCCACCAGCGTATGGGTTTATCAATGTTTGGACATCCCATCAGCACGTTGATCTGATCCAACCCTGGGAAACTATCAGAGGTTTCCAAGCGATGATGGTTAAAGTGCTGATTTACATTCATCTCCCCCATATCATCGGATACTTGTTAGCTAGATAACCCCGCCAACGAAGGAAGGCACTGCAAAAACATATAGTTATAAATGTGAGTTTGATAGTTTATTTACCAGCCTGCAGTGCATATCTGGGCACATTGGAACTTAATCCTAATGACAGGTCAAAAGTTAGATCCGTAGGAAGCGGTGACGGATGGGACGCTCATCGGAGTGTCTGGGAAGGATCTTGGAATCTGCCATGCTCACACGGGAGGAATGCTCGCGATGGATATTCGCCTCTCTATCCCCGCCTTAATGATATGTCAGTGATCAAACTTGCTTATGTGAAATGTAACCATTGTCCACGTGATGTTTTCTGTGTTTACGGAGCAAGGTAGCCGGATTTTCATCAAATTCGGATGCGTTGCGATGTAACATGTACGCATGCTGTCGATGGGGGTAGATGCTCTTTCAAAGTGACCCACGGGAAGTTAGGCGTCTGCGCCCATTGGACAGCTGCATCTAACGATAGGTAGGAATCCCTGCCACTTGCGGGCAAAGCTAGTTTTTGTTTTTAACACATAATTGGTAGGCTAGACTGTAGCAGAAGGACTGGATAAATAAAGCGGCATCTACCAATACAGCATCTTGGAACTACATAAGATGGTGACGTGGGAATTCCTCAGAAATCGTTCGTTCCGCTTTCACGTAAACCAGTACGCATCACGTTAATTATGGCTTCACTAGGACTTTTCAGCACTTAGCATTTTTTGTCGAACAAAAGAGTTGCCCTTTTTCCCAACTCTTTTCCTCCGCTTCAGTGTCGAAGGCATTTTCCTGTGACGGAGGCCCGCGCGAGGCACTTGCCTCTCGCAACAGCGAGAATTCCTGTGATGGAGGCCCGTGCGAGGCACCTTCCTCTCGCAGCAATATTGTTCTCTGTGTGTGTGTGTGTGTGTGTGTGTGTGTGTGTGTGTGTGTGTGTGTGTGTGTGTGTGTGTGTGTGTGTGTGTGTGTGTGTGTGTGTGTGTGTGTGTGTGTGTGTGTGTGTGTGTGTGTGTGTGTGTGTGTGTGTGTGTGTGTGTGTGTGTGTGTGTGTGTGTGTGTGTGTGTGTGTGTGTGTGTGTGTGTGTGTGTGTGTGTGTGTGTGTGTGTGTGTGTGTGTGTGTGTGTGTGTGTGTGTGTGTGTGTGTGTGTGTGTGTGTGTGTGTGTGTGTGTGTGTGTGTGTGTGTGTGTGTGTGTGTGTGTGTGTGTGTGTGTGTGTGTGTGTGTGTGTGTGTGTGTGTGTGTGTGTGTGTGTGTGTGTGTGTGTGTGTGTGTGTGTGTGTGTGTGTGTGTGTGTGTGTGTGTGTGTGTGTGTGTGTGTGTGTGTGTGTGTGTGTGTGTGTGTGTGTGTGTGTGTGTGTGTGTGTGTGTGTGTGTGTGTGTGTGTGTGTGTGTGTGTGTGTGTGTGTGTGTGTGTGTGTGTGTGTGTGTGTGTGTGTGTGTGTGTGTGTGTGTGTGTGTGTGTGTGTGTGTGTGTGTGTGTGTGTGTGTGTGTGTGTGTGTGTGTGTGTGTGTGTGTGTGTGTGTGTGTGTGTGTGTGTGTGTGTGTGTGTGTGTGTGTGTGTGTGTGTGTGTGTGTGTGTGTGTGTGTGTGTGTGTGTGTGTGTGTGTGTGTGTGTGTGTGTGTGTGTGTGTGTGTGTGTGTGTGTGTGTGTGTGTGTGTGTGTGTGTGTGTGTGTGTGTGTGTGTGTGTTAGGGGTATATTGACTTATATTAATTTACTCAGTGATCTCTCATGCAGATGCTTCTCTTGCGGGGATACCTCTGCGGATTCAAGGATCTGTGTGGTACCTCCGGCGACACCACGTAGAAAGGACACCAGCTAGCTCTATATTGTGTATTATTGTGCTCATATTACTGTCAAACGATTCACCTTGTTTGTATAGTACTTATTTATATTTCTAGTATATTATTCTAATTGTTCCATTCTCTATATTAGTATGGATAGACACACCGGTGACACAAATAGTTGGGACGACACCATGTGGTTCAATCTCGGCGGCAATGGTCGCACGGCCCCACTGGAACATCAGTGTTCCACCGACTCTAAATGTCAGTTTTTGTACACCGTGGAGAGACGTCATACGGGATCCGCAACCCCGAGATCCGCAGATAACCACCCCATCCCGGTCATCGCGCACTTGCGGCGCGATGGGTGTATATTTATCAGCAGACCAGCACGTACCCCCCCCCCCCCCGCGCGAGCTACGCTTGTTTCAAGCGAATGCTTAAAGTTATCCTGAAACATTAATATTAGAAAAATATTTGAAAATTTCATTGACGATCGTCTTCTTCAGAGCCGCCATTTTACTTTGATATTTGTAGCCTCCATTCTCACTGTCGCCCAAAGCCTAGTATAAAACTATTTTCGTAATGCTAATGATAGTCAGTCTACTGTTGGCCTCCGAGGTGAGCGGATTTACGTCTATAGAGGTTTTTCACCAACAATAGAATCCCAAATAATGGAGGCCACAATTATCAAAGTAACATGGCCGCTTAGAAGAAGACGAACGTAAATGAAATTTTTAAATATTTTCCTAATTTAATTCTTTCATGATAACTGCTGCCGCTGCTGCTGCTGCTGCTGCTGCTGCTGCTGCTGCTGCTGCTGCTGCTGCTGCTGCTGCTGCTGCTGCTGCTACTACTACTACTACTACTACTACTACTACTACTACTACTACTACTACTACTACTACTACTACTACTACTACTACTACTACTACTACCGCTACCGCTACCGCTACCGCTACCGCTACTACTACTACTACTACTACTACTACTACTACTACTACTACTACTACTACTACTACTACTACTACTACTACTACTACCGCTACCGCTACCGCTACCGCTACCGCTACCGCTACCGCTACCGCTACCGCTACCGCTACTACTACTACTACTACTACTACTGCTGCCGCTGCCGCTGCCGCTGCCGCTGCCGCTGCTGCTGCTGCTGCTGCTGCTACTACTACTACTACTACTACTACTACTACTGCAGGCCAGTTGTCATATATCAGTAATTTGCAGCGCACTGTCTTTAATATTTTTAATAATAATAATAATAATAATAATAATAATAATAATAATAATAATAATAGCAGCCTTCTTCACCTATGTACATGTGACGCATTATCATATGTCCTGTTTATTCCTGATGATGCTATGATCCCGATATTAATGTTGTTTAAACTGTCATGACCATTTCCGCCAGATCCTAATCATACGATACAACGGCTATGGTCATGATCTCGTCTTACCAACAAGTAAGGTAATCAGATCCTTTTCCCAACCACGTGACACGTGATACCAACATTACCGCTGCTATACGGTTATCATCACCACCGCCACTGCCATCGCCACCGCCACTCGCACCACCACCACCACCACCACCACCACCTACATCAGCTTAATATATTCAACTTAATTCTGCTATACATGGATAAGGTTTGGAATTTGGCTACATCTGGATGTAACAGCCAGGAAATTTCGTGCATGCTTATTTACAGACAATGCCATTAACAAGACTTGGTTCGCCGCCATGCCATGCTACAACGTATACATGTCGTGTTGCATACAGCAAATACTCCAGTTATGTTTGCTAATCCTCTCTCATCTCTCCTAAGCTATTATTGTTGCTCGCTGTGGTGGCCTCCACAACAAAAATCTTTTGCCCGACTCTTGTAAACATATCTGCAAAACAATTAAAAAAATGCAGCAGATTATATCTTCTAAATATATTTAGGTGATATGATTTGTCATGATAAGTAGTTAAGTTGTCATCTGAAGTTATCAATTTAAAAGAGTCAGTTGTCTAATCATATTACGCGAGAATGACAGACTCGACTCTAAGTTACTCTCACACCAAAACTGGAAAATCTGAAAGCTTTGTGGACTTTATTCATTGAAGAAACGTATCTATTTAAAATAGTCTTAGTGAAAATATTTAAATCTTAAACAAGACAAATTTATAGCCTCTTATTTCAGTAAATTTATACACGCGCACACACCAATACACACGTGCTTCTATACATATAGAGGTATTTTTGCATATATTAATTAATTGCCACAAGAAACTGTATCTGCGAATCAAGCATCCATCTTGATGGCATTATCGTCACAATCGCTACAATACAGCATTAACACGACCACGCACGCACGCACGCACGCACGCACGCACGCACGCACGCACGCACGCACGCACGCACGCACGCACGCACGCACGCACGCACGCACGCACGCACGCACGCACGCACGCACGCACGCACGCACGCACGCACGCACGCACACACACACCCACACACACAAGCATGCACGCACGCACGCACGTACGTGCACACGCACACATTCACACACACACGCGCACGCACGCACGCACGCACGCACGCACGCACGCACGCACGCACGCACGCACACACACACACACATACCACTATTATCAACAGTAATTCAATGTTGCCCCATCACATCCTAACCTGGTCCATCCGGATTATCGCCAATATTAAAACAGCAATCGCGACGACGACGACAACGACGAAGTCAACAACATCATCATCAACATCCTCATCAACAACAACAACAGAACAACAACAACAACAACAACAACAACAAAAACAACAACCGAATGGTCTCACCTATCAGCTTTTCTAAACGGCGAGGTTTGTTCTCGCAGAGAACTGTTATCCTGTACACAGGGATGCCACATGCGATGATGAGAAGTACTAGTCCAGTTTGTGTTGGCTTTTGGTAGATAGTGAGGATCAGCACTGCAGTAATAACTAACAGCTGGCTCACAGGTATCCATAGACTCAACTGGAAAGAGAAACGGTTGCAATAAAATTAATAGATCGATCCGATTCCACTCAAGTATATGGTGTCACAACCAATCACGTCACATGTAGGCTGCCGTCACAATCCAAATGCATAATAAATGGTACACATAGCTCCGCCATGAACATTGAAGAGTCCTTCAAGTGTAAGAATTGTATGTCTTTGATCGATTTACTATTTAATAAACATTCTGTTGAATTATTTAAAATTTAATTAGCACCAAGTCAAATTAGTCTCAATATATTCAACAGCTTACCCATATAGGCTAGTTACCTTGAAAATGATATTCTGAAAATTCACTTCAAAGGATATAAATCGATTCCTACAAACACAACACGTTGTCGGAGCTTAGCTAGAAATGATCGGAGCTTAGCTAGAAATGAGCGAAGCTTAGCTAGAAAGGGATCCGCCTACTCCTGGACTATCGTAGGCAATACACGTGTGATATTGTTCCAAGGTAATATAGGTGTGATATTGTTCCAGACAATACAAGTGTGGTATTGTTCTCAGGCAATACAAGTGTGATATTGTTCCCAGACAATACAAGTGTGATATTGTTCCCAGACAATACAAGTGTGATATTGTTCCCAGGTAACATAAGTGTGTGATATTGTTCCAAGACAATACAAGTGTGATATTGCTCCCACACAATACAAGTGTGATATTGTTCCAAGACAATACAAGTGTGATATTGCTCCCAGACAATACAAGTGTGATATTGTTCCCAGGCAACACAAGTGTGATATTGCTCCCAGACAATACAAGTGTGATATCCTTCTCAGGCAATATAAGTGTGATATTGTTCCCAGGCAATACAAGTGTGATATTGTTCCCAGGTAATATAAGTGTGTGATATTGTTCCAAGACAATAGAAGTGTGATATTGTTCCCAGACAATGCAAGTGTGATATTGTTCCCAGACAGTACAAGTGTGATAGTGTTCTCAGGCAATACAAGTGTGATATTGTTCCCAGACAATACAAGTGTGATATTGTTCCCAGGTAATATAAGTGTGTGATATTGTTCCCAGACAATACAAGTGTGATATTGTTCCTAGACAATACAAGTGTGATAGTGTTCCCAGACAATACAAGTGTGATATTGTTCCCAGGTAATATAAGTGTCTGATACTGTTCCAAGACAATACAAGTGTGATATTGCTCCCAGACAATACAAGTGTGATATTGTTCCAACACAATACAAGTGTGATATTGCTCCCAGGCAATACGAGTGTGATATTGTTCCCAGGTAATATAAGTGTGTGATATTGTTCCTAGGCAACACAAGTGTGACATTGTTCCCAAGCAATACAAGTGTGATATTGTTCTCAGGCAATACAAGTGTGATATTGTTCCCAGACAATACAAGTGTGATATTGTTCCCAGGTAATATAAGTGTGTGATATTGTTCCCAGACAATACAAGTGTGATATTGTTTCCAGACAATACCAGTGTGATATTGTTCCCAGGTAATATAAGTGCGTGATATTGTTCCCAGACAATACAAGTGTGATATTGTTCCCAGACAATACAAGTGTGATATTGTTCCCAGACAATACAAGTGGATATTGTTCCCAGACAATACAAGTGTGATATTGTTCCCAGGTAACATAAGTATGTAA
>CM067367.1:67712213-68066263 GCA_034401795.1 Chaetoderma sp. LZ-2023a
CGCATGACACGTGTGTTAGCGCATCACACCGCAAGTGCGTGATGACCAGGATGGCTGGTTAGCTGCATATCTTGGGGTTGCGGATCCCATATGACATCTCTCCGTGATGTATAAAACAGACTTCTAGAGCGGTTGGAACACTGATGTTCCAGTGGGGCCGTGCGATCATTGCCGCTGAGATTGAACCACACGGTATCGTCCCAACTATTTGTGTCACTGGTGTGTCTATCCATACTAATTTAGAGAATGGAACAATTAGAATAATATACTAGAAATATAAATAAGTACTATACAAAGAACGGTTCTTGGTATCGACTAGGACTATAATTAAACGAGCTTTTCAAAACCGTAAACCAGTTTAAAATTGGCCCAGAAATGGCTGAGTTATCGTCGAAGCACCCTGCTAAATTATACATAGAATATTGCGATAACGTCGTAATCGCGTGTATATATAAACCTAAATACAGAATGATTTGTACACGTGGTCGATATGTCACACTTATATACTTGCACGCTGATTGGCTGGCGTTCAGCCGATGATTGGTTGAGGCACCCAGCTCTGACATCACAGCGAGTATAAAAGGGGTGAAAAATCGAGGATCAGGAGCATCGCCGGCGTGGAAGCCGGACCCGCACCGGATGACTGGACAACCAGGATGATGGATGTAACCTGCTGACCTACCAGTGATTCTCACTTCTTCCGGCGTCTTATGGACCCCAGCACATCTGCGGCTTCCACAAAATTTTGGACACTCCCGGAAGGCCATCCGGGAGTAATAAACCCATTTAACGTTAGACCTTCCGCATCCGGACTTTCCCAATGCAACTGCTGCGGGAGGGGCCATGCATGCCCGGAATGTAATCCTATGCAATGTAGAGCTCCGGTGATTCTTGGTGGATGACTCACCGGATCTACCAACCACGCTGAAAAGTGGACACTATATTCCGCACTGCATGTCGTGTGTGTTTTAATTAACTTTTGGACCACAGTCTGGCGGACTTTGCTATGTGTGCCGCAAGAGCTATGCGACACATCCCGCACCATGTGCCAAGCTATGTAACTGATTAACATCATATACCACCCTCTCTGTTAATGGGCAACCTTCAACTTTACTACTTCCGTCGCCGGACGGAAAACTTTCTCACTCCTGCATAATTTGTGATTTAGTTACAGAGACTATCTAATAGATGTCACTTCACTGCGCTCCTTCACTGTCCTGCGTGTGTACCATATCTACCCCTGCTTGGAGGATGCAGTTTGCGGAGCCAACCTGCGGAGACCAGCTGCGGAAATCGTCTGCGGAATCTCTCCAGCTCCAAAGAACATGTCAACTCGCGCTATGAATATGTTAGTGGCATAGTAGCCTGTTCTGTACCGATGACTATTAGGTCCTCAAGTAACTATACTATTGTACATCTAATTATTATTTCCGTATTTGGCACTGATAACTAATAGGTGCCTTCCCGGTCTTAAGACTGCAATTTATAATTTCCTTATTACTGTTCATATTATCCTCATTTACTGTAGGTGCTTTAACTACCTGCACCATTTAGGTCTTTCAACCTGATACTTACCACCTCATTAATTCTTATACAAATTGTCATTGTTCATTGCATTGATTAGTTGTATATGGCAGATAGCCATTTTGTTGATAATTATAGAAAACTTAGACCGCAGTACACTAGGAAATACTAAACAGCAACATTTATATCTGCATCACTTATTCCCACCATCATAACATTTACACTGACTGTGCTCTAATTGTTTGAGACCGGCATGTTACCGACTAAACCTTACTATTTAGCTCGATAGGATAGGCTAACGTGGTTAGGGAAATCTCTTCGCTAGAAGACACATAGTGTATGCCTCTTTTCCAGTTGTTGCGATAATGTAGCCCCACACTCCGGCAAGGTTGTGTAAAATTGGCCAAATACCTATAGGGTCTCGTATATATCAAGTTATTATCTCTTTTCATGATCCACCAGCGTATGGGTTTATCAATGTTTGGACATCCCATCAGCACGTTGATCTGATCCAACCCTGGGAAACTATCAGAGGTTTCCAAGCGATGATGGTTAAAGTGCTGATTTACATTCATCTCCCCCATATCATCGGATACTTGTTAGCTAGATAACCCCGCCAACGAAGGAAGGCACTGCAAAAACATATAGTTATAAATGTGAGTTTGATAGTTTATTTACCAGCCTGCAGTGCATATCTGGGCACATTGGAACTTAATCCTAATGACAGGTCAAAAGTTAGATCCGTAGGAAGCGGTGACGGATGGGACGCTCATCGGAGTGTCTGGGAAGGATCTTGGAATCTGCCATGCTCACACGGGAGGAATGCTCGCGATGGATATTCGCCTCTCTATCCCCGCCTTAATGATATGTCAGTGATCAAACTTGCTTATGTGAAATGTAACCATTGTCCACGTGATGTTTTCTGTGTTTACGGAGCAAGGTAGCCGGATTTTCATCAAATTCGGATGCGTTGCGATGTAACATGTACGCATGCTGTCGATGGGGGTAGATGCTCTTTCAAAGTGACCCACGGGAAGTTAGGCGTCTGCGCCCATTGGACAGCTGCATCTAACGATAGGTAGGAATCCCTGCCACTTGCGGGCAAAGCTAGTTTTTGTTTTTAACACATAATTGGTAGGCTAGACTGTAGCAGAAGGACTGGATAAATAAAGCGGCATCTACCAATACAGCATCTTGGAACTACATAAGATGGTGACGTGGGAATTCCTCAGAAATCGTTCGTTCCGCTTTCACGTAAACCAGTACGCATCACGTTAATTATGGCTTCACTAGGACTTTTCAGCACTTAGCATTTTTTGTCGAACAAAAGAGTTGCCCTTTTTTCCCAACTCTTTTCCTCCGCTTCAGTGTCGAAGGCATTTTCCTGTGACGGAGGCCCGCGCGAGGCACTTGCCTCTCGCAACAGCGAGAATTCCTGTGATGGAGGCCCGTGCGAGGCACCTTCCTCTCGCAGCAATATTGTTCTCTGTGTGTGTGTGTGTGTGTGTGTGTGTGTGTGTGTGTGTGTGTGTGTGTGTGTGTGTGTGTGTGTGTGTGTGTGTGTGTGTGTGTGTGTGTGTGTGTGTGTGTGTGTGTGTGTGTGTGTGTGTGTGTGTGTGTGTGTGTGTGTGTGTGTGTGTGTGTGTGTGTGTGTGTGTGTGTGTGTGTGTGTGTGTGTGTGTGTGTGTGTGTGTGTGTGTGTGTGTGTGTGTGTGTGTGTGTGTGTGTGTGTGTGTGTGTGTGTGTGTGTGTGTGTGTGTGTGTGTGTGTGTGTGTGTGTGTGTGTGTGTGTGTGTGTGTGTGTGTGTGTGTGTGTGTGTGTGTGTGTGTGTGTGTGTGTGTGTGTGTGTGTGTGTGTGTGTGTGTGTGTGTGTGTGTGTGTGTGTGTGTGTGTGTGTGTGTGTGTGTGTGTGTGTGTGTGTGTGTGTGTGTGTGTGTGTGTGTGTGTGTGTGTGTGTGTGTGTGTGTGTGTGTGTGTGTGTGTGTGTGTGTGTGTGTGTGTGTGTGTGTGTGTGTGTGTGTGTGTGTGTGTGTGTGTGTGTGTGTGTGTGTGTGTGTGTGTGTGTGTGTGTGTGTGTGTGTGTGTGTGTGTGTGTGTGTGTGTGTGTGTGTGTGTGTGTGTGTGTGTGTGTGTGTGTGTGTGTGTGTGTGTGTGTGTGTGTGTGTGTGTGTGTGTGTGTGTGTGTGTGTGTGTGTGTGTGTGTGTGTGTGTGTGTGTGTGTGTGTGTGTGTGTGTGTGTGTGTGTGTGTGTGTGTGTGTGTGTGTGTGTGTGTGTGTGTGTGTGTGTGTGTGTGTGTGTTAGGGGTATATTGACTTATATTAATTTACTCAGTGATCTCTCATGCAGATGCTTCTCTTGCGGGGATACCTCTGCGGATTCAAGGATCTGTGTGGTACCTCCGGCGACACCACGTAGAAAGGACACCAGCTAGCTCTATATTGTGTATTATTGTGCTCATATTACTGTCAAACGATTCACCTTGTTTGTATAGTACTTATTTATATTTCTAGTATATTATTCTAATTGTTCCATTCTCTATATTAGTATGGATAGACACACCGGTGACACAAATAGTTGGGACGACACCATGTGGTTCAATCTCGGCGGCAATGGTCGCACGGCCCCACTGGAACATCAGTGTTCCACCGACTCTAAATGTCAGTTTTTGTACACCGTGGAGAGACGTCATACGGGATCCGCAACCCCGAGATCCGCAGATAACCACCCCATCCCGGTCATCGCGCACTTGCGGCGCGATGGGTGTATATTTATCAGCAGACCAGCACGTACCCCCCCCCCCCCCCGCGCGAGCTACGCTTGTTTCAAGCGAATGCTTAAAGTTATCCTGAAACATTAATATTAGAAAAATATTTGAAAATTTCATTGACGATCGTCTTCTTCAGAGCCGCCATTTTACTTTGATATTTGTAGCCTCCATTCTCACTGTCGCCCAAAGCCTAGTATAAAACTATTTTCGTAATGCTAATGATAGTCAGTCTACTGTTGGCCTCCGAGGTGAGCGGATTTACGTCTATAGAGGTTTTTCACCAACAATAGAATCCCAAATAATGGAGGCCACAATTATCAAAGTAACATGGCCGCTTAGAAGAAGACGAACGTAAATGAAATTTTTAAATATTTTCCTAATTTAATTCTTTCATGATAACTGCTGCCGCTGCTGCTGCTGCTGCTGCTGCTGCTGCTGCTGCTGCTGCTGCTGCTGCTGCTGCTGCTGCTGCTGCTGCTACTACTACTACTACTACTACTACTACTACTACTACTACTACTACTACTACTACTACTACTACTACTACTACTACTACTACTACTACTACCGCTACCGCTACCGCTACCGCTACCGCTACTACTACTACTACTACTACTACTACTACTACTACTACTACTACTACTACTACTACTACTACTACTACTACTACTACCGCTACCGCTACCGCTACCGCTACCGCTACCGCTACCGCTACCGCTACCGCTACCGCTACTACTACTACTACTACTACTACTGCTGCCGCTGCCGCTGCCGCTGCCGCTGCCGCTGCTGCTGCTGCTGCTGCTGCTACTACTACTACTACTACTACTACTACTACTGCAGGCCAGTTGTCATATATCAGTAATTTGCAGCGCACTGTCTTTAATATTTTTAATAATAATAATAATAATAATAATAATAATAATAATAATAATAATAATAGCAGCCTTCTTCACCTATGTACATGTGACGCATTATCATATGTCCTGTTTATTCCTGATGATGCTATGATCCCGATATTAATGTTGTTTAAACTGTCATGACCATTTCCGCCAGATCCTAATCATACGATACAACGGCTATGGTCATGATCTCGTCTTACCAACAAGTAAGGTAATCAGATCCTTTTCCCAACCACGTGACACGTGATACCAACATTACCGCTGCTATACGGTTATCATCACCACCGCCACTGCCATCGCCACCGCCACTCGCACCACCACCACCACCACCACCACCACCTACATCAGCTTAATATATTCAACTTAATTCTGCTATACATGGATAAGGTTTGGAATTTGGCTACATCTGGATGTAACAGCCAGGAAATTTCGTGCATGCTTATTTACAGACAATGCCATTAACAAGACTTGGTTCGCCGCCATGCCATGCTACAACGTATACATGTCGTGTTGCATACAGCAAATACTCCAGTTATGTTTGCTAATCCTCTCTCATCTCTCCTAAGCTATTATTGTTGCTCGCTGTGGTGGCCTCCACAACAAAAATCTTTTGCCCGACTCTTGTAAACATATCTGCAAAACAATTAAAAAAATGCAGCAGATTATATCTTCTAAATATATTTAGGTGATATGATTTGTCATGATAAGTAGTTAAGTTGTCATCTGAAGTTATCAATTTAAAAGAGTCAGTTGTCTAATCATATTACGCGAGAATGACAGACTCGACTCTAAGTTACTCTCACACCAAAACTGGAAAATCTGAAAGCTTTGTGGACTTTATTCATTGAAGAAACGTATCTATTTAAAATAGTCTTAGTGAAAATATTTAAATCTTAAACAAGACAAATTTATAGCCTCTTATTTCAGTAAATTTATACACGCGCACACACCAATACACACGTGCTTCTATACATATAGAGGTATTTTTGCATATATTAATTAATTGCCACAAGAAACTGTATCTGCGAATCAAGCATCCATCTTGATGGCATTATCGTCACAATCGCTACAATACAGCATTAACACGACCACGCACGCACGCACGCACGCACGCACGCACGCACGCACGCACGCACGCACGCACGCACGCACGCACGCACGCACGCACGCACGCACGCACGCACGCACGCACGCACGCACGCACGCACGCACGCACGCACGCACGCACACACACACCCACACACACAAGCATGCACGCACGCACGCACGTACGTGCACACGCACACATTCACACACACACGCGCACGCACGCACGCACGCACGCACGCACGCACGCACGCACGCACGCACGCACACACACACACACATACCACTATTATCAACAGTAATTCAATGTTGCCCCATCACATCCTAACCTGGTCCATCCGGATTATCGCCAATATTAAAACAGCAATCGCGACGACGACGACAACGACGAAGTCAACAACATCATCATCAACATCCTCATCAACAACAACAACAGAACAACAACAACAACAACAACAACAACAAAAACAACAACCGAATGGTCTCACCTATCAGCTTTTCTA
The DNA here is from genome assembly GCA_034401795.1 of Chaetoderma sp. LZ-2023a. Taxonomy (NCBI): domain Eukaryota; kingdom Metazoa; phylum Mollusca; class Caudofoveata; order Chaetodermatida; family Chaetodermatidae; genus Chaetoderma; species Chaetoderma sp. LZ-2023a. The sequence continues at coordinate 67,718,998 of CM067367.1, forward strand.
AACGGCGAGGTTTGTTCTCGCAGAGAACTGTTATCCTGTACACAGGGATGCCACATGCGATGATGAGAAGTACTAGTCCAGTTTGTGTTGGCTTTTGGTAGATAGTGAGGATCAGCACTGCAGTAATAACTAACAGCTGGCTCACAGGTATCCATAGACTCAACTGGAAAGAGAAACGGTTGCAATAAAATTAATAGATCGATCCGATTCCACTCAAGTATATGGTGTCACAACCAATCACGTCACATGTAGGCTGCCGTCACAATCCAAATGCATAATAAATGGTACACATAGCTCCGCCATGAACATTGAAGAGTCCTTCAAGTGTAAGAATTGTATGTCTTTGATCGATTTACTATTTAATAAACATTCTGTTGAATTATTTAAAATTTAATTAGCACCAAGTCAAATTAGTCTCAATATATTCAACAGCTTACCCATATAGGCTAGTTACCTTGAAAATGATATTCTGAAAATTCACTTCAAAGGATATAAATCGATTCCTACAAACACAACACGTTGTCGGAGCTTAGCTAGAAATGATCGGAGCTTAGCTAGAAATGAGCGAAGCTTAGCTAGAAAGGGATCCGCCTACTCCTGGACTATCGTAGGCAATACACGTGTGATATTGTTCCAAGGTAATATAGGTGTGATATTGTTCCCAGACAATACAAGTGTGGTATTGTTCTCAGGCAATACAAGTGTGATATTGTTCCCAGACAATACAAGTGTGATATTGTTCCCAGACAATACAAGTGTGATATTGTTCCCAGGTAACATAAGTGTGTGATATTGTTCCAAGACAATACAAGTGTGATATTGCTCCCACACAATACAAGTGTGATATTGTTCCAAGACAATACAAGTGTGATATTGCTCCCAGACAATACAAGTGTGATATTGTTCCCAGGCAACACAAGTGTGATATTGCTCCCAGACAATACAAGTGTGATATCCTTCTCAGGCAATATAAGTGTGATATTGTTCCCAGGCAATACAAGTGTGATATTGTTCCCAGGTAATATAAGTGTGTGATATTGTTCCAAGACAATAGAAGTGTGATATTGTTCCCAGACAATGCAAGTGTGATATTGTTCCCAGACAGTACAAGTGTGATAGTGTTCTCAGGCAATACAAGTGTGATATTGTTCCCAGACAATACAAGTGTGATATTGTTCCCAGGTAATATAAGTGTGTGATATTGTTCCCAGACAATACAAGTGTGATATTGTTCCTAGACAATACAAGTGTGATAGTGTTCCCAGACAATACAAGTGTGATATTGTTCCCAGGTAATATAAGTGTCTGATACTGTTCCAAGACAATACAAGTGTGATATTGCTCCCAGACAATACAAGTGTGATATTGTTCCAACACAATACAAGTGTGATATTGCTCCCAGGCAATACGAGTGTGATATTGTTCCCAGGTAATATAAGTGTGTGATATTGTTCCTAGGCAACACAAGTGTGACATTGTTCCCAAGCAATACAAGTGTGATATTGTTCTCAGGCAATACAAGTGTGATATTGTTCCCAGACAATACAAGTGTGATATTGTTCCCAGGTAATATAAGTGTGTGATATTGTTCCCAGACAATACAAGTGTGATATTGTTTCCAGACAATACCAGTGTGATATTGTTCCCAGGTAATATAAGTGCGTGATATTGTTCCCAGACAATACAAGTGTGATATTGTTCCCAGACAATACAAGTGTGATATTGTTCCCAGACAATACAAGTGGATATTGTTCCCAGACAATACAAGTGTGATATTGTTCCCAGGTAACATAAGTATGTAATATTGTTCCAAGACAATACAAGTGTGATATTGCTCCCAGACAATACAAGTGTGATATTGTTCCAAGACAATACAAGTGTGATATTGCTCCCAGACAATACAAGTGTGATATTGTTCCCAGGTAATATAAGTGTGTGATATTGTTCCCAGGCAACACAAGTGTGATATTGCTCCCAGACAATACAAGTGTGATATTGTTCCCAGACAATACAAGTGTGATATTGTTCCCAGGCAATATATATGTGATATTGTTCTCAGGCAATATAAGTGTGATATTGTTCCCAGACAATACAAGTGTGATATTGTTCCCAAGTAATATAAGTGTGATATTGTCCCAAGACAATGCAAGTGTGATATTGTTCCCAGACAATACAAGTGTGATATTGTTCCCAGGCAATACACGTGTGATATTGTTCCCAGACAATATATGTGTGATATTGTTCCCAGGCAATATAAGTGTACTATTGTTCCCAGGCAATGTAAGTGTGATATTGTAATCAGGCAATATGAGTCTAATATTATTCCGAGGCAATATAAGTGTGATATTGTTCCCAGGCAATATAAGTGTGATATTGTTCCCAGACAATACAAGTGTGATATTGTTCCCAGACAATACAAGTGTGATATTGTTCCCAGGTAATATAAGTGTGTGATATTGTTCCAAGACAATACAAGTGTGATATTGCTCCCACACAATACAAGTGTGATATTGTTCTCAGGCAATACAAGTGTGATATTGGTCCTACTCAGCACAATTTATGTGTAACTCTCATCCAATATCAATATAAGTGTGATATTGTTCCAACTCAGCATAATTTATGTGTAACTCTGATCCAATGCCAATATAAGTGTGATATTGTTCCCAGGCAATATAAGTGTGATATTGTTCCCAGGCAATATAAGTGTGATATTGTTCCCAGACAATACAAGTGTGATATTGTTCCCAGACAATACAAGTGTGATATTGTTCCCAGGTAATATAAGTGTGTGATATTGTTCCCAGGCAATATAAGTGTGATATTGTTCCCAGACAATACAAGTGTGATATTGTTCCCAGACAATACAAGTGTGATATTGTTCCCAGGTAATATAAGTGTGTGATATTGTTCCAAGACAATACAAGTGTGATATTGCTCCCACACAATACAAGTGTGATATTGTTCCAAGACAATATAAGTGTGATATTGCTCCCAGGCAATATAATTGTGATATTGTTCCAAGACAATACAAGTGTGATATTGCTCCCACACAATACAAGTGTGATATTGTTCCCAGGCAATATAAGTGTGACATTGTTCCCAAGCAATATAAGTGTGATATTGTTCCCAGGCAATATAAGTGTGAGATTGCCCCACTCCGCATATATGTGTAGCTCTGATCCATTACCAATGGACAAGTGAACTAAAGTTTTAACACCAACAGACACGTGCCATATTGCGCCAATCCAACCTGGGAAATGTAATTATCCCGAAACGCCAACAGACAGCTGTATTCCTATTCCAATCCCAATTGTCGTTAGTCTCATAACGTTCAAAGCAAATAGATATGTACCATTGCAATGGAATGATTTGATCTGTCACTCAAATATCTGACATCATGATGAAACGTATGATATGTTAGCTGATATCACAATCAAACTGACGTCACCACAGCCGAAATGTCTGTCAATAAAGTAGATAAATGGTATGCCTTTGGTGAATTTACCATGTATAAAATATTGTGCTAACAATCTGTAAACCAATTTAACTGGGGGCTATTGCAGCCATAGGTAGCAACATTTCACCGTCAGATGGGTTTCAAAATATTCAATACCTGAATAGTTACCTTGAAATTGGGATTCTGAGAATTCAAGTTACAAAGTGTTAACATTGATTTGAACAGGTGCATACAGTGGGCAAGGGGGTTTGCTAGAAACAGGTATGGCATTACGAGAACTCATTCTATTTTATTCTATATATTATGCAATATTGAATTAAATTAAGATATTCTGATTATCTGAAATGTTAATTGCAACAATATAACTGCATTAGGTAGGATAATTCTGACAATGAAAAGGATTTCTCAGTTAATGAATGATATGAGCGATGTTGCTTTCCATTTCTCTCATATAGCTTCATAATGCATAAAATTAGTTAGAATTTCTTGTAGAATTATTCTTCACCACGTGCCACTCAATGGCCGACCATATAGATATCTATCTATTTATATTACAGAATATCCGCCCATAGATTAGAAATCGAAACGGTAGATACGACAATAAACCAAGACCAGAGACAAAATGTAAACTGTACAATAATGAGGTAGAGGATGAGCTACATTTCCTCCTTGCATGCGAAAACCTCATTACCCAGAGAGAAGGTATTCAAACATCTTGCAGATATAAACTCAGCCTACCAATTTTTAAACAAACAAGAAAAGCTCCATTATATTCTTAACTGTCCACCCCCTACTCCCACCCCACCCTCTAACCCCAGTAGCAGGACAATCTTGTTGGGAGATGCACATAGCCAGAACTAAATTACTAACATACTGAAATAGTGTAACAACCATTTAACTATTATTCACATAAAACGAAGGATATGGCTATAAACAGTGGGCACGTACATATCCTGAACAAATACACAGCGGTGTGCGGGTGTGCGCTTGTATGTGCGCGCAAGTGCTTGCACGGGTGTCCGTATGCCTGATTGTTGTATGCTTGTTATTCATTATAGCTTTATTATTGCTGGTACGCCAGACTATATATTGTACAAACACATGTACAGATATGGAAATAAAGTGTATTGTCTTGTATTGTATAATCTGCCGATCCAATTAAAATTATGTGTCTAGGAACTAGGAGGGTAGCTGATAGCTTTCACATAATTATGTGGTACCATTCTGAAATGTTCATATTAATGGAATCTGAATTATTTGTGCATGCGCTACATAAGTTGCCTGTAGCATACATAATCTCCAAACTCCATGACGCCAAGTGTTTTGAGTGCTATGTACTCAAAACTATCTTCCTTATTCGGGCACTTAATTCACCTTTCCAGAGTATCCATCCATCATCTAACCTTGTATGACGTCATAATCAACTCAGCGCGTGTATGATGACATCACAATCATTACGTCACAAAGGGTTCCATATAGACCGTCATCAAATCTCAGAGTCCGACAGGTTGTATCAATTGTATGTCTTTGTAATTCTTTCCTATTTAATAAACATTCTGTTGAATATTTTGAAACTAATTTGACTGGGCGCTGTTGCTGCCTTAGGCGGCAGCAGCACCCAGTCAAATTAGTTTCAAAATATTCAACAGCCTACCTGTATAGTTTCTTGGAAATTGATAGTCAGGGTGTTCAGAGATCGATCGATCCCAACACGAGCGAGGTGTGGGTGGAGCTTAGCTAGTGATGGGCGGGGCATGGCTAAAATGGAAAGGTCCATTCTAATGCTTGCTATTATTAGATTTGGAATGCATGTCGGATGTACTCATCATCTACATAGATTTATTCAAGAATGACAATAACATTCTGATAATGAATGAATCCAGTTTCAGCTATGCCCCGCCCATCTCTACCTAAGCTCCACCCACGCTTTGGCTGTGCTGGGATCGATCGAGCCCTGCAGGCCCTGAATCTCAATTACCAGAAAATTATACAGGTAATCTGTTGGATATTCTGAAACTAATTTGACTGGTTGTTATTGCTGCCTATGGACTATGATAAGTATTCCCATAAATATAAAGTAAGGCGTGCACTTACCAGCACCATATATTTATCGCATCTAGTCTCAATAGTTGACACAGTTTCCTAATAATTTATGTGGATTTTACAAATCCTGCATATGTTGAACGTTATGGCCTATAGCTCTAGCAAGTTTGATAGAATTGATGGAATGGGCTATGTTATGGCTAATAGCTCTAGCAAGTTTGATAGAATTGATGGAATGGGCTATCTTATGGCTAATAGCTCTAGAAAGTTTGATAGAATTGATGGAATGGGCTATGTAGTTTCATAGAATTGATGGAATGGGCTATGCAGTTTGATAGAATTGGTGGAATGGGCTATGTTATGGCTAATAGCTCTAGCAAGTTTGATAGAATTGATGGAATCGGCTATGTTATGTCTAATAGCTCTAGCAAGTTTAGTAGAATTGATGGAGTGGGCTATGTTATGGCTGATAGCTCTAGCAAGTTTGATAGAATTGATGGACTGGGCTATATTATGGCTGATAGCTCTAGCAAGTTTGATAGAATTGTTGGAATCGGCTATATTATGGCTAGTAGCTCTAGCAGGCTTAATAGAATTGATGGAAGGGGCTATGTTTCAAGAAAACTCCAGCAATAATTGGATGGTTTTATAGCTCATCATTTTTGTTTCCCATCAGATCTAATGCTTTCATACAGGATGTCCTGACTTAGTCTTCACTGTCCATAAATATATGATGAATATATTAGGGAACAAGAGCGCCACAAACATCACATAACACCCTGACAAGATAATACGCCAAGGCGCGACAGTTGTCAGAAGATTGCACATAATATGCCTTAATATGTATCATGTCACAAGAAAATGTTCGAACATATTTATCATTCAGAAACTGATTCATGCGATGGCTGACCAAATTGACCAAACAAATTTGTGTATGGAGGAATGAAAGCTAGTCACACAAGTTTGCCTCCAGAAGTCGACTTCACAAACATATGCGCTGGATGAATTGGTGGGCAGATGAATGAATGAATGAATGAATGAATGAATGAATGCACGATGGATAAACAACATTTTATAAGGTCACTTAGGCATTTTTCTACACATTGTAAAACATCGTGTATATACATAGTAGATGCCACCAGCTCTTTGACAGCATCAGCTTTCATGGGTTCCTTCTTTACAGGCCACACCGGTGTAACAGTCAAAGGGATGTGCTTCTACAAAGACTCGATGGTAAACTGTTTAATAATCTAATGAGATTTGGACTATCTCCATCCATCTCTGCCTCTCCTCCCAATTCACCTTTCCAGAGTATCCATCTATCAATTGACGTTATATGACGTCATAATCATCTAGGTGTAGGATGACGTCATAATCATTATGTTATAAATGATTCTATATAGCACATCCGTAACTCTTAATAGTCTGACACGTTGTACGAATTGTATGTCTATACTATTTACTAAGCATACTGTTGAATAGTTTGAAACTAATTTGACTAGAGCGCCCAGTTCCAAAATATTCAATAGCTTACCTGTATAGTTTTCTGGAAGTTGATAGTCAGAGAGTTCAGAGATCGATCAATTCCAACACGAGCGAAGTGTGGTTGGAGATTAGCTAGAGAAGGGCGAGGCATAGCAAAAAATGGAAAGGTCCATTGGTTTTCAAATCATCATCGATTTCAAGAAGTTTCTTCCTTTGACATATGGTAATGGATCTATGGAGAATCAAATCCATATTAGCAGAGTTATCATCCAGAAATTGATTTTCAAGATGGCGGCTAGTGGCTGGTGGCCTTCTTGGTTTACGTATCATCGTCGATTCCAAAAGGGTTCTTTCAAAAATGTTTCTTTCCATCACCTAGTCAAACGAACCTATGAAGTTTCAAACAATCCGATGGATTGTAGTGGAGTTATCCTCTGGAACGCAGCTTTCAAAATGGCCACTTGTGGCTGTTGGCCATCTTGGATTTCGGATCATTGTCGATTTCAAAAGGCCTTTTCCCCTGACATAATCCAATCAACCAATGAAGTTTCAAAGCAATCTGATAAATGGTAACGGAGTTATCATCATGAATGATGGTGGCCATCTTGAATTTTGGATCATCGTCCAGTCAACCAATGCAGATTCAAAGTAATCTGATAAACTGATAAACAACCCCACCCACCCCACCCCACTCCCACCCCACTCCCACCCCACTCCCACCCCACTCCCACCCAGCACGACCTTCGTCCCACACAACCTACATCACCCCGTAAACCTATTTGGTGGAGTGTAAAACGTGTCTGGATTAGGCTTAGAGATGTACGTTATCGGCTTAATTTGAGTCATAAATGGAAGGACTAAGTCATTTTAGCTTCAATAATCCACTCATTAATGCAAATACATGATGCTAAACCTGCTTATAGCAGACATCAGTTTTGGGACCACAGGATGGGTCCATATGACAGATTTTTGTAAGACCACCAACCTTACAAACTACTACCATTTGGTTACAAAGACAATATACTCACACAGTAACCACCTGTTTTAAATTTCTAATGACCTATAAGGTGTTCATTAAACCGGGTCCACTGTATTTAGTTCAGAAGGAAAGAACTAATTAACTTTTTAATCCATGCCTCAGATGCATGTGAAATACTATAATCTACAAGGTGCGTGCACAATTAAGGGAGTTTACGGAATGAAAACACGATAGATTGAAGATAAACCTTTAACTTCGTAGCAACATATTGTTTTACGTTTGATTAACTGTTTCAGATTACATGTCTGAACACGTTCTGAGGTCGTGTTCACATCAGAAAAAATTACTCCGCTCGTAGTCATCTACACCATAATCAACTTATTGCAAATTATAGTTTTGGTCAGCCCTACCTAGTCCATGAGCCGAGATCCTCAAAATACATTTTTCGTGGCACACTCCCCACCCCAAACTTGTAGTTTGCTCTCTGGATGTCTTTTACCAGTGCTACTCTTGTAGTTCGTAGATCATTTCTTTCTGGTATGGTATCACTCCAAATCTTTATTGGAACCGGCTCACTGCCTGTTACAACAAGTGTGATTGTATTTGCAGACGTTAGTTGTTGAAGGTCCTTCAGATGTTGGTAACTGATATTTATCAACTGAACACTGTTCTATGTCACAGTCAGTATAACGTTCTTTGGCGGAAGACGTGTATGATCATTTAGTTGGTGATGACTGCTAGCAATCCTTGCAGCCCTGGACATCCTTATGCCACACTATGCTTTGTTTGTAGCATCTGTCAAACACGAGATATACATCACTGTTCTGTAGCTGAGTACTAATATACTGTAAGAAGTTTGTGGCCAAGTCTAAAACCAGTCCATTTGCAGGCCAGCAGATTACCCATAACATAGCACAACCATAAATGATAGTCACTTGTGCTTTTTGTATAAGTCTTCAGGACTAAATGTTGCACCTCCATTTTCTTCTTTAAAATATGTGTGGTCTTAGTTATGCGCATGTCTCCATTGTCTTCAAATATTGACGTTGGCATTGCTGAGAATTCATATAATATAATGTCCTTGATGTTGACCCATTGCTGAGAATTCATATAATATAATGTCCTTGATGTTGACCCTTCGTGATTGTTGCAATCCCACCACTCTAGAGTAGATCAGGTTTATGCCACAGAATGGTATTTGATCAATCTCAATGTGCTTTTAGTGACAGCCATCGTAACTACTCTCTTGGAGATTGTACTGTTGTACCCTTCAGGCGAAGTAGACTCATACGCCTGCATCAGTTGTTTGTCTATTTTGGCAAATGAGTCTGCGTTTCCTGCATCTGGACCAATCCTTCCACTGACGATATTTATGATAGCAGCAGCAGCAGCAGCAGCAGCGTGACTGCCATTACCCAATGGATCAATTGAGCATGTCAACTTTTTTCGAAGTGTCTCCCTATCCTGTGAATCTGCTAACATACGCGAATGCATCGCCTCCTTATCGACTGTGACCTGCGATTGACTGGTAGTATCTTTCATTTCTTCTACATCGTTAATGAGTTGGCTAGTAGTATAGAAACTCTGCCCCCCCTACAACTCTGGATAGCGTTGATGGCTCGAAGGTAATTCCTATGCTGCCTTCTGGTCCTTGTACATGCCTCATACATGTTGTATCAATGTACATATCAGACCAAATTGTATTCCCGATGCCAGGTCTGTGACGCATCACATGGTAACATTGTAAAAACTCTATCAACATCTCATTGGGAAATTTTGCAAAAGCATCTTAGATAATAGATATGACAGAAATGTTCCTTTATTACAATTTTAATCATTTGACAATAGTGTTATGGATGGCTGCGCCATTGATCAATGGTACTTTTTCCGTTGATCAATCATGCCAATATTCCTGCATTTCCATATCCAAATTTTTGACTGAGACCTCACAAATGGCCCTTTGGTGTTGTAACACTTAAACCATTGATCAATAGTGTTAATGATGGCTGTCCCAATGGTACTTTCCTCGCTTGTCAATAATGTCAATGACACCAATATTCTTGCTATTTCGTATTCCAAATTATAGTTATCAGTTATACTAGTCACATTGACCGCGTTGGCTGTAGCACTTTCCTCAATGGTCAATAATGTCAGAAACCTGTGCATTTGTTGGTTAATGGCATCAGCTATGCTTACCCTATTGGTAAATAAATGATGCTTGATTCATTGCCCAATACGGCCAAGTACACATGTTTTCATTGGTCAGTGGCATCAATGGCCCTTTCCAGTTTTAGCTATGCCCCGTCCATCTTTATCTAAGCTCCACCCACACCTCGCTCGTGTTGGGATCGATTGATCGCTGAACTCACTGGCTGTCAATTTCAGAAACTATACAGGTAAGCTGTTGAATATTTTGAAACTAATTTGACTGGGTGTTGTTGCTATGGCAGCAAAGGCGCCCAGTCAAATTAGTTTAAAAATATTCAACAGCATGTTTCTTAAATAGCAAAAACATACAACGTACAACGTGTCGGACTATTAAGGGTTAAAGACGGGCTTAATCGAATCATTCATGACGTCATAATTATGACGTCAGCATACACGTCGCCTAGTTGATTATGACGTCATATGATTGAGTAAGGAAATGGATTCACGAATTACGCCCCTCCCATTAAGAAACTGTGCCTGTCCCAGTGATTACTAGCGCCAGTGATACTCAGCCATTAGCTGTAAGGATAATAGTCTCATTGGTAAATAATGATAAGGACCATTGCCCCATTGGTCTATGGCAACTGTTATGTTTGCCTGATTGACTAATGGTGCTTGTTGTGCATCAATTAATATAGCATGTTTACAGTTCCTCGTCAGCTAGGTGAGCACTATCGTCCTTGGGGGCATTTATTTAACACTATCTACGCATTTTAAGTTACAATTAGGTTCTACCGAGAATGATGCCATTGATACAGATGATGCCATTCTATGGCAAGCGTTACTATTAGTACTAAATATAGATTTACAATATTAAACTAAATAAATTGTGGTTATGGCATTCAGAGAATGGAAAACATGTGTTTGTTATGGCATGTGATTTAAATGTCACATTGAAATGCAATACATGATACAAGCAGACGACACAAAATTTAGTTATATTTTTCAATAGATAGTTCAAATAATTGTAGTTGTACTTGTATAACAAGTTTCAAGATTATCTCTGAACAAATATTAAGGTATATAAACAAATGGGTGTGCATCCAATAATATCTTATAAGCGATAATCAGTGAAGGAAATGTTATGTAATATTAGGTCATAAAAGAGATAGGGGGCATGCACTTATAAAATATTTATAAATAAATATTACAAATAAATTCCATCAGTAACTATATATAGACCGTCGCACATTAATCGACATTTTTAAATAGAAAAACATTTTTTATCCCTAGTTTTTTGGGCCATGATGTTTCGATCTATGAGTGAATAGCGCGTCTGAGTTGCCTCCAGTCATTTTGATATGCAATATGACATAGGTTTAAATAAATATACACTTTTGCACGGCTAAAAGGTATAGGTGATAGTGCCATTTTAAAACGCTCATAAAAATTAACCCCAGGCTTCTCAAAGTGGCACCCGGCTGATTTATGATCAGCATATAACATAGTTATAATAACAGCAAACACATTTTGGGAGGACCGTAAATCATGCTTTTGTCCAAAATTAGCATCTTAATAACCGGAATATATTTAACATCAAATTTTCACATGTTTGTACGCCAATGCTACTAGCCTTTCTGTACATTTTGCATTCATTTGCCGTAATATCTGTCATTGCATGGCATTTCTTAACAATACAACAATGCCAGTATCCATCCTTGAACGGGCCATCGCTTTAGAATACAACTTTTGCTCTTAGTTTTTCGATTTAATGTCTGTTCAATTGTTTGATCAGCTGGCAATTGTGAAAATAACGGGCAGTCCTTTTCTGAAATCACAAGTTGGATGTGAGCATCTGGATGTGTTTCTTCTATGGCTAGCGTATGTACTAAGTAAACAGGCAAACAATGAAAATAATTAGTATGATCTTAAGCAAAGTACCAAGGCAACATGCATTTGGCACAGTTGCCGTGTAGCTTACAGTTGATTTCCCCAGTCGCTCGAATAAAGTTCGGTAGCCAAGCGACCATTTCGAGATAAGTGTTCCAGAAAGCTTTAGTTGGACCATCGTTGTCATTGGACTCATGTTAGACATCACATATTCTCGCGAATTACTAACTTTTCAGAAGGCCGTCGAAATGGACCTTTCCATTTTTAGCTATGCCCCGCCCATCACTAACTAAGCTCCACCCACACCTCGCCGTGTTGGGATTGCGCGATCCCCAAATGCCCTAGCTATCAATTTCCTGAAAACTATACAGGGAAGCTGTTGAATATTTTGTAACTAATTTGACTGGGTGCTGTTGCTGCCTATGGCAGCAACAGCGCCCAGTCAAATTAGTTTCAAAATATTCAACAGAATATTTATTAAATAGTAAAAGCAACCAATTTGTACAACAATGCATAGACCGTCTTCAAATATGCGTTCGTGACGTACTTATCGACATCATTCATGACGTCATTCATTATGATGTCATTGTACACATCACGCATTTCATTATGACGTCATATGATGAGTGGGTACTCTGGAAAGGTGAATTCTCCAAAGAAAAACGTGCCCTGATGCTTTAATGGCATCGCAGATACGCTGTTTGTTAATCTGCCATATAGAATTTTCTGCTGCCTTTTCTTGAAGTCCAGTCATTGATGTGAGTGCATGGCCTCAAACTTGATCTCAAAGTGAAACAGATCCATGCTAACACAGTGTAGACACACTGTAGAGTAAATCAGGTAGAATAACCTTCTGAACGTATAACTCTTCAGGAGTACGTGGTCATGATATTCATTACTTCAGTTCAATGAGATTGCTTCGGATCAATTTCTCAGCATAGTAGATCTGAGAGGCGTGCAGTTTCTGTTCATTGTGCAAGCTTGTATGGTCCATGCCTATTATACCTTCTTTACCGTCATTTGCACATGCATCCATCAACACAGTTTCAACTATTTCACACCTTCGAACATTTGAATATTATATAAATTCTGATTGATTTTGATTTACTTGGTGGCGAAATGACAGGTTGCTAGAAAGCCTATTTTAAGTCTGTTCTTTATTTAGTTTCATAGATCTGTAGCTGGGTGGGTCAAAGCCTTGTTCTGATAAAACTGAATATATCACGTTAGCACATCTGCCATCTTCCAAACAATTGAAGCCATTATAGCTTCTGTCTGTATATATCCGCTAGTCTTGCTAACGGAATTGTTATAACCATCATTAGTGTCATCTTCCTTTCGGCTATTCTCTGGTTTAAGTTTCTCCAAAGTCTCTTTACACACATATTTGCTGTAACATGCCCGGTGATATTTAACTTCTATGGCTATTATATTCTGATCTTGTATATACATCAACATGTGTTCATTCTAACTAATCTATGCTGCATTTAGAAGTGATGTACATGCATAATCACTAATATTCTGAGTAGGCGATGCCATAGTTCTTGCCCCAGGTAGTAGTTAAGTGGGTATATGAGCGCTATTGTTCTCCTGTCAAAAATGATTAATGCGGTATTTTAATGATCAATATCGTCTAGCGGCACACGTGAATTGTGTGTGCGTCTGGGCGCTGTTGTAATTTGATCAATGTGGTGTTTTTAATTAGTTTTGACAGGTGTAACAATGGCGCTGCCGCTCGCTAGTTAAGGGGTTAACGCTATTGTTCTAAAACGATGGCGTCCATCGGCGCACGTAGGTTGCGCTATTGTGCGAGACCAATGGCCCCGCCCACGTTGCTGGAATACGTTCGAATTCCGCCTTAAATCCCGCCTAAGGTGGGGGGGGGGGTAGTGGGGGTGGGGGGAAATGGTGGCTCCCCGGCATTTTATCGTTAAATATATATATACGAATGAGACCGGGGCACAATGTAACACGGGGAACAATGTGACATTGACCTTTACTGACCCTATAATTGACCAATCACAGTCACGCTTACATCACAGTGTGGTTGTCTTCCAGCGTGTTCGCCATATTGTTTAAATTACGGTTGAAGAAGCCATCGGAGGATTTTAGCAAGGAAAATTCATTTTTCGATGTTGTAAGTAACTTTTTTGTATGCCGAATAATTAGTTTTCACCCCAGTAATCCTCCTTGCAATATTAATTCCATATGTCTGTTGAGACCTATAGACATTGCTGTGTACAGCGCTAGTAAACACGTGCTCATGTCTAGCTTGATTTTCCCACGTCATAACATTTTCGCCGTAATGTAGGTCAGGGGCACAATGTGACGGGGCAGTATGTGACATGTCACATTGTGCCCCGGATGAAAACAAATTTTAGATTGCAAAATATATGATGTAAAAACTAAATTAGGCTATTATTATTATTATTATTATTATTATTATTATTATTATTATTATTATTATTATTGTTATTATTATTCCTATAGGCCTATAATTAAATGTTGTAGTAGTAGTAGTAGTAGTAGTAGTAGTAGTAGTAGTAGTAGTAGTAGTAGTAGTAGTAGTAGTAGTAGGAGTAGTAGCAGTAATAGTGGTAGTAGTGGTGGCGGGGGCAGCAGCAGCAATAACACCAGTGGCGGCGGCGGAGGTATCTGTGGCAGTAGCTACAACAGCATGTAGCAGTATTAGTAGCAGCAGCAGTAAATGGTGTTAAACGGTAGATGATGTTTGATATTATCCCATTTTATTCCCACGAGACAGTCGTTAATCAGGGAAAATCGATTAGATCTGTGGCAAAGGACTTGAATATAAATCGACAAACTCTGTTTCGATATGTGAAGAAGCTATGGGATGCAACAGATTTGGATAATGTTCATTTCACACCAAACTATAAGTGCAGGGCTGTATTTAGTGACGAGGAAGAGAATATTCTAGTGAGCTATGTCTTGCAATGTTCCCGAATATGTTATGGGCTGGCGCCAGTTGAACTGCATAAATTGGCATATCAGTTCGCTATCAAGCATGAAAAGGTTTGCCCAGACTCTTGGCACAAGAATAAACTTGCTGGAGAAGATTGGCTGTGATTTTATTAAAAACATAAAGGCATCAGTATCCGAACCCCAGAGGCTACTAGTTTATCCTGGGCTACGAGTTTCAACCGTGCAAATGTTAGTGCGTTTTTTGATAAGCTAGAAACTGTTATGGTGAAGTACAATTTTGGACCAGAATCCATCTATAACCTAGATGAAACTGGGATTACAACCGTACAAACTCCGATAAAGATATTAGCAGCTAACCGTGCGAAGCAAGTCTCTCAAAAAATGACATCAGCTGAACGAGGAACTTTGGTTACGTTATGTTGCACGATTAATGCTTTCGGGAACACAGTTCCGCCCATAATGATTTTCCCAGGATTAATTTCAAGAACTTTATGATAACTGGAGCACCAGTAGGAACAATCGGAGTGACACACCAGAGTGGATGGATGACATCAGATAATTTCGAGCTGTACATGCACCATATCATTAGCCATATTAAACCATCCTAAGATAAACCTATCCTCTTGCTGTTAGATAACCATGACAGCCATCTAAGTATCTCAACCATTGACCTAGCGAAAGAAAACGGAATTGAAATGTTAACATTCCCGCCACACTGTAGCCATAAACTGCAGCCCCTCGACAGAAGTGTATATGGCCCATTTAAGCGTCATTAGAACTCAAAATGCAATAACTGGCTTATCAATAACCCGTGAAAAACGATGACCATTTGTGTTATTTCAGGAGTTGTTGGAGACGCGTATCCGCTTGCGTTCACACCGTTGAACATTCAAGATGGCTTCCGTGTTTCGGGTATTTTTCCATTCAACAGAGACATATTCCAAGATGGTGAGTTCTTGGGCTCATTTGTCACTGACAGACCCGCACACTGTACACCAGTACAGCCATTGCAACTACACTTGCAAATACTGCTAGTGCATCGCTTTCAACTCTTCCGAATACGAGGGATAATGCAGATGCTGAAACTCTTCCAACCACAGGTGTTAACACCGTCACTGAAACTCTGATACTGTTGCCAGCTACTCATTGTAATACTGTCACTGACACTCCGTCCATTTCAGGTGTTACTATAGGCACGGAAACACTGCCAACTGCATCTACTGTTATTGCGTCTACTACAAGTGCCAATACAGGCGTTTCTCGCCTACCTGTTGCAACCGTTAATACAGCTATCGCAATTACCAGTATGCCTACATCTGGGGTACAGCGCAGCACATGTGATGATCCGAAACCCGGAACTTTTTCACCAGAATGCGTTCGTCCTTACCCGAAAGCCGGACAAAGATCATCAACAGTTAGAGGTAAGAAAAAACGGTATGTTTCCATTTTAACTTCAGCACCTGAGAAACAGAAACCCGAGGAAGAGCAACGAGCAAAAGATGCAAAGAGGAACAAGTCAACTAAACAAAACACAGGGCCACCCGGCAAAATGAACCAACAGAAAGCTAAGGGAAAAGCAGAAAGCAAAGGAAAGAAAACGTTGACCTTTCAGGGTACCAGTTCCAACAAAGAAGAGGAGTGGTTGTGTCTAGTATGTTGCGAGAATTATGCAAATAGTCGTCCGGGTGAGGAATGGGTTCAGTGTCTGGAGTGTGGAAAATGGACACATGAAGAATGTACCAACAGAGACACTTCCCAGCAGGCACATGACGTTGTTTCAACGTTGAATCCACGTTGAAATCACGTCATGACGTGATTTCAACGTGGATTCAACGTTGAAACAACGTCATGTGCCTGCTGGGTTCCCATTACGTATGCGAAAATTGTGACTCAGACTGATTCTGTCAGCACTGTTGAAAAACACACATTTTAATTTGTTATTGGAACGTTTAAATGTGATATGTTGCGTTGATTGTTTTATGGTTAAAATATAAGGAAACTAATATTTTAATTTGGCGTTGTTTAATCAGAATAATAGTGTCCCAGAAAAGTTGATGGACGTTGTAGGCTACTCTTTCTCATGGTTTCCATTACTTTAACAATTTAAGTTGTGTCTAGTGCCACATAAGTGTGTGGTGGTTGTTGCTGTAGTCGGTTGTTGTTGTTGTTGTTGTTGTTGTTGTTGTTGTTATTGTTATTGTTGTTGTTGTTAAATTATTTTTAATTCAGGTACTAGAAGGATCTTAACCAAACATTTCTAAAACATTGCCCATGCTTTTTTGAAGAGCAGTGTCAAAACTTGGGTCAAAATGTCAAGGTCCCAGCTACCAAACAAAAATATAAACGACGTGGTTATTGCATGAACATGTGCGTACTTGTTACTACAAAACTACCGTATTTCAAATGACAATGAACCTTTAGTTTATTCCTGCATTCATGCATGTATGCCATGCTATGCGAATGTCTATGACATGTCACATTGTGCCCCGGTCTCTATCACACAGTACCCCAGGCCGGGGCACAATGTGACACACAAAAATGAAATACTATTTCAGCTGCAACTCTTTAGCTTGAAGGAAGAGTACAATATTACCTATGCCATTTTATGAAATGCATATATCCACGTACCTGACACTGGGAACACAATGATATTGCATAATAGGATAGAAGCTATTAGCGATACAGATTTTTGTGTCACATTGTGCCCCGGTCTCCCATATATATATATATATATATATATATATATATATATATATATATATATATATATATATATATATATATATATATATATATATATATATATATATATATATATATATATATATATATATATATATATATATATATATATATTGAAATGAGCATCGTCAGATTTAGCGGTTCTCGCCAATGATTCCATGGCAACGTTCTATTGATTTGTTGTTTGTATGGCATTTTCCTTAAACCATTACCGAATGTCTGTCTCTGTGACATGATGCGGAACACGTCTGGTGCAGACATTTGCATACCAAACGACAGGCGCTTGTCAGCCTGCTTGTTAACCCTTTCTGTCTGTCAGTGATTGCGAATTTTTTGAATTCTCATCTTGTTTCGTGAAATTTATGCAATGACATTGTGCCTGATCAACACAGGTCATTTGGCATTTTATTTTGCGTGATTGGATGCGTACTCAGACTTTTCAGCTACCTTTGGGGGTGTTTCAACTTCAGTGATTTAGGGTTAACATTCTTACTTTGAGGCATATGTCTTGTTATACAGTCCGTGCCCATAGCTTTAACTATGTCATAGAGATTGTGATTGGCTTAAAACTTATTATTCAGCCGATCACAGATCTCGTTGTTAGATGTACGTCTAATTACGACAGCTCGTGCAGGCGAATGTTTCAAGGTTTAGGAAAATGATATAGCCGTTCTTCTGCTTTTCACTTTACTACCAAAAACATCAAAATTTATAGGGCTAGAAGTAAATATTTAGCTAGCTTAAAACTTAAATTCTTATGTAATTATATGCCTTGAGCTTTTGAAATAGTTTTGGGGCATGTTTTGATTTGCCAGTTAAAATAAAAACGAGAACAGCAACCAGGGCGCGTATCTTGTGCAGACAGTACCCGTAGGCTGTTTTGACACCGTATGTGATAAACACGCTTTAAAAGATTTTGTAAATCAAGGCCTTAATTTATTGTAGCGTTATTAAGTTGATTATCTTGCTTCGCCCGAAGTAAGGACTTCTACGCCGCCGGCACTTGACGAGGCACCATTTCACATTTTTTTCGACCAGAAGCAAAGGAAGTTTTAAAATAAGTGTCTCTTGTCAAAATTCGAGGATGAATTTTATATTCATCAACATATACACCTGTGCAAAAGTTAAGCACCACCCTATTTTTACGCACATGCGAGGGTATATTCATGTGCTATGAAGAAAGCAATAGCATAAACATTTATGTACCCATCCATCTTAGTGCAAGAGGTAATAATGCAACTAGAGGAATGCTGATTATGATGGTGGGGAAACACTGTATGTTTTTGTTTGAACTTGAAAACGAGGCCTGAATATGGTTACGTTGACACAACTGACAACTATTGCCCTACAGTTGACACACGTGGCTAGATTGTCATTAATGGTGTCTGAAAACGAAGTTTATCATCTGTGCACGAGTTTGAGACTGTCATTATTAATACCGGGTATATCCACCTTGTGCCTGGATGACGGCCTGGACACGACGTCTCATGCTGGTCACCAACCGACTGATACGCCATTGTGGTATTCGTTGCCATTCAAGATTGAGTGCGTCTGTTAATTCCTGTAGGTTCTGCACAGGAGGATCCCTCCTTCTCACCATGTTTCCCAGAATGTCCCAGATATGCTCAATAGGGTTCATGTCAGGGCTCCTTGCTGGCCATGGTAGGGTTTCGATGGCATTCTGGCGGAGGTATTCATGCACATCTCTAGCACGATGTGGTCGGGCGTTGCATCCATGAATATAGGGTGGGTTCCAGGTGCATGATTTACAAAATGAGGGACCACAACTCTATCCAGTATGGAATCTTGATATCTTTGTCCATTTAGTGTTCCAGGTACAGTCAACAGATCCAGCTTACAATCAAATGAGATGCACCCCCATATCATAACGGAACCTCCACCAAACGGAACTTCTTCCATGATGTTACGTTGGTCGTACGCCGTGCGTCTGGACCTCCATACACGAGTTCGACCATCTGTGGCATGAAGCAGGAACCGACTTTCATCGGACCAGTGTACCCGTCTCCAGGATCTCATGTTCCAGTGTCTTCTTTCGTTGCACCACCTCAGACGCTCCTCTTTGTGGTGTGCAGTGAGGAGAGGACGTCTGACAGGTCTCCTAGCTTTCATGCCAGCAGCATACAGTCTCCTTTTGACGGTAGACATTGACACTCTATTGCGCGTTTCCCATTGCTGGCTGAGCACTCTGCTGTTGGTGAATGGAGATCTCCTAACAAGGCGTACTAGGGCTCGATCATCACGGGCAGTAGTCTTCTTCGGTCTTCCAGATCTAGGCATGTCCTTCACCTCGTTAGTTTGCCCATGTTTTGCAATCAAACGACTGATTACAGTATGGTTAATGTTCAGCTGTCTGCCAATCTCTCTGCATGACATACCAGTGGTATGCATGCCTATGATTTGCCATTTCATACGATCACTTAACCATCGTCTTGCCATAGCGGTTCACAATCAAGAGCTAATTCTCTCTGTACAAATAAACCACGGTCATGAACACAAAATTCCTAATCTTGTCGCCTAAATCTGTATGTAATGTTCTACACCTCAAACTGGACTTTTACATAACTGAAGACGTGTGCTGTTTCCCGCCACGCACGGACATCAAGCGGCGTGAAGTCATGCATGCATGTGCATTTCGTACTTGGAATTATGTCAGCTAACGCGGGGACAAAAAGTATGGCAGCCTAGTTGTACCATCATGTTTCTACGTTCTATTGTTTTTGCTGGTGCTTAACTTTTGCACAGGTGTATATATATATATATATATATATATATATATATATATATATATATATATATATATATATATATATATATATATATATATATATATATATATATATATATATATATATATATATATATATATATATATATATATATATATATATATATATATATATATATACAAATACACTATTTCAAAGAACTAATATTACTACGAATTGTCAATATTAAGACATACATCAATATTAATATAATTATGAATACGAGTATGAAACAATAATATAAAACAATGAATAACAGATAATATATATATTAAAAATCATATATTATGTCTACTATGTACCTAAACCAAGATATCATGCACACATAGTACAGTTCAGAGTTCTGTTCATATAAATCTGGCTACCGAAAGATTTCAAAGGCATATTCATCAATGTGTGTCTGCTGTAAAGCTTCTTCCATATACAATTCACCATTGTCTATTGGATTAAAGTCATAGTCAATCCATGAAGATGTATGTTGACGCTGACTCGGATGATTCACTTCGCACCCTTAACAGTTTTGTTCTGTTAATTTTTGTATCTTCAAACTCAGCATAGACGCGAATAGTCTCTGACTAGTTTGTTGATTTGTATACGATAGACAGAAATGATATGATACACCATGATACATGCTCTTACAGTACTGACAAAGTATCATTTCATCTATCTCATCATCAATTTTTTCGTTGATACAGTATTCGCGCAAACAATTGCTGTTCCCATCAAACACGATCTATCATGCATGGACGCCGAAGAATCATTGATAGAATTATTAGCCTCATGATAAGTAGCGCCATCATTTGAAATTACTACAGTAGGTGAAATATCAGTAGATGTCTGTATGCCAGACATATTCAGAATTCTGTCTCACCATAAAAAGTAGGCACGATTTTGGATAACAATGCGGTAGAGTTCTGTTTCAAAACACCCCACGCTGAGTCTGACATGTGCAGCCCACAACATGTTGCTTGTAATTTTTCGTTATCCTTCCACATAAAGTATCTTATATCGATGCGCGGGTATTCGTCGCTGACTGAGATGCGAATATTACTATTCAATGTATAGGAATGTTTTACTCCATTTTTGTTGCAAGCTTGATGTAGCTTGGCCTCAAGCTTGCGCACCACCTGCAATAGCTGTCTAAATGCGTCAATGCTTATGTATACTCCCTGTTTAGTAGGATAGCCCTCCTGATGAAACTCACAAAGATCAATACACCACCTTTCACCAATGCTTATTGTTCCAGCCTTTCAAAATTTTGCAAGATCGCACAAATAGAGTGCCTTGTTTATATACTTTGAATATCATTCGGTAGACATTGTGAATGTATAGATGAGACAGTACAGAAAGAGTGACAGATGTAGCTTATATAGCAATGGAAACAACAGTGTCCATTTGCACATGTGAAAAACAATAGCATCCACCCACACACATGAAAACAATAGCACACAAATGCGCACATGAAAAACAATAGCACACAGCAACGCACATGAAAATGATGGCAGACAGTGGCACACACAATAATAATGATCTACATACCTGAGATTATGAGCACTGCATATTTATGAATCTTTTATTCTATATACAATATTCTACATATGATGGTGGTGTCGATGACAATGACTATCAGTCAAATTGTTTGCAAAATATTAAGCTGGTCCAGCGATATAACCTTTGGAATATGTCATCTGCAAAAACTCATCATGCATACAGTTAATATAACATTTTATATAACATAGATGTAGAACATCTATATATTATAATATCTATATCCATTCGGAACCGAGGATAGATCTCCCAACTTCAAAATACATTTTTTGAAGATGGGTCTGAAGATCTTGCAACTATTAACAGAGAAAATTCTGAAACCAGATGCACGCATGATCTTAGATGGGTAGCTAAGTTGAACGCTGTTTCTGTCTGTAATTTCACCATCATTCATAATTTGTTCAATCGTGTGTTTCATCACATCAAAATTTACTTGTTTCGATTGTTCCGTACCCACAGTTAAACTTTTAACCTTCCCTACATGTTTAACTATAGATAAATCAGCGATTCGCTTCATTTTGAGACTGTAGATTTTGGGTCCGAGAGCGCAGAAATGAGTTAACTCATATCCATTGGGTATTTCATTTGTCCAAGATACTAGATATACCAGCTTCGGTCTTGAATGGTCGGCTCACCATCACGAGTACTAAATATGACACTGTCAGTATCATGATAGATGACACGTCATCTGAGAAGTGATGTTACAAAAGCAGCTAGAGCACAGTTTGTATTCAACGAAGTCTCTATGTACTCTTCAATAGGCGAGCATCAATAGATTATCTTTGAGGAATGAAATGTTGCTGACTGTTTTACTTTTACTTGAAGATGTTTTTGAGTTGATACCATCTTATTCTTGGGGTGCGCTTGTAATGAGAAAGGTCCCCATAGAATATTCAATGCTGATTGCATGATGAATTATACAGCCAGATTATTAGATATTCTCTCAGGGCTGAGATGGATCCCCTCATGCATGTTGTACTCTTGTACATAACGCTCTTTATAACTATCGCTACTGACCCAGTCTGGATACCTGCTACCTTCCTGATTAATTTTCAGGAAATGGTTAATGTATTCAGAGAATAGACCCTCATTACCCAGTGAAGTATCGTGTTGCAATGACTCTGGATAATGCTATAGCCATGATGACTAGCGAGCTGTAGCACAGGAGATGTCCACATTCCATGTAAGCATTGTTCTTCTACCGAATGCTCACATTCAGTAGTTTCTTAAATTTTATCGCATTCTGCACATAAGGCGAACATGAGTCATTTATTTATCTTCGAAGGTAATACGGGAAAATATAGATCATGTGGTGGGAGGACTTTACAATTAATAAGTCTGAAGAAGTCATGTACTGTCTTTCGGATCAAATCATCTCTACGTACTACCTCATTTGCGCATTCTGGAAAATGATTACCGATAGGTACATGGACATACAATCCAAATATTCGAGTTTAGCGTTTTCAGTCGCTTCCATAAATAAATGTATCGCTCACATATGACCACTGAATAGTGGATCATGTGGTGAGATGGGATGCGCTAAATCCAATTCATTGATAAAATCATCTAAACCAGGTGTATTAGGCACCATATGCTTGAACTCGCATTCCCACATAATTCTCACTGTGTAGCCATGAGATTCGATCACTGCTACATGATACTGTAATGCTGCGTATGCTTCCTCATATGACTGAGTACCGTACAGTGTATAGGTAGTGGCGAAATTCTGCCCACAACATTCAGGCTCATGTCCGTGAAATTTATACCCTCTAAATTCGAATACTATTTTCTCGCTAGGGTCATAGCCATCTACATAATGTCCACACATCTTTTGTTCACCCTGATTTAGCATGTGAAGTATCTGATACCCTTCACTTAATTTAACCCACTCCAACCACTCAATCGTGATCATGCTATATGCTCTTGGCTCTTATAAAGTAAGGTAGAGTTTGAATACTATGAGAACATAGCCATAGAATCATGTAGGCAATATTGCATGCAGATGCTAAAGTTATTTCAGACGACACAAATGGATTTTGACCATATGTTGACTCTGAGAATAGTCTTAAATCTAGATACTGCTAAACGTAATACAGTTACGTCATCATTACAATATACGATCACATTTTTATCAACGTCATAATGCGTGTGACAAGATTTCTGCTCATCATATCATTGATCAAATTCTACCAATTCCATAGGTTTCATTTTGTCAATACCGAATACCTCCCTCTCAGGATACGGTATTACCTTTCCCCAGTGCAAGGGTGAATTGAGTTGATGTGGGAAGATACCGTTACATACAGGTAGATTAAAAGCATCACCAACCATGCGGAGTGAGAGAGGAATACAGTTAAGAGAATCAATGAATCGAATCATACTATGTCGAATGTAAGAACCATTCATCCATGCATGATGGTGTTAGAGGGTTTTAGATGAAGGTTTACTAACTTACATACACACTGAAGCATTAGAAGTGAAACACCTGCGCTATGCGCGATAACAAGGTGATCGGCGAAGACATATATTCATTGGATCAGTTTATTCACATGCACGGATTTAGTCATTGAACGAAATGATCCATTGCATCTAATCTGTGAAAACTAGCATGTCCATTATTAATGCCTCAATGACATGTCTCACAGTCAGCTTCGAGTGGCAGCTAAATGCACTCATCGCAGCATATATTAGCCACTACTAGATTAACTCTATGCTCGCCAACAATATTATTCGGGGAGGGGGAGGGGACTACATATCACTCAGACAAGCGCAGGCTCCAACAGGCTCTAAAAATGTCTTGGTATCATAAATAATGAATTTTTGATATGTTTCCTATTGAATTTCATCTTTATTGCTATGTAGGGGTCGTGCATGCGATAATGATACTGCCGTTTCTTCAATAACTATATGGTAACATTTATGATCATCATTAATGATATATTTTTGCTTACATATTGAAGATTTCTGATTCTCTCCTGATGATTTTGGGTTGTCTACCCTGATGGATGGTAACTTATTCTCTCCCTTCTTCGACAAAACCTTGTATGGATGGTTGCTGCGACAACCGGTTCGGCCGATGAAGAAAGAGCGCGACACTAGCTCGCCTCGTAGGTAAAGAGACCTGATGATATTTATATTAGTGCCTGGGCCTGATCTGACTTCTCGTTTCAGGAAGATCGGTTCGACACGGTGGTCTTCCGTGTTATCCAGAATAATCAACAACAGACGCTTACCAAACTTTTGCCTTGGATTATACTCAAGGTGATAGTTTTATTTCTACCTTAACTGTACAATAAGACCTACAAAGTTTGGCAACCTATACTGTTACCAGTTTACGTATTTACAACGATAATAGATTTAAATATGTTTCCTACTATTAACTTAAACGAACTAGCAATACTCACAGCGGTTCTGGTCTGCTATGCTATTCTACTTAACTAGCTCTTATTTAACTCCTTAAATCGGAACCAACAATACTCCACTGAATCCAAGTGAGAAAGAGACCCAGATATAAGGCAGATGGCCCCTTATATACTACTTACAGTTTCCTAAGTTCTATACATATTACGATATATAGATCTATATATATCGTAATACATAGTTCCTGTTGCCTTCATTCTTCTAGGTAGATATAACCACAGTTTGATTGGCTTACACACCATTGCCTCCAATCAACATCTGCTTATCCCTTCCTAGAAGTTCATACCTATTTTCGTTGGTCGTCTCGACCAATCCCTGTTCGCCTAGCTCTCGATTTCACCTCGAAACTCTATTCCTTTTGTTTCTCTGCCACAGAGTTTGCTTCGATGCTCATTGATTATGACGTCATCCCGACCAATCAAACTCCGTGTTTCTCTTTCATGAATAGAACATCAAACATGGTCCCAAGTGGTTTAGTCTGGTTCTGATTTGATGCCTCCTGTCACTAACTATCAACATTTATCAGTTTCTGCGAAACCGTTATGTCCCTATGATTGACAGCTTGTTTATCTATAAGCCTCTACTATGTACTTGATTCACTCATGACGCTTAAATGTCCGTTTCCTATCCATTGCCTATCACGTATAAGCCTGTAGGAAACGAACGTTAATAAGCACATGAGCTGATGATCTCATTGCCAGGTGGTGTTGTTATACTTGTTATGCTGGAGCCTGACCGCTAACTGTCACCACCCCTCGTCAGTCTGTCGACCTGAATCTCCTATCGATTCCTATCGTTTATTTCCCTCGCATATTTACTAAACTATTGTCCTAAATGACTGCTGAACATTATAAAAGTGTGTGCCGATCCCACAGCAACAACTTTTATCTTCAACCATTGACAGAAGCCATCAACTCAGAACACAGCGTCCTATTCAATTCTATTCCATTCCTAACTTTTCATACTACTATCATAGTCCTAGTTTCGCATCAGTTTCGAACCTGTTTCTGCGAAACTGTATACCATCAGCACTGGCGGATGTCACCCAGTGCATCTAATACATATTCAATAATAAGATGCCTACTGGTACTGCATCTAAATATACATTGTGACATAGTCTATTAGCTCACCTGGTATTCACAAATATGAATTTCACTCGGGACTTATTTGCACATATAAGACGCCCAGTGGGGTCATGACTTCCCACCAAACAGTCCCATATCTACAGATGCCCCTCAACCGAAGTTAAATAACCGCCTCGCTTAAGGCCTTTAAGAGAGCGTTAATTAACTCGTTGTGCACTATCAACAACCTAAACCACCCATACCAGAGCTATCCAGACTACGCCATACACCATAATAAGATTATATCACAATCCACCATATCACTACAATCAATTGACCGTCCCCGGAAACAGAGGACAACAGCGTAAGTTTATACAAAATACAAACGTGTCCAGATACGGAAAACCAAGTGCAACCTGACCCGCCCCGGCAACACAATAATAGCATCATTAAAATATAAATATATCAATATAATACGATTAATACGACAATATTAATACAATATAGAATCCACAGTGCAAATACCATTACAAATCGTGTTCAAACAATATTATAGCATAAAAGTCAATTGTTACCACTGAGTGTTCCATACACAGCATACGAAGTTAACTCCAAAATGTCATTGGGATGAGTCCCCTCGGTCACTCAGATCCACGTTAGGCATACCAATGTCATTGTATAGCTCCACGTCTATCCATCCGTCAGCCGTCGGGTCGATCTCAGTCCTGGCAATAGCGTTAGGCGACGACCCGGCCAACATCTCCACCATTACCGGCAGGGCTGCAGTTCCACGCGGTTGCGGAGAGCGAATACGACGTGGCGCACTACTATGGGCCGCAGGTGGCTTGCATTTGATCCAAATCCACATGCGGTTCAAAATACCACATTTATATAATATAAGCACAATCACAATCACTACAACGGAGGAGCCCGCTGAATACGATGCGAACGAGCGTACTCCAATGCCATCGACCATCACTGGGTCGATCGCGGATAGCGGTGCTAGCAGCACGTACTTGGACTTTTGTAAATGGTTCCAGGGTTGCAGTTTTAAATGATTTACTATCATGGACTGGTTAAGGACCCCGGTCACATCCAAATGAGGCATCTCAATGGCCAAGCTAACCCGAGTGTACGTCCGACTATAAGACGCCACAGGCTCGAATTGCCAGCCCTTCCCACTATACCCGCATTCACCAGACATCAACGCATACACTCCATTACTCACCACGCACCGGTCAGTCAGTCGTCCGTCGCAGTGTATCTCCATGGTTTCACCGAAGGTTTGCAACACAACACCTATTTTCTTATTGGCAAATAGCTTGCTAGCAGTTATGTTAGATTCCGATATTGAATATTACAGTTACTATCTGTCGTATTCGTCAATAGGCTTACGATGCAGGGTACGTGGGTCTTGTCGACCCGTAGTTGACCCTGACACACCCTAGGCTTACCACCAGGACAATCTGACCAGGTCACATACCATCCGATCTTGGTGAGAAATACAGCGATTAATAAGGCTTCTCAACAATAGTACTCGAACCCAATGCACTATGTTTACTCCATACCCGGACAGCAACGCCTTGCTGATCTCAGCCAGGAATACAACCCTTCCGGCATTAAGTTTGTCATCCTTCAACATTACCCGCATGCTCCTCATAATCAGCGTACGCATCAAGTCCTTATCCGAGTTACACAGCCTATCAATGTTGGCTATCAGGGCGCACGCGGCCCGTGCAGCATCGGCAGATATGGCGGCCACGGACATGGTTTACGTTTGATACGCTACTATCAGCTACACTGTTATGCTCTGAACGGCTATATTATTGCAAGGTTTCACTGGTACCAATCATAGACAGAAGGATAACTATCGGCGGCTATGTCGCCTTATAACTGCCTCTATACGATCGATGAAGTCATCGTACAAGGCGCGGCCAAACGCGCCAATCCTGAGCCGCTTGTTGTCGGTGTCGCCCTCAGGATCGTGCCTGCGCTTGCGCAAAAAGTAGCGCGGCTCTGGCAGCGTTTCCATTGGTTCCGGCACACTCTCAGGTACCTCCTCCGAGCTGTCCATCACCACTGTGTGCGGAGTCATGTGAGTTTCCATCGGTGACTCATGGTTTCGAGTCTCACTCGTACCAGGTTGACTGATGTTGTTATCAACCCTCCTACCCCTCTTGCTCACCCCTGGCTCATTATCAGAAGCTGGTCGCTTCCCACGAGCTCTACTACCCGAGGTGGCGTTGGGGTCGGACTCCGGCCCTTCTCCAGCCCTGGGGAGCATCATCACCCTGGGATGATGGCTACCTTTCGTACCCTTTACAGGGTTACGAACAGGGCGTGGCCGTACCTTGTCCCAGCACATCTCTGAGTCGACTACGCGTAACTTAGCTATATTCAGCACGCGCACCTTCCCAGACCGTTGGTGCCGGACATGAGCCACAGGCCCATTGATCTTAAAGATCTCATACTCGGGGTCACTGCGAGAGGTTAACTTCATCCGTTCCTCTGCCTTTACGACCACCGAATCACCCACGTTAAACACCCCAGCGTTTGCACGCTTGTCAATCTGCTCCCGGTGGACCTCACGAGACCTGGCCGTTTCCATACGAGCACGCAGTAAGGCATTATTGAGACAGGTCAGTCTCTCACCCAAATCCTGCGATGCATCTATGGGAATGGCGAACGGCAATCTCGCCCGTCAACCGTACGTCAGATAAAATGGCGTATAACCCGTAGTGGAATGACGAGTACTGCGGTAGGCTGTTAAAGCCGCACCCAATTCGTCTTCCCACGTACGAGAGGCATTGTTAACCCCTTTCTGGATCAAATCCTTAAGGGTCCGATTAAACCTCTCGGTACGCCCATTAGTTTGTGGGTGGTAGGGACTCGATCGCCTATGATCGATCCCATGTTCCCTGAATCTTTCCTCCAGAGATTTAGAACAAAACTCTTTTCCCTGATCTGTTATCACTATCTCAGGGACGCCATGACGGGCGACGTACTCGTTGAAAAACTTGTCCTCAACGTTTTGCGACGTCTTAGCCGGAATCGGATATGCTTCTGCCCACGCAGAACAGTGATCGACGATCGTCATGATATACACATTACCCTTACTCGACTCTAACAGTGGACCTATCAAATCCATACCGATTATCTGACTCGGATAATTGGCCATGGGCATCTCACTGTACCGTGGTCGAGTGTTGACAGGTCGGTTGACCTGACACGTCGTACACGTCTCTAGCATACGCACCACGTCTTTTCTCAAAGACGCCCACACAAACGAATCTCGTACCATACCGATGGTCTTCTGCAGACCTTGGTGACCAGCTCGTTCATGAGCCATCCGGAGCACTTTCTCACGGAACAGGGTAGGTAACATGATTCTGGGGTACTCAGCGTCCAACGCTGAAGGCGTAACTAAAGAATATACTATACCGTTCTTGACCATATACTCCTCCGGGGTGTTCTTGAACAACTCCGGGTATTCCTTGGTCTGCTCGGCACACAAATCGTCATAGGGAATGTCAAATACCTCCAGAGGGACATGCGGTAACGCACCCTCGTCTACATCCGGTATGACAAAATCGCCTGTGTCTAAGGTGGCAATCTCCACGGGACGACATAACCTGGACAACATGTCCGCTCGAATGTTCTTCGAGCCTTGGATGTATTCTATCTTACATCCATACTCGGCAATCAGCACCGCCCAGCGCTGCACCTTCGTGTTTTTAACTTCTCCCACAAACAAACTCTTTAGGGGTTTGTGGTCAGTATACACGGTGAACTGCGCGCCAAATAGATAAGGTCTAAGCTTCTTCAATGCGTATATCACAGCATAAGCTTCCTTCTCTATTACGGGCCAATTTAGCTGACTGTCCTTCAGGGTAGAGCTTACATATTGTATTACTCGTTCGATACCTTTCTCGTCTACCTGTACCAATATCGCACCTATCGCATAGCTAGACGCATCAGTATATAGCCTATATGGAGCATTCAAATTTGGATAGGTGAGAACCGTCTCACTGCACAGCAAGTTTTGCAATTTCTTAAACGCTTGCTGTTCCTCCTTACCCCATTCAAATCGCTTATACTTCTTGGTTAATTCTATCAAGGGCTTAGCAATTTCGGCATAGCCTTGCACACAGGATCGGTAATAACCTGTAGCCCCCAGGAAACTTCTTACTTCGCCCACATCGCGTGGGGGTGACATTTCCCTAATGACTTTGACCTTTTGAGCCTGAGGAGCTACTCCTTGTGCAGAAATGCGATACCCTAACAAATCAACTGATGGCTTAGCAAAATCGCACTTCTTCTTAACCTGAAGATTATACTCTCGTATCCTACGCATGACCTTACGCAAGTGATGTGCATGTTCCGTCGGATTTCGTGAATATACGACTATATCGTCGACGAAAACATGCAGATATTTTCCCACGAATTCTCGAAAAATATCATTCATTGCCCTCTGAAATACGGCACCTGAGTTCGCAAAACCAAACGGCATACGAATCCACTCGAAGAGACCTTCGCTACAGACGAACGCTGTTTTCTCTATGTCTTGGCTGTCCATTGGTATCTGCCAATAGCCAGACTTCAAGTCCATAGTAGAAAATATCGTTGCGCCCCCCATAGAATCAAAAATGTCCGATATATTCGGCAAAGGATAACTATCCTTTCGACATACGGAATTCAATTTTCTGTAGTCTATACAAAACCTGGTGTCACCGTCCTTCTTAGGGACCAATGTAATGGGTGACGCCCATGGTGATGACGAAGGTCTTATGACGCCCGCTGCCAGCATCTCAGCCACTTGGTTTTTGACTATATACTGCTTGGCCAGCGGTAAACGGTAGGCTTTCTGCCTTATAGGATACGCATCTCCCGTTAGTACCGTACACTTCACTTTGGGAACCAATCCAAGTGTCTTTGGACGAGCCGTATCAAAGATATCCGCAAAGTCCCCCAAGACTTTGTCGACATCTTTATATCCGGTCGTTTCCTTACAACTCTCATAGACATAATTCGTCTGTTCTCTATAAGGATACCGAAATGGATATACCTGGCCAAACCATACTACTACTTTGGCCTGATAATCAATCTTTGCCTTTCCCAAGTGCAAAGCGTCCGCACCAAGCAAACATTCATGCCGCATTCTCGCTACTACTGTACTCGGAATGGGACGGGCGTTTTTGAATTTTACTTGAGTTTCTCCCAAAAGTTCTATCGGGGAACCATTTACTGCCAAGAGCGTCTTCGCTCTCTTCAATGGCCTAGCATTCAACATGCTACGCCATATATCCTTGCGAACCAAGGATGTACTAGCACCAGTATCCACTAAGGCATGCAAGTACTCACCCGGATCCGCCGGACCGTTTTTATCCATTTTCAGACGGATTAGAAACCGCTCGGTCGGTGAATTCACCAACGGCTTCCTCCGTCGTCGTTTGACGGACTCCTCCGTCCGCTAACCACTTCCGCGTAACTATTTCGGCGGGAGGATGCATCCTGTTCAGTACCGTATGAATAACGGCCATGTGCATCGGTCCCCTCGCCGGTTAACACGAACCCATCGCGGTCCTCGTATTCCTCACGATCCCGAAACTGATTGTTCATGTCCTTCCGAAGGTTACGCGAACAGTCACGGGGTGTCACACGGTTTTCACGTTGTCGTTGGTCGACGACATCGACGTCCATCTCGTCAGTTCGTGGACGCTTGATCGCCTGGCACGCAAAGGGACCGGGTTGCTTGGTCCAAGCAGGGCCGTTCTGTGGCGGACCCCTGGACGAATGTCCCCGCTGTGGGCAATCTCGTACGTAGTGCCCATCCTGGTCACACCCGAAACATCGTACGGTCGTGGTCGGACTGGTCCTCCGGGGCGCGTAGTCATCGAACACGTGGTGTTTGTTACAGTCTTGGGCCATGTGGCCCTCCATTCCACAATTAAAACACGTCACAGGCGGGGCTCGTCTCGGCTGCTTGGGCCGCGGAGCAGGCCTCCTGCTGACATCTTCGCGTGGCTGCCTTGGCTGACGGCAGTCACTCTTATAATGGCCGTTCCTCCCGCAGTTGTAACAGGTAACACTCTGCAAGTCCCTACCCCTCTGAGCTGGTCGGGGCGAGGATGGCGCGCGTTGCTTTGCTGGCAGAGCTGCCTTCTTCTCGGGCTTGACGGCCCTGGTCACCGGCTTCTGCTCCCTTACTTGGAGATCATTGACCAAGCCGCACAACTGTTCGATCATCTTGCTCTGCTGAGCAATTTGCTTCTTCAAAGTTCGCACCACGCTCCAGATTTCTTTCTCTTCCTCTGGGCCAACCATGTTCACTTCCATACTCTCCTCCTGCCGCTCATCGATCTTCATTGCCTTGAGCAGATCATCGCATGTTGCCTCTTCTTCGGCGATCTCGATGGCCCGGTTCAAGGTGGTCGCCTTCTTTCGGACGATTCGCTTACTAAGGCGGTGATCCGCCAGGGCCTTCAGGTATATCCCCAACACGGTGCGACGATTGTCATCATTCTCTACTGGATACGCTCGGTTACTGAGCTCTCGGTACCGGCAGTTGAAGGTTATGACGGTCTCATTCCGCCTCTGCCGTACCCCCTCGAGATCGTACTTGATCCTCTCGCCTTCGTTCGCTGATACGAAATTCAGCGTGATGTATTCGTGGAACTCCTCGAACGTAACACCATCTCGTACCTTCCCCAACAAAAACCCATCGATGGCTCTTGATAGCTGTCCACGGGCTGCTCGTGTAACGATGTAGGCCGGTACGCCTTCTAGTCGCCCCTGGTTGGCGACCCACGCCCGTCTCGTCTCATCTAGAAACGTCCGTACCTCCTCCGGTACGACACCGTCACATGGCTGAATTCGGTAGATGTTGTCCCGAATTTCTCGGCGGTACACCCGTTCGGCCTCCCGTCGGTTGCTACTGTCCACGATGGCCCCCACCATGGCTACTCCCATCGTCTGCATGGCTGCGATGGTCTCGGGTCGGAGCTGGGGTGCTAGCGGCATCTCTACGGGTGGCAGGCCGGGTTCAGAGAGTCTCTTCGGTCCCATTGCCATTCTGTCTACCGATAGTGCAAGCCGATTACTACTCTGTAGAGACGGGGTTGCTCAGGGCAGACTACGTCGGTGGTGATTTTTACCGCGGACCCCTCCTGGTACTCGCGATGCTGGATTATTTTAGCGCCGTCAGATGACTTGGCCGCGTCCAGGAATACCCGTACGCGGTCGGCGACGTCTTTTAACACAATGCCCGAATTGGAAAGTGGTGTTTCTGGCTGGGCCATAGACTCTAGTTACTCACGATTGATACTCTGGATCCTGGCAGGCTCGCCACTGAAGATTTCTGATTCTCTCCTGATGATTTTGGGTTGTCTACCCTGATGGATGGTAACTTATTCTCTCCCTTCTTCGACAAAACCTTGTATGGATGGTTGCTGCGACAACCGGTTCGGCCGATGAAGAAAGAGCGCGACACTAGCTCGCCTCGTAGGTAAAGAGACCTGATGATATTTATATTAGTGCCTGGGCCTGATCTGACTTCTCGTTTCAGGAAGATCGGTTCGACACGGTGGTCTTCCGTGTTATCCAGAATAATCAACAACAGATGCTTACCAAACTTTTGCCTTGGATTATACTCAAGGTGATAGTTTTATTTCTACCTTAACTGTACAATAAGACCTACAAAGTTTGGCAACCTATACTGTTACCAGTTTACGTATTTACAACGATAATAGATTTAAATATGTTTCCTACTATTAACTTAAACGAACTAGCAATACTCCCAGCGGTTCTGGTCTGCTATGCTATTCTACTTAACTAGCTCTTATTAAACTCCTTAAATCGGAACCAACAATACTCCACTGAATCCAAGTGAGAAAGAGACCCAGATATAAGGCAGATGGCCCCTTATATACTACTTACAGTTTCCTAAGTTCTATACATATTACGATATATAGATCTATATATATCGTAATACATAGTTCCTGTTGCCTTCATTCTTCTAGGTAGATATAACCACAGTTTGATTGGCTTACACACCATTGCCTCCAATCAACATCTGCTTATCCCTTCCTAGAAGTTCATACCTATTTTCGTTGGTCGTCTCGACCAATCCCTGTTCGCCTAGCTCTCGATTTCACCTCGAAACTCTATTCCTTTTGTTTCTCTGCCACAGAGTTTGCTTCGATGCTCATTGATTATGACGTCATCCCGACCAATCAAACTCCGTGTTTCTCTTTCATGAATAGAACATCAAACATGGTCCCAAGTGGTTTAGTCTGGTTCTGATTTGATGCCTCCTGTCACTAACTATCAACATTTATCAGTTTCTGCGAAACCGTTATGTCCCTATGATTGACAGCTTGTTTATCTATAAGCCTCTACTATGTACTTGATTCACTCATGACGCTTAAATGTCCGTTTCCTATCCATTGCCTATCACGTATAAGCCTGTAGGAAACGAACGTTAATAAGCACATGAGCTGATGATCTCATTGCCAGGTGGTGTTGTTATACTTGTTATGCTGGAGCCTGACCGCTAACTGTCACCACCCCTCGTCAGTCTGTCGACCTGAATCTCCTATCGATTCCTATCGTTTATTTCCCTCGCATATTTACTAAACTATTGTCCTAAATGACTGCTGAACATTATAAAAGTGTGTGCCGATCCCACAGCAACAACTTTTATCTTCAACCATTGACAGAAGCCATCAACTCAGAACACAGCGTCCTATTCAATTCTATTCCATTCCTAACTTTTCATACTACTATCATAGTCCTAGTTTCGCATCAGTTTCGAACCTGTTTCTGCGAAACTGTATACCATCAGCACTGGTGGATGTCACCCAGTGCATCTAATACATATTCAATAATAAGATGCCTACTGGTACTGCATCTAAATATACATTGTGACATAGTCTATTAGCTCACCTGGTATTCACAAATATGAATTTCACTCGGGACTTATTTGCACATATAAGACGCCCAGTGGGGTCATGACTTCCCACCAAACAGTCCCATATCTACAATATGTGACATTTTATCACTCCGCATACATGAGGCAACTCATCGCGTTGTAGACCAACGAAGCAGACTGGACATGACTTACAATTTCACACGTACCATTGTTGTGGTACCTGATTTGTCACCCATACAATGTTGACAGAGAGATAAAAATTTATGAGTGTTAGCGTGCGAAATGTCGCAGTCGACACAGTAATTTCGTACGATTAGAAATGCGGCGATAGACGTTATTAATTAAATATGGTTGCTGTGCTCAGAATGCATAAGAGTGATTGACGGTAGATTAGTTGACACGCTTCCTCGATATAAACATTCATGAGTTGACTCGGAGTAGACAATGATGCGAATCTCGTTGGCGAAGAGCTCTTGAAATTTGTACCAGTCCAAACAATTAATTTCTCCTCCAGGTATACAACAGGCCACATGATACTCATGAGCTTTATGAGTTTGAAGTGTTTTATTTTGTCTCAGATTATCCCACTCATTGTTTGTGATCTGATTTTTCGGTTCCTCGATAAATTGTATGACTAAATATATAACAGCTGCAAAACAGTATTGATATTCTACGTGAATAAGTAAGATACATCTTCTTACACAGTTGTACTCGGATAAATTGTCCTGGGTCCTCAATGCGAAGCCATTTGAGAGACAACAGTTAGTATTTGACTGAATAACTTTTTCAATCGATTCTAAAATATTGTCAGAAGATATTTCATTCCACGTTGAAAAATCCATCATGATAGCCATTTCCAATGATGAATGCATGATCTCAATTCTAATGTGATCATTCGGTTGAATGTCTCTATGGGTGCTATACATATCAAGCATAGTTTATACTGCACCTAATACAAACTCTGAATGAGTAATAGGCAGATCGGTCATTGGATATTTTTTAAAAGATACGTTATACTCTGTACCTATTATGCAATATTTTTTACCATAGTATTCACGTACAGTGATCATTGATATATAGTCGGAATAGTCATAGTCATAGACACCGCCACCAACCTGAGATGCATCTGTATTATGAGTCGATGTAGTGTCATTATATAACAGATCCGATAAGAATGGATCTTCACACTGAAGTAAATCAGGGTCAATCTGTTCTAAATAAATATTTAAATATTGATTAAATTCATCATACGTAATTGGTAGAATACAGTTAGATAATAGTTGTTGTACAAAGTGATTTGATATGTCAGTTTCACGTAAATGTGAAAAGTTTGTCTCGCACTGGCCGCTTAGACCTAACTCAGTAGGCTGAAAAAAGTCTGTCTACAATAGCTTGATTAGCTATATGAGTTTCTTCACACACGCTTGTCAGACCTCTATCATTATACGTAGGAATCAGCTCTTCACACTGAAAATTGTCATATTGTCGATATACAATAGCTTGATTCGGCATAAGAGATTCTTCACACTCGCTTGACAGGCCTCTATCAGCATACGTAGGAATCAGATATTCATGATGAAAGTTGTCACATTGTCGATGTACAATAGCTTCACACTCGCTGCTCAGCGCTGTATCCATACACGTAGGAATCGGATCTACATGACGAGGTTTCTCAAACGAATTTAAAGCGATGCTAATCTCATCTCAAATGTTGTATTGCACCGATAGAATATGGTTTATAGAGTCCGTATCATTCATATCCTGTCGCATTCCCTGATCTGTATCACAGTTATCTGTATTGTAATATCGAGTAAATGTTGAACAGTGATCGACACCATTTTTGTCGGGAAATATATCAACTATGTTAAATATAAAATGCTGAACTAATGAACTGAGATACTATGTAACTGATATACCCCTACGTATGGGCACTCTATCACGTGTTTTGTAGATGCGTGGTCCAGCGACCTCCTTTGTAGAACGAGCTATTTAATAAAGCAGTCACTTCTTAGATGTTTAACCTGCTACACGTGTTTTCTTTCTGCTCTTAAGTGAAACTCTATATAATATAGTACAATTTTGTCTCCTCAACCTATTGCGTGTGATGTCATGTAAGCTCCAATGCATCACATTCTTTATTATGTAATGCTCATCCCATTGAATATTCTGAAACTAATTTGACTGGAAGTTGTTGCTGCCATAGGCAGTAACAACTTCCAATCAAATTGGTTTCAAAATATTCAACAGCTTACCTGTAGGATTGCTTTAATACCACATTACCAAACTATAGCTGGCGCCTCTATGACTGAGTGTATATACCGAGGCAGACACACTAGGGTTTTTCTGATTGGTTGGAAAGTAAATCCATCATAGGGTGTAGAACTGTACCAACATTAACTACTAAATCCTGAATATCTTTCCTTAGCGCGTGATAAAAAGCTAAAAATTATCGGGATAGTTTATGAGCGGCGTCTTAGATCACCTGAATAGCTATCAAGAGATGGGATTAGTTATCCTTTAAATATTGATTTAGTTCATTGTATGCAATCGCATCGCTGAGAATAGGCTCACAAATCAATTACATGCTGTTCTTTACTACCAGTACACACAACAGCATTATCATCGCGTAGCCGCTGTACAATAGCGCCGATGGTACTATCCGCTTCACTAAAACCTTTATTGCATAGTTCTAAATTTTCGTACATTTGAAGTTTCTCACACGAATTTAAATATTGATTTAATTCGTCGTATGTGATAGTATCTCTTAGAATAGGCTTGCAAAATTCAATTATACGATGTTCTTCACTACTAGTACCCGTGACATCATCATCCTTTAGCCGCTGTACAGTAGCATCAATGGTACTATCGGCTTCACTAAAATCTTCATTGCATAGTTCTAAATTTTCATACGTGGGTATTGGCGCTGTGTTATTTAAAGTACTAGTAGCGTCATCTAGCTGCTGTAAGATCTCCTCTAGAGCTATGCTGGCTCGATCATCTTCAGTTAAAACTGACGACTCCTGAATTCTATCGATTATCACAGTCAAGCTAAATGAATAGAGTAAGTTCTACGGGTATAGAAAATGTACTGTACATCTAAGATCTTAAAGAGGCAAGATACCAAGTGGTTATGAGTTAATCATCGCTGTGCAAGAGAGGTATAATGCATTGATCACTAATCGTGTTCCGCTGTGCACTATTGTTATTATCATCAAACAATCAAACGTGTGCTATCGTTATTATCATCAACCAATCAACGAACTACAACATGACTGGACACGTCTATAAGTTATCTTATTCGCTATAACATTCCACATTTACATTCCAATAATTACGAGTACCATTAACCCATGTTTACAAAAAAGGGCATGTCAATGAGTACGTTTATATGTTTCAACCTTTAACATCTACTATCTTTAACGACGAATATCTCCTTAAATACGATAGATAAATGCTCATTATCTATATAAGATTATATATACAACATCATTAAGTATGCTTATATATCAACCAAGTAACTCTGAACTTCACCTGAATGACCAATCAATTAAAAACATGCGAATGTCTTCTGGATGTACAAATTGTCAGTGTAAATATACATGAATGACGGCCATGTCATATATGCCCATTCTTCTTACTTACGCACGGGGTTCACGTTATGCAGCAGGGTGAATCTGAAACAGCAGACTCTACAGTTTGATTTGATATCAATGTAACGAATTGGGGATGTAACGAAAATAATTTTATGGACATTATACAGGATTTGTCTCATGGACTAACACGAGGCCAATTTACCTTGAACGGCCTGTCTAAGTGAGGCTCATCCCAGCGCAGGCAGAGTAAACACAGAATACAGGATACAGACACAAGGCACGAGGATAAACTGATCAGCTCAATCAACATCGATACGCTACCAAAGAGCAGCAGGACAAGGGCCAGCGTAGACTGCATATGAAACAAGAAAATAATCAAAATATAAATTTACTCATATGGGTCGCCAGCAATTAATTCAGAGAGGCGAAATTGGTATGTTCTCGGTAAATGTTAATCACGTGTCGTCATCTGTGCTGTTAAAATCACAATCAATGGATGCAGAAGGTCTTTATTGGCAGTGTTTAGCAAAATGGGAGTACTCCACTATAGTATCCAGACTAGAGATGGCGGCTAGGGACTACCACGTTACTGAGTTACTATTTCGATAATCCAATTCAGTAAGCGATGATCAGTAGTGACCACATCACATAGAATCTTGCTGAAATATGTGTGTTTGAGTGCCCATTTGTGTGTACACTTGTGTGCGCTTATACAGGTGTGTGTGTGTGTGTGTGTGCGTGCGTGCGTGCGTGCGTGCGTGCGTGCGTGAGTGCGTGCGTGCGTGCGTGCGTGCGTGCGTGCGTGCTTGCGTGCGTGCGCGCGCGCGTGCGTGATATTGCATTACACATGTGTGTACAAGTGAGCGTGCGCGTCAGGTTACTTACAAGCAGGATAATGGCGGGAATAGGTGTGCAGTAGCGACTACTAATCATTCCGAACAGAACCGGGAGATGCCCCTTCCGTGCTGCAGCGAATATCATCCTAGCAAACCAAACAAAAATTAATTAGGCACACATTGAATATTGAAGATATGTCCATGCCCGTCGGAACACATTACACAGTGTACTCTAGCGATAATTATCGCGTACATAATTGATATGGTCGTATCTATCGTGTTAGCGTCAATTGCTCGTTAAACCCAATAGGCCTACCGCTGTTTCAAAAAACATAGGGAATTTGATTAGGATTTGACTGACATTCATTACAAAATAGTATTCATATTGCTTCTTGCATCCTCAGGAATTTGTTATAGCTGTGTTCTGTATTCGGAGGATTAACAATTTAACTCTCATATCAGCCAAAAACGGTTTCTACAGTGGTCTTGAGTAATGTCCATTTACTGACCAAGAGAAGCCTATTTTTGAAAATTTACCATTAGAATGACTGGCTCGATAACCGAGCCAGTCATTCCAGTTGGGAATTTAAAAAATGCTCTTCTCTTGGTCTGCAGATGGATATTTTCCATGAGAAATTTGAAATTTTCTTGAACAAATTCAAGGGTTAAAGGCTTTAAAGGGCATTAGGATGGCGAAAGCGATTTTTTTACAAGTCAACAAGCATTTCCGTAGACCTATGTAGACTTTGATAGAATATAATAATTAACCTCATATCTAAATAAAGCATTTTGGAAAACTTTTCGTTTTACAATAAATGAGAGACATATAAATGTTTTCATTTTGAGCGTTAACGCTCAAGTTGCACCTATTTTGAAGGTTACCGAGTCATAAGCCAGTGCTTAAGCGTTCGGGTGCTAACCCGAAGTATTATTATTATTATTTTTATTATTATTATTATTATTATTATTATTATTATTATTATTATTATTATTATTATTATTCCAGCTCTTAAACTTATTTAAGCAATGTTCGACATTCTTTGAGTTGCATTACTTAAATAAGTAAAAAACTAGCAAAAATAATAATAATAATAAAAGATCTGCCGCTAGACGTGCAGCCGCGTTGTTACCTAATGCATGCGTGTTGCTGCGCGTTAATATTACATGCCGTGTAAGTTAAGGAGTGGCATGCGCATAATTACTCATAGATTAGTTAGATGTTTTTGAAAAAAATAAAAAATGATACAGATTCTGAAGATAATAAGATAAATTCATTCAGTTTGTTTAAAGCGACATATTGACCACAAAAACCCCACAAAATGTCTGAAAAAATATATAATTGTTTAAATCGGATGCTTTAGATATGTAAAGCAGCGCGCATCTCATAAATGTAACGTAACTAAATTTCAAATTCACATATTAAAAATATATAATAATTTATACGTTATGAAATCATCATATGTAAGATTTATTTCATTTCGTTACATATATTAGCGGGGTGGGGGTGGGATGCTTAAACCTCTAAAGCGGATGATTTAAACAATCTTTTTTTTCAGATATTTTTTGCTGCGAATATGCAGATTTAATAGTACGCGGGTGGGTGTGTGGGTTGGCAGGTTCATGCACGGGGGAGGAGGTGATTGAGGCGAGGGGGTGGGTGGTGCGAGTGTACCATGCTTTGAGGGGTAGGGGGGCGGGTGGAGTATCGCTAACTCTTTCATCGACAACGCCAACCTCGATTTCAGAGGCTTCAACCTCTGGAATATTTCAGAACCTTCAGTGATGCAGGGTCCCGCGCCTTCGAAGTTAACTGATGACGTAGCGAAGGATTCGTGTGAGGTATTACGCAAAACTGATTTACATTCTCTAATCGCTTTGGAAATCTTGGAGATATTTTTAATTTTCATAGCTTTGAAGAACAAAGTCTCTCACAAGATCTTCACACTGGTTTTAATTCTGAAGACGATACATTGCAACGCAATATTAATGTTTTAATGTAATGGTCTAAGCGATACTGAACTCTTAACACCCATTCACCATTATCAACCGGTAACCTTACCCATTACACCCTCAGAAACTCTCCACCTAAATTCACGTCCAATTGCTAAACCCTCAAATGCTCACCTCGACTGTAACCATTTGAGTCCACGAGATCCAACCAAGCCAACTCTACATACCCCAATCCCATCCTAGCTAACTCAACCACCACCCCCACCCCGCCATTACCAACTCAAACAGCCCCACCCACCGCAACCAACCTCGCATTGCCCCATACCAACCCGCCCCAGCAGCTACCGACCCCAACGCCACCTCTAGCAACTCTGTCAGCCCACACTATATAGCCGTTAAGAAAACTAGTAAATGTAATTACAACAATTGCACAAATAAATCAGCTCAAGTCCACGGGGTTAATTTATTTGAAAATAATGATATATATATATGGAAGTTAATGATAATAATATTGTGGGGTCCTAATATGATCGGTAGAGAGGTTAACACTATAGAGAGTGGGGATTCTTGGGGTGAGGTGGTGACAGACATTCTGATGCCATTGTAACAACTATGCCTAGACCGGCACACCCGACATAGCCGATATGCGCGATATAACTCCCACTCGCACCTATCAGTCCAGGCGTTTTCACATAACAGAAAATTCTTACTCTGTCAGCTTTAATCCAGACGCCATTATAACAGAGAATTTGGTTGAAGCTTCAGAGCGCATGCGCGTGCACTCTATATTCGAAAGAATATGGCTTTTACGTTAGCATGAATTCATCGCCTCAAGATTACAGCAGGGTCACGATTAATCACCCTGCTCTAAACACCCCGATCCACATGGACTTTGCGCAAGTCTGAGATTTGACAGCTAAAGAAATAATGAACACAATTTCTGAAGTGAGTCGATCCCAAAGGCACGTCTGTCTTGATGGCGACTTTTCTATGGAGATATTTCACATAGAAATGCCTGGCAGATTGGGGTGGAATAATAATCTTTCCAAATTATATCCCAGCTATAGACAAACTCGATGCCTGCCACCGCAAACACCTACACACCTTGACTGGACACCGATCGCCAGACAGCATAATTTCCAACGATGCACTATACAAGATGTATAATATGTTGCTGCTGTCTGTAAATGTCACCCAGCAAAGATGGTCCCTTTTTGGCATGTGCTAAGGATGCCAGAAGAGACACCAGCACAGAGAGACTTGGAATTCGCCCTACTCGATGCCAGCAAACACAAAGCCAGGAGAGGACGTCATTGCATAAATCCGCTAAGCATGCTGCGAGTTTACCTCAAGAAAGCAGGACTCGGTACACTCAAGTCTAGAATGGACCTGTGGAAGCTAAGGATTTTGGTTGAGGACAAGATACAGTGAGCAAAAGCGAAGAAGGACTGATTGCAGCTGTAGGATGTTTCTGCTACTACAGCCGCAGAATACAGTAATCATACAAATTATATCTCGATGATTTGGAGTTCGAAGCCATGTTGAAAAAAAGCTGTATCACTGTTAGGAATCTAGATAATATATGTATGGCCTGATGTATAGCGACCAGACTATGTTATCTAGATTCATCAGCATCGAAGGCCGAGTGTATGCAGATTAGAAGGCAGGCTAAAACTCTAGGCAGTGGTGGCTTAGGTGATAATCATCATCAATGGATGAAAGCTTGAGAACTGCAGGCTCAGGCCAGTGTGTCTACTGACATAGCTTATGGGCCTGATGCTTTGAACGCATTCCAGGACATTTTTGCCCAATGTGGCATTTCCCTAAGCGTGTATAGCAAGGCCGAGAATAAACGTTGTGTATACAGGTGTGAGGAAAATTGTGTTCAAATTCTGCCCCTATATCTGTATAATGATCATTACGTTTACGCAACCAGCGTTAAGAGTTTGAAAGGTTGCAGTTATTACTGTGATGAGTGCGACGTTGCCTACTCGAACTGCGATCAAAACTTGCATAAAACGCTGTCGTTTATGTAAAGAGGCTCCACCCTGCAAGCAGATTGCTAATCGTTACTGCGAAGCTTGTCACAGATGGTTTAAGAGCGAAAGTTGCTACAACAATCACATCAACTCTGGAATGTGCGCCATGGGTAAGTCTTGTGGGGACTTCTAGAAGTTGAGTCTCACTCTAAACATCATTGTGGGCAGGGGAAATGTCCTACCTGCAAGACTGAAGTTGATTTACGGGACCACGTTTGTTTTATGCAGAGTTATAATGAAGAACATATAAGCTTAGCCATGAAGCGCAAGACATGTGACCCTAAAACAAAAATAAGAACTTATCATCCATCCCTCAACGTTTCATCTTTTATGATTTTGAAACGCGAGCATTGTGTAGAATGCGATGAACATCGAAGAGAGGTTATCTTCGAAGGTGCTAATGCTCTAACCGCTTTCATGCAATGTTTATTAGCTATGAAATCTGAGCAC
This sequence comes from Chaetoderma sp. LZ-2023a, assembly GCA_034401795.1. Classification (NCBI taxonomy): domain Eukaryota; kingdom Metazoa; phylum Mollusca; class Caudofoveata; order Chaetodermatida; family Chaetodermatidae; genus Chaetoderma; species Chaetoderma sp. LZ-2023a. The sequence continues at coordinate 67,763,300 of CM067367.1, forward strand.
GTGAATACACATAAGACTACTATTCTACATTTTCGTGACTACATCGGTATAGCTCAACAGTCGTGGTTTTGACTTGCATCTAGTGATGGAGTGGCTCTTTAGAAACACAGAGCTTAAACCGACCAATGTGATAATGAATGGTAATAAAGTGGTGTATTTGAATATTTTAAGGACAGTCTAGCGTTTCTTCCATTTCAAGTATGTCACTACTCGCAATATTCCGTCTACATAGCGTGAAAGGATTTTTTCCATATCGCCTAGACAGTAACGTATACTTTGATTACGTCGGAGCATATCCCACGATTGACACTTATGGTGCCAACAGTATGTCGTTGTCAGTGCGTAAATAATTTGACACATGCTATGACGCGGTGATAGATGGTGTTTTCAATTTTAGGGATGCCATGAAGCTTTACTGCAGGTCTGATGTAGATATTCTACGGATGGCGTGCGGTAAGTTTCATGAAAAGTTCATCTGTGAAATTGGGATAACACCTTTCATGTCATCTATGACATTAGCGTCATTATGTAATAAGGTATTTAGGACTAACTACTTAAATGATCATAAGCTAGTAGCCCCACCTGTTACGGGGTATGTTAAGCTATGCAACAAGAAATGTTACTCCGTAGAAGCGTGTAAGTGGTTAGATTACCTGGTTCATTCTAAGAACACATTCATTACACATGCTCTAACTGGCAGTGAACCCGAAGCATTTAACAGATCGCTGGATGGTTACTGTCCCGACACGGACGAGTACTTTGAGTACTACGGATGTTATGTGCATGCGTGTCCGAAATGTATGCCTAGTAAGCATATGACTACCAAGTAACTTTTGGGCCTGATTTAACTTTAGAAGAAGTGTATCAGAAGACGCTTTCTAAATCTAGCGAGTTTAGGTGTATGGGTGTGAACGTAGTTGAAATGTAGGTTTGTGATTGTAAGGCACAGAGACTTAACGACCCTAGAATTAATACTTTTCAGAATGCTAGAAGATATTAAGAACTGTTTATCGCACACGATGTCCTCTATGGTGGCTGCACCAATGCCATAAGTTTGCATCACCAGGCAGCAACAGATGAATATATAGCATATGTGGATATCACTTCGCTATATCCTTATGTTTGTAAGACCCTTGAGTACCCTCTAGGCGAACCAGAAGTAATCGTTAGAGATTTTAAACTGGTAGAGGAGTTGGGGACTTACTTCGGCCTGATAAGGTGTATCTGTTTGCCTCCTAAAGATTTAGTCTTTCCTGTCCTCCCATACAGATGTAACGAATGCTTGTTCTTTCCATTGTGCAGTAAATGCGCCCATGAGTTGTAGAGTACTGAATGTACTCATGGCGATAGCGAGGACGATCTACACATTGGTGTATGGACGTCTGTGGAGTTGATGGAGGCTGTATGTAGCGGGTACCGTATCTTAGTGTTTATCGAGATATGGCACTACGAAGATCGTACTGATACACTTTTCAAGGGATACATCAATAACGTTTAGAAAATTGAACAAGATGCATCTGGGTATCCCGAGGATGCTGTCATCGATATGCAGAAAGATGCGTACCTTCTGGAATATTTTGAACGTGAAGGGATTAAATTAGATAAATCTTTGATCATTCAAATTAAGGGCTTTAGAACCCTGGAAAAACATGTGCTGAAATCGACAGCACTCTTTTACAAATCGTGCCAGCAGATAATCGCACCAATGTTGTGATCACCGCCTTTGTCACGAGTCACACCATGGTTCCTTTGCTGCAAAGTCTAGTAGTCATAGGCTCGATTTGCATTTATCATGATACAGATTCTATCGTGTATGTTAAAAAACGTGATAAACCTCGCCTAATTCCCGTTTACTATGACAGACTCAGTTATTTCATGGATGAAGTTCCTTCCCGCAGTGAAATAACCAAGTTTGTCAGTACTGGTCCGGAGAGTTATTAATACAGACAACTAGACAGACAAACGTGGAATATCATGTCTGCAAAATTAAGGGGTTATCTTTAAATTCCACGAATAAGGGGTTGGGGTTTGATTCTCTGTTATCCACGGTCAAAGATCATAAAACTCGAAACGTTCACTCAATGTCCTAATACTATCATTAGAAATAAAGATTATAGACTTTTGAGATAAGGATACTGAGAAACGTTTCAGATTTACTTACAAAAAACAGATACTTTGTAATGACTATTGTTCTAAACCGTATGCCTTTCAGTGTATCCCTAGGATATAATCTTATGATAGCAGGGGTGTGGGAATGTTGACGGTTGTTGGATTGGGGTTGTCATGCATAACCGCTGGGTGGGTGTGGCAGGGTTTGAGGGTGCACGAATGGGGAAAGGTCGGGTGTGGATTTGGTGGGGGGTGGGTGGTGTTTGAGAGACTGGTTGTACGGTGTATAATACACTAACCCATAACATAGAAGATTACTAGCATACCCTTCATCGAGGGGGAGTAAGTAATCTTCTGCTTTATTATTATCGGTTAGAAATGTGTGGAGGGTGATACATAGTTATAGGGTGGGGTATGGGCCCTGCTCGAGTAAATTATGTTATATTTATCAGTTGAGCCGGTTTTTAAACATTTTTAAACATTATTTAACCCTATTTAAAATATATCCATGCACACACTCCCACACATTGAAATAATATCTCTCCAAACCATAACCTATCTTTACACCCAACCTGTTAGGGGTTCAGTATCACGTAGACCGTTTTGAAATTTATTTAAATAATCGCTCTAATATCAGTTTCATGTAATCCCTCAATCGTCTCATTCTCCATGTCTATTGATTAACCTTACAGGTTGCTGGATCCCGCTCAAAACATTTGTACATTTATATTTTAATTAAATTATTATATTGTTTTTATTTTGCACATAATTAGTTTTTTATGTTTTCGTTTGTTCATCTGTATATTCGTATGTATATTTTGTCGACTTTATACTTATCATCAGTATATTTGTCAAATATGCTTAATAAATCTGAGTCTTCGAAATGGCGATAAAGGTGTTTGGATTGCTTTAGCGTCTTTGCTGCTTAGTGTATATATTACCTGCTCCGGGTATTAAAACGCCTAAAGCAGAGAGTCTAGCCGTCACCGGTTTAGAAAGAATAAATAGAAACATGGAACAGTTTTATATTATGCTACCGAGTAACAGTAGCAAGGGCTACTACCAGGATAATAAGATTTCATAATTCAAAACACATCTTCAAACGTCTTTATGATTCTCTGGACAATGGGAAGTCGGCTAGTCATCCATATTGTATCCGAAAAGTTGATTAACATTAGCTAAGCCTTCGACGATCAGTCTACAACCTTATGAGAAGTTGTCAAATAAAGTTCAGCCTAAGAAGAAGAGCTCTAAATGTAGGTGATGAGCTTTTTGATAAATTTAATTAGACTAATACTTTAAGAGTGGTTGTAAATTCATCGCCTCAGCGCCAACCTCTAGAATTACCTCTCTACGTCGAACGCATAGAAATACCTAAAGGCTTCTTTACAGTTAAAATTCTAATAGAGTTTATAAATAAGCAGATTAATCGTCACAAGCGTTATAAAAATGCCATCAGATTCAACTATTTCTCAGATCGAGTCAACCTTGTGACATTAACGGTTAAGAGTATGTTTGACGTTGAATTTGACGAAGCTGTAGGCAGATATTTAGGCTATTATGAAGATGTCATTAGTGTCCCGACCCACGCGGGTGGATACCTATCAACACGTAAAAGTAACAAGTACACAGTTGATTACGGTATTCATGTACATATGTAGCCATATGGCTGAAATTCTGGGGTCGAGGTTATTACAAGCAATATGTCAGGACATAGCGACACCTATTGGAATGTGGTGGGTGTGATAATTGTGAACCGACTATCTTACAATGGTGGAATATATCGAATATGTAACTGCATACATTGAAATATTTTGTTGGTAGAATCTTGCAAACAGCGAGATTACTTCATGGTAGAATATCTTTAAACTTGACAATTTAATAGCACATATACCTAATCTAACCACATAGGTGGATTTTTGGGACAGAAACTATAGCAGACAGTAGCATACTGAAAACCGTGGATCTGACAAAACTTCAGCCAATTTTAAATATGGAATTGCGTACTATGAAATTACTTCAGAGTAGATTGTCCTTTGAATTCGCATTATAGGCCTAGCCAGCGTGTTCAAATCCCTTTAAGATGATTAAATTCTGGCACCGAATATTTTACATACATCAGGGTACCGAAAACCATGAATCAGCGAAAATTAAAGACAATTTTCGATAGAGAAATGTGTACTATGAAATTGGTTTGTGGTAGAAATTTTTTAACTCAACACAAATTAGCGCATTCATAACCCTAACTAACCATATGCGTAAAACTCTGAGGCCTGACCTATTGCAGACAGTAGGGTATTGAAAACTGCGGATATGCTAATATTTTAGCGAATTTTAAGTATGAAATTGCATACTACAAAATTACTTTGCGGTACATTTTTTTAGAATTGGCAATATAACTAGCGTATCTAGTCCCTTATAGGCCTATGCGTCTGAAATTCTGAGACCGAACATATTACAGACAGTATGAGACCGAAAAGTATGAACCAGATAAAATCTTCACCAATTTTTTGGCATGGATTTGCATACTATGAAATTGCTTCATCTAGAAATATTTTAAATTCGGAATATAGCTAGCTTAGTCAAACTCAAGTCTATATGGGTGAGAAGCTGGAGCCGAGCATAACTTACAGATAGTAGGGTAGCGACAACTGTGAATTGGCTAAAATTTCAGACAATTTTCGGTATGAAATTGTACGCACGAATTAAATTATTTCATGGTAGACATTTTATTAACTCTATACTTCATTAATATATTCGGACACCGATCTAACCATATGGGTGAAATTCCGGGGCCGAACAGAGTGCAGGAATTACTAACTTAGCATACGCATACACTTTCAGTTGATTTCTGTATCCAACCACCCGCTATAACGTTAGTGACAGATGTTTTAACAGGAAATTCGGAACATCGGTTGTTTATCCACACTGCTAAATAAATGCATGCATGGATCTTTTCCCAATGAAGGATTAAGGACAATAAATTATTAATTAAAATCACGTGTACAGTATCTTAACGAATTTTGTCTACTTTGTCGTGCTCTACAATATTATTATACATGTTTTACTGTTGATATCTACCACACATATAGTGCATGAATGCGTACACGACATTAAAATTTTTTCCCGATGCCCTACAAGACATAACAATGAAAATACACTATCTCGAATATTCAGCCTAGTGTTTTATGCCATAATATATAAGGCAAAGATGAAACAGACACTGTACCTGGTATTGCCATCATAATATATTAAACCGTTACTGACTAAATTTCGTGAAGAATGTTAAAATATTTAGATATTGAATGTCCATTTGCAAGCCAAGAAAAGGCCGTTTTTGTAGATTTGCCACTGGAATCTGGAATGACTGTCTCGAGAGTCATTCCGGTGGTCAATTATCAAAAACTGTCCTCTCATGGCCTGCAATTTGACGTTCCTCAAGATCACTGTAGAGCCTGGTTTGACCGGATTCTCCGTGAAATGGTTAAAATACAATAAGAGAAGATGATAGTGATAGTCATCGTAATTTATATACTTTCAACCGTGACTTCCCAGAATCACATTTCCAAGGTAACTATAGATGTGAGCTGTTGAATATTTGGAAATTAATTTGACCCGATGCTGTTAAATTAGCTTCTAAATATTCAACAGAATGCTTATTAAATCCTAGACGTACAATTCGTAAAGCTTAAGGACTTTTCAATGTTCCTGATGGCCATAGCTATGACATTCAACTCGTATTTTGACTGTGACATCAGCCTACCTGTGACATAATTGATTATGACCCCAACACTTGAATGACAGTTTGGATAACTTATACTCTCGTTCCATAAGAGAATTGGAGCATTGCGATCGGGGGAGGGGGGGGGGCGAAGATATTTGTCACTGGACATTTCCTAACATTCAATATAGAGATGTATCTAAGAATTACATTGACATGATAGGCATGGTTATAAGCGATAGGACTGGAGAGAACATACCATTTTCAAATGGCTCATCACCAAGTGTACTTTGTTTACATTTTAGGCCTAAAACCGAATAACGGGCGGGTAATCGCTAGATATATCTAGAAATCTGTTGACTGTAAAATGAAGTATACATGTAAACCAGATTCGTCTACGTTGAGAGTTTATTATGCTAATCAGGCGGGCGGATGGTTTCCCGTATTTGCAGGTGCTGGGATTCAAAAGGGGCATGGGTTAGGAAACATTATACGGTCGCTGTTCAGAACCACCGTGCAATTGGCTAAAATCTGTGAAAAATAGGGTGCTGAATGTCTGGAGAGCCATCATACCAAAAGCCATGGAGTTAGCTCGAAACAATATTTCAGGAACTAATTCCCAGGCTAGGAACAGAAATACTAAGAGAGGTCATTCAAAATGTGACCGTCAAGGCAGAAACATCAAAAACTCTAAACAGTTTGATATATTTAGTTAACTAATACGATGGCTACGTATCACTGCACTAAAATCGAATTAGATTAGTTTAATATGAAGCCCGTAATGACTACAATGGATCACGCTCTGGCAAAGCTATCAACCCGTTACAAGCTTGTCTAACTCTGGGGGAAGTGTCATGTTTTTCTCTCTGGAAGGGGAGACGAATACATAGATTTAGCTCAAGGTTGACTCAAGGTTACATCAGCACAAAATCAAAGACAGGAAAACTTTTTCAAAATTTAATAACCAAACATACATTCAATATCTACAAACATATTATTCTCACACAATTCCTGCCAAATTCATACAGAGTCTATACACAAATCACACAGAGTTCACACACATATCACATACAATTTGTGTACACAATCACACCCAATTCACATTAAGATCACACCCAATTCACACGAAAATTACACACAGTTCACATACAAACCACACAAAGTTCACACCATTAATATCATTCCCTATTACATGCACAACTATAATACATAAATTTAACAAGTTGATCGGTACAATACTACTACATCAATGTTAAAATTACTTAATTAAATGGTAATAAAAGCATTGAATACGACATGATACATGTCAATGAGTTGTTGATTAACGCTCAACCACGGCTCTAAACTGGTGAGGTAATGCACGCAGAATCAGCCACGGTACACTGACTCAACAGTAAAACTCACTGTTCATGGGCCTACTGTTACCGTTTCTAAAAAATATCATTTCACAGGTTAAAATGTTAAAGGACTTGTAAGGGGAAGTGACGATATGCTTTGACAGAGAAACTAGAGGTGAATGACAATTAATGACGATGACGAGACGATGATGGCTGCATAATACACAAGTGAAGGTTACTGACACTGATGACAATGGACGAGACGAAGACAATGTCGAAGATGATGTCAGATAAGTCTGCACAACTTGCAGGTGTCCGAAATTGACAATGATGATGAAGATAATGACGAATGTGATAACGATGATGATGATGATGGAAATAATGATGAATAAGTCTGTGCAACTGGCAGGTGATTGATTTGACGATGATGAAGATGGTGGTAATGATGACGTTGATGAAAATAATGACGATTAAGTCTGCACAACTCGCAGGTGATTGGTTTGATGAAGCTGATGACGATGTTAACAAGGACAATGAGGAAGATGACCTCGCAACTAGCAGATGATTGGATTGACGACAATGACGATGGTGTTAACGAGGACAATGACACGATGACTGCGCAACTCGCAGGTGATAAACACCCTTGGCATACACAAGACATAGTACTCTCTCTCTCTCTCTCTCTCTCTCTCTCTCTCTCTCTCTCTTTCTCTCTCTCTCTCTCTCTATCTCTCTCTCTCTCTCTCTCGCATCATGCACACATGCACGCCAATATGTACGCATGCACGCACATATTCACATACACATACGCAAGCGTGCGAACTACCTAGAAAAATTGTAATCAGTGATTGATATAGATTATCAATTAACCAGTTATACATTACGTTATGTATTTATTATTGTAATGCATTTGTGTGTATGGGAGACACATGCATAAGACTTATGTCTTACTGTGCTCCCATTGAACAAAATAAATTTTGGTTATAAAAAAAAGACATAGTACAAGGTTGGGTCTGCTGACACAACCCATACACACGCAGACTATGGGGTTGCCACTGCGAGATTGTGTTTCTCTCTACAACAGCCTATCCAAACCCAGACTGGACACTACAAATACAAATATAACCATGTTAAGGTTATTACTACAGAGAGGAATCTCTCTCACTAATACATGACATCAATAATAACACATCTATGGACATAAAGTAGATACGATGTGAAGAATTTCATAACCTACATTTATAATTAATGTCTGATTAACCCTTGTACCGCTGCCCCAATTGTCACATCATGGGTTATGATCGACTGAGAGATTGGTATATATATATAGGTGGAAACACATTCAGCCATGGAGTGCGATGTAGCGCCGGTTAACCTTTGGGTTGGATCTATGTTTTCTTAAGTAGATGTCATTTTAAATGGAAAACGTGTCTCTGATGCTAATGATACATATGCTTTTCGCAGTTATTGTGAAAGCTTATTTAATTATTCAACTGAGCATAACTCGAGGCAGTTAACTGCAGCATTATGGTTTAAGGATGCAGCCGGACATATGGATTCTAAGACTGTGGATAATGCAGGTTATACGCATAGAAAGAATAGCATAACCTGAGTAAACCCATGGAAATTGTCGGTATAATTCATTCAGACATTTGTCTTCAGGAAAAATAGTTAATCAATGGAGTTTCCTTAAAGTTACGTTTTACATCAAGCAAGCCAGATTTTAACCTAATTAGGGGTGATGACAAAAATTATAAATTACACCTGCATGAGGCTACATTAAATTTATGTAAGGTTAAACCTATTCCTGAGGTAATTAACACTCACGGATCGACATTACTAAAGGCCCCTGCTTAAAGGTGCATATTCACACCAAAATGCTTGAAAATAAAATTGTTGAAATTATATACTTTTCGAGGCTTAAATTGCGTACCTCAATGTAATGAAATAAAATAAATCTTAACACATGATGATTTTATTCCTTATAAATAAATTTCGTAGGTTTAGCTGTAAATTTGAAATAGGCACTCGTGCCTCTAATTCAATTTGACAACTTAAAAAATCATATTGATTTATACGTAATGAAATCATGATATGCTAAGATTTATTTCCTTTCATTACATCAATGCATACAATTTAAGCCTCTAAACATATATAATTCTAACAATTTTATTTTGAACAATTCTGCTGTGAATATATACCTTTAATCCCCTATTAAAAGAGTTGTCATCAAATCATTCACCAACCATGCAGGGACTATCAGCATCAATTGGGACAATATTTTTCTAGGGGACCTACCTAGTAGAGTTATATTTGGTATAGTTAGTAATAAAGCTTATAACAGAGATTTTGATACGAATCCATATAATTTTCAGCACTGTGATGCTAATCATGATTACGTGCTATATGGATAACGAGCAAGTATCTGGCGAAGTTCTTACACAGAATTTCACACCTGAGGATTATAATTTTACAGACTCATTCTTGATTCTATTTAATGGAACTGGTGTGTTATTCGATAATAAATGCATAGGGATTAACATCGATGAATATAAGTCAGGTTACATGTTTTATGCCTTTGACTACACTCCCGACCTCACAACTAGGGATCATGTCTACCTTACAAGGCAAGGAATCTTACGTCTCCAACTAAAATTTAAAACAGCATTACCAGATACTATGAGCGTAATATGTTATGCTGAATTCAATAACATTATACGCATGACAACGATCACAACGTCACCACAGACTACTAACACACACGCACACATATATGCAGGTATGTATATATACACACACATGCATGCGCACGTGCATGCGCATGCACATGCGCACGCACGTACACACACACACACACACACACACACACACACACACACACACACACACACACACACACATGCGTACCACTGTATAGTTATTTGGAATGAAAAAAACTAAACAAAAATATCTTAATAAAGGTTTTTTCAATTGAATTGCTACTTATCAGAGATAGTATTCAAAGGGATATTTGAATGATTTATAACCACTGCTAATGAGTATAAAGGCTCAGCCGTTTATCATGTTAGCTACTCAAGATATTGAACATATTTGAGCAGGAGACTGCAGATTAGGGCAGGTGTTCCTAGCAGTTTTTGCTAACGACTGCATACCTAAATGGATCAGAAGATTAGCAAGCCTCATCGTTAATACAGATCCTGAGAACCTCCCAGGTACGCATTGGATCGCATTATATCTCCTGAAACATGGAAAATATGAATACTTTGACTCATACGGCCTCGCTCCATGGCCTGAACTAATGATCAAATTGGGTTCATTACATACAGTGACCCTTATATATCTAATTGTGTTATAGTGCAGCCCCTATTATCGAGTTGTTGTGGCGAGTTCTGAATATATTATCTGTATCATCACATGCATGGACTGGCCAAATATCATTGGCGGATTTAACAAAAAATGAGAGGATCGTCAAAAGCTTAGCCAATAAATTATTCGATTATAGAATTATAGCTATTCAGTGTCGGAAGTCGTAATACACTCGATTCACGTAAAATCTTAGAATTTTTTCATCTGATTAACTATAACTCGACCCACCCTGGCCCCACACCCCTGAACAGTCTACATATGGTACAGTTTAACAATATGGGCTTAGATGGTTTTATCATATGTATGTTAAAATATCTTTCAAAGGTGGCTTTCGTTTTTCCCAGAGATATATTTTGGCATAGCCTCGAGCTGTACACAGTACCCACCGCCCCCCCCCCCCACTCATGCCATACCTGGCTAATGGCATGCCAAATTAAATCTCTAACACACAAGTCTGAGTGGGCCGTATGATTGCTATTCACAACAATGGTTGGGGTGTGGGTGTGGGGTGCATTAGCGAATATAGAGAAATGCGTGTTTATACATATCATATATCAAGCATTAATATCGGTAATACATGGGAAATTGATCGAGAAAACGAATTCAATAATTCTAGGTTATAATTATGACAATAATTCTATGTTATAATTATATTTATAATTTATTTTATTTTAAGATATTATTCGCGCAATTTATAAACCGAGCTTAGTACAGCATTTAGCCACTCAGTCTTACAGATTTTGTATAGTTCATAGACATTCCAATATAAATTTGGATCGGTAGACAATTCAGGTAAGAAATCGATTTTAGACACATTTTCTAAGGCGTTTAAGTAATGCAACTCGACACTTAGAATCAAAACTCGAATATTCGCATTCATCTATATCTTGATGGAAAATATCAAACCTACATGGTGTAGCGTTTAGCTGGTGGTAAATTTCAACATTGATGGGGAAGTCTTCATAGTCGGGTAGAGCATTAGAGCGTAACGTATCTGGCAGTGGTTCGAACCCTAAAGGCATTTCTTCTTCTACATCTGTAGACATCTGTTCAATAGCGAGATCTAATGCCCCTCATGATCGATAAGGTCCAGAATGGATCTGTCTATTTCAGAATCGTCTACCTCGAAGTCGGTAGCAATTTTGTCTGCCTTAAGCATCAGACCCACTAATCGTGTCATACCGGGTCTTGCGAATATTCAAACAGAAGGTTAAAGAAGCCATATAAACCTACAAGCATCAACCAACCATGAACAGAGACGAGGGATACCATATACCAGCAGGCTACCAGTCCATGCTGTCACGTGACGCCACAAGATCTGACCAGAGTGACGTTGCCAGCGACCATCAGTTAGTGCTGAAGAAGTGACCGAGATGGTCACGAAAGCTACACTCAAACAACTTCTACATCCCGGAGAGGTAACTAATTTTTCCTTATTATGTAGTCTTTAGGTTTTACTGTGTCGCCTGCTAAAACAGTAATTAGTTTAAGCTCTTCAATTGCAGTAACAATGTATAGCCCATCAGATATTAAGCAACTGTTTAGAATTTAGACTATTTCAAACCAAGAGTCTTCATCAAACATTAACTTTAAGCTGACTCCAGAGCCGGAGAGTAGAGTCACATTACTGTATAGGCCTATTTGTCTCTGCACATTATCAGAACATCACGAATCGGCCATTAGTGTATTACTTAATAGCTGATCTCTGAAATCATTGGAGATAATAGCTTCAACCATCTGGATTTTTTTTGTCTATATATTAATGAGCAGCTGTAGAAATTGTCAGTATTGCGTGGCCGCACAAGTCCCCATTAAAATTGATTAGAATGTTGTTTTTCACGTATAAAACGCTTACACGAGTGTGGAGTTCATTATAGCACCGAGAATTTCATGCAAGTTCTCTTTCAAGATTCTCCACGAGTCACTAAGGAATGTCATGCTTCTGAGCCGGTGCCAGATTAAGATTTGCCATGGCCGGCGGGGGTGGGGGGAGGGGGGGGGGTGCAAAGAATATTTGTGGAGTTGGGAGGAAGCGAAAGGCAAACCAAAAGAGCTACCCGGAGGACCTCCACCTGAAAATTTGGTAATCTAGATGCTTGTAGATGACATCTACATTTCCAGAGGTAAATATGGACCAACAGTTGGCTTTACAATTTTTCTTTTTTAGCCATTTAATTTAATTCTTTTTGTTCACTCAATTTTTTGATCTGTTCAGTTGTGAAAACAGGACTGGATAAAAAACTGAATGAGTAAAAAAAATGAAATTAAATGGCTAAAAATAGAATAATTTAACAGCCAACTGAAGGGCCATATTTACCTCTGAAAGTGCAGGTGTTGCCATCTGAGAGTATCTAGAAGATAAAAAACATTATTAAACTGTAATACAATGCTGCAGAACATAACAAATCTCCAAGTTTGTACCATATCCTGTTATGCAGTTTCTCTCTTTACAAACGAAAATAGCTCTCTGGACATGTCCAGACAGCTATTGTCATTTGCAAAAAGAGAAACTGCATAAAACACATTAGTCGCTCAAAAAAAGATTTTGATTGAAAAAATTGCAAATGCCCCCTGCCCCTATTATAATCCACTACTGTTCTGAATGATGGGTTCATCTCAGTTTGACCTGGCAGAGTAAAGTACCAAGTTAGCTTGACGTATGGATATTTCATGCCGATAGTAATTTTTAATTGAGGCTCTAATTCATATAGGTAATTAATCTTCTCTACTCTATCGGAACACCAAGCCCTTAGCACAGTTTCTTCAAATGCTGGAATCATGGAGGCAAACTTTCTAAACGTATTGACATACATAAATACCTCATGCTTGGTAGTCTAAACACTATCAACATAAAAATCGTGTATGTTTACTATAAATTCGCCATTACGTTTCATGACTCGAATGTGCACATTGTTACCGAGCACGACCGGCACTGCACAGCCCAAAAAATATGCAGAATTCATACTTATAATAAAAGTTGAACAAACCGTTAAAAAAAATCAAAAAGTTAAGCCATAGCCAAACATAATTTTAACCTCTTTCATCATCCTCACACAATACATTAACCATTGAGCATTCTTAATTACTCTCATTAACACTTATCATCATTACCCAATAGGATGCTAAGAGTCTTATCAAATGACTAGAGTCGAATGATTTAATGAGGAAGAGGTGCTTATGGCCACATATACGAATTTCACACCTATCCTCTATATCTAACATCCAACAGAACAGAGAAGAGCTGGCCCCCACAAAAGAAATCATTACACAAACGATTTTCACAAATCAGGTGTGAATTTCTTTTGTGGGGGGGGGGGGGTGGGGGGTGGGAGGGGTGGGGGGGGGGCAGCTCGCCTCTCTACTCCCGCCGGTTTTGGATGTATTGTAGCACGTATTCTCACCATTTTATATGGGAAAACTAGGCCAAAATCGATCATTCAATTGCCAGCCCTTAAATTGTGTTAATATAAAGAATAAATTAAACGTTGGATCATAAATGAATAAAGTAAAATGTTTTAAATCCATTTGGGCTTATACAATTTATTTTCCTGTGCTAATGTCCCTTTAAGAGAAGTGGTATTTATCAGATAAGATGATGCTTTCAGCACTGGGTTTGTTCTTGTTCACACCAAATACAATAGTCTTTAGTATCATCTCCTACCTGGACTGTGCCATAATAAAAACATTGAGACATCCGACAGAGCTGATGGCGACCATGATGGTGATAACAGGAGTCAACGCAACAGACATCCGACCTGAAAAAGACTACATTTCCACACATAGTTATATATATATATATGTAATATTGTGGGATTACAGAATTTTGATTAATGAATGGAGCTTTCAAGTTAAAGTTATGCCCCACCCATCTCTAGCTGAGCTCCACCCACACCTCGCTCGTGTTGTGATCGACCGATCCCTGAACCCCCAGACTATCCATTTCCAGAAAACTTTATAGGTAACATGTTGATCCAGTAAAATTAGTTTTAAAATATTAAACAGCATGTTTATTAAATAGTTAAGACATACACTTCAATAGTCTGTCACCAATTATACGTTCCTGGCGTACTTATCTACATCATTCACGACGTCAGTGATTATGACATCCTCCTACACGCCACGTAGTTGATTATGACGTCATAAGATGGATGGATAAACTGGAAAGGACCATTATGCGTTCGTGATGCACATATTTATGTCATTTATGACGTCATTGATTATGACGTCATCCTACACATCACGTAGTTGATTATGCCGTCATATGATGGATGGATAGATGGATGGATGGATGGATAAACTGGAAAGACCCATTATCCCCACATCATGACTCCCATCCACTTTGGTGTTCAACAGATAGAGGCCGTATTCGAACTCATAGCCTTTGGTGCATCACACGCCCTCGTTACCGCAGGACCATGGGTGTCAATTCGTGTATATGACTCATAGCCTGTGGCGCATCACTCGCCCTTGTTACCGCAGGACCACGGGTGTCACATTGTGTATAGAACTCATGGCCTTTGGCGCATCACTCGCCCTCATTACCCCCCAGGACCATAGGCGTCTCATCGTGTATAGAACTCATGGCCTTTGGTGCATCACTCGCCCTCGTTACTGCGGAACCACAGGCGTCTCATCCTGTATAGAACCGATACCCTTTAGCGTATCACTCACCCTCGTAACCGCAGGACCACAGGTGTCACATGATGTATTTAGGTGGCTGATAGACCGTAAATAGACAACTGTCGAACTAGCGTTGAGTTTGCGTACATGATGCATCAATGTATCTTTAGCTTGAACGATATCACACGAAGCATCAATGTATCTTTAACGATATCATACAAAGAAGATTCCGTAATTTTCGCTGGATAAATTTGTCGTCTCTGTGTGGTATCGTGAATCTTGTGGTCTCTGTGTGGTACCGTGCAGACTAGAAATGGACCTGTCTATTGACTAGACGCTACCCAACACTAACCATGCTGTTGCTATTTCAGATAGCATTATGACAAATCTAAATATAGTGTTGTCTATCCGAAGATGTTACGTCATCGAAACGACTAGACTTGTACACAGACTCCACTTCGGAAACCAGACAGGTCGAGACCCAGTGAAACTGTAAACTGCCATGCATCTACGAATTTTCTGATATAATTATCTTTATAGATCATTATTAAAACAAATACCATGCACTAGGGATGTGCGAATATGGAAATTTTGTATTCGAATATTTTTCAAATGTATATTGTCCAATATTCGCGAATATGAATACGAATAGGAATATTTGTCTTATTTTTCCTATTGTGTTCACACTTCAGAGTTCAAACCTCTCTATAATGGCCATAGAATTTTATATTTATAAGCAGTATGGGTAGCCTACACTCCGTCCACAAGATGGCGGTCCTTTAAGCTGCAGTGGTTGTAATACTACCGAGATTAATGACATATCAGTGTTATGTCATTTCATACCCTCCTATATAATATCTACATTAATTACAGCTAGCAAACAAATGGCTTATTAACTCCTCTTCTGTCAATTTAACCTTTACTGACCAAGCCTGTAAAAACGGGGCTGTAGTGGTCGTGATGAATGTCTATTTGGAGCCCGACAGAAGAGTATTTTTGAAAATTTACCACTGAAATTGGTGGGTCTGTAACCGAGTCAGTGATTCCAGTAGTAAATTAAAAAAACCACCTTTTCTCTTGCCCTACAAATTGCATGATAAATTTAGATTTTCTTTACCATTAAACTTTAATGGTCATCCGGCAAAACAGCATCTCCAGTGGTCTTGGAATATCCAAGCAAGCTATTTTTTTGTAAATTTCATTGATAATTTACAAAAATCGTCTTCTCTTGGATTTCAAAATGTGTAATTTCTTTGAGAAATCTTGATAATTAAAGGGTTAGGAGCATTTTAAGCGCTTTGAGCCGCTGTAGATACAAGAACTGGATTAAACAACAACATATAATGAGCGGTTACATTGCTGGTTATGAAAGCTTTCAGCTTATATATGCCAAGGACTTAAAGATCACAAACGAGAATTAGATTTCAATAAAAAATCTACCAAAATGTGGGGTTAATAGGTCAAATCACTTATAACGGAACTCCTTTGAAACTGTTACACAGTCAATTGGTCAAAAGCTCACATTTTAACCTGCGGAAATTGATTGTAACGCATCTCCTCCGAAACCATTGGACAGAATTCAACCAAATTTGGTATGTTATTTGAGTTACCCGTATCAATGTGGAGTGCATGAGTACATTTATATTTAGTCCCGCCCCAGGTGTGTGTGTGTGTGTGTGTGTGTGTGTGTGTGTGTGTGTGTGTGTGTGTGTGTGTGTGTGTGTGTGTGTGTGTGTGTGTGTGTGTGTGTGTGTGTGTGTGTGTGTGTGTGTGTGTGTGTGTGTGTGTGTGTGTGTGTGTGTGTGTGTGTGTGTGTGTGTGTGTGTGTGTGTGTGTGTGTGGGTGGATGGGAGTCAAAAGGTAAACAATTAATTGTAATGCAACTTCTCCGAAACCATTGGACGGAATTCAAACAAATTTGGTATGTGAGTTACCCATATCAATGTGGAGTGGATGAGCACATTTCCATTTGGTCAGGCCCCCAGGTGGGTGGTGAATGGGGTCAACAGTTAAGAGGGACAGTTTTTCTGTTAATTATTCGTCATACAGAAGACACTGAGCTTTACATATCTATCTCCTTTTAGATGAAATAATACAGTTTGGTATGAATATGGTAGTTCTCATATATATTTCTCGACCTCATATAGAAAGCGATCTTGCGAGAAACCAATGAATATATGAAATTTATTAAGACACTAATTACTTTCGCGTCCATTCTCAGAAATCCACGATATTTGTGTAATGTGGAGTTTCGTGTGTGTATGTCTATATAGTATGATTAGATCTACTGGATGCCCGAGCAAACTTGCCTTTATTGTGTTGGATGTGTCACGCTGGCCTTGAAATATATGGTCAGGTACTCACCACAGCCACAGCACCTGACTGGAGTACTTCTGCTGGGGAGAGGACAGTCACATACGCCACATTGCATAGCACAAAACAGGTAATGATGACAGCAAACGAGCCATATATGGATCTCGGAATGTCTCTGAAGTAGACAAAATTATTACACATGTTGATGTAAAACAGATATGCTTCTAGCCCATCCTTAATGTGACCCCCCCTCATGTTTTACTATAAAGAATCTAAGCTACTGATGCACGAACTAATACGGATTTAGTCAGAATGATATTGCTTTTTGCGATAGGTGTACATGTACTGATCCGAAAACCAAACATGGTTCGTCTTTGCTACAAATGAATTCAACTTAGAGTACGGCTAAAGTATTAAAATTCAAACTTAAATATCCGTGACAGGCCCAGGCCACGATGTTTGATATACTGATCTCAAAAACGTTCTTAGCTCCAAAAGACACACTAAAACAAATTCCATTGAAATTTGTCAAGTTATCTGTTGAGAAATTATAATTCTCTTTTCAGTAGCAGCCACGTTTTAATAACCTGATAAACGCTAGAGTCATTGAGAATTTATAATAATTACGATGAATACAGAAAGATAGGAGGAAAATTGAAAATATGTAAGAGAAATGTACGAATATTTCTGACAGAGAATAGGAAAATAACGGAATTTGAACACTTGTTATGTTTCATTAACATGATTTAGTGTCTTAACTGTTAATGGACGTTTCAAATTAGTTTCAAAATATTCAACAGCATGTTTATTAAATAGCAAAGAATTACAAAGACACAATCCATACAACGTGTCGGACTCTGAGATTTGATGACGGTCTATATGGAACCCTTTGTGACGTAATGATTGTGCCGTCATCATACACGCGCTGAGCTGATTATGACGTCATAGGAGGTCAGATGATGGATGGATACTCTGGAAAGGTGAATTCCATACCTAGAAAATGGCTTTATGTACACTGTAACATTTGATGACAGGAAATGCCGTTAGTTTTCTACCATTCTACCAGCGTCATGAAAAGGCAGTCCACAATTTGGCAGAAGTTACCTTCAATAATAGAATGATATGGTGTTCCATCATGGTCAAAGCATTTTCTATTAACAAAATCCAGCGTGCTTCTACTATGTTCTGAAACGACACTTCGTGTACAGAATATTCTTATGGATAAAATACAAATGTGGGGGAAATATGAGCTTCTGACCTTAATATAGACAATATAGAAATTGCTAAGATAAAGGAAAATATAGCCAATATATGTCAGCACTTGTAGGCCGGCAAATCTAGAAGTAACACATTCAACACTGAAATCAGAGCACTTCAATTAATAAAACACTGACAGTTAAGCTGTTGATTATTTTGAACTTAATTTGACTAGAATCTGAAGCTGCCTAAGGCTCCAAAATACTTTGAGGCAAATTAGTTTCAAAATTTTCAAGACCGTATTTCTTCCAACACACCGTGTTTCGTCATTGCCGCTACAAGGATTTATAAAAATGCGTACTTTGCTGGATCTTCGACTTCCTCCAGTAGGTTCAATAAGTTCTGCCTGAAATAAATATTCAATGTCACGTGATTAATCATTCAATTCGGCCCTAACCTGCTTTTCCTGCAAATGATTGTGTTTCTGTATGGCGAGTTCTCAAAAGTTCGCTTGTGTTTAAGGGCTGTAGAGATTCACTTTGGGAACATACGATACGCTAAACTCTGCCCACTTTGTGCGTGTGTTGGAATCAATTTAGATAATTTGAACCCTGAGCAATCAGACTATACAGGAAAGCTGTTGTATATTTTGAAACTAATTTGACGTTAGAGTGTTGCTGCCTATTTCAAAATATTCAACAGAATGGGTTTTTAAAACTTTCCAGACTTAGAATTCGTATGGCAGACCTTTGATTTTTCACCACGGAGTTAGATGCGTTATTATGAATGTGATGTTATGTAACTAGTTATTGACTATGACGTCAGATACTTGAGTGGCAGACCGCATCCCTCTAGTGCCGACATGACACACACACACGTGCGCACACGCAAGCACGCACGCACGCTCGCAGGCAGGCACGCACACACGTGCACGCACGCACGCACGCACGTACACACTATGCAATAGTAATCCCTCCCCTTTATACCACATAGCTTAGTTTCTGTTAATTTATATTCGTGCCATTATTATTATAGTAGAATATTATGATAGCTTAAATAATAGTGTATGCCAGATCACCACTTCAATAAAATATATTATAAAATGTATCTGAATGTATGTGGGAGACATGGTAATAAGATGTCTTAACGTGCTCCCATGACAGAGACACAGTAATAAGACGTCTTAACGTGCTCCAACGTCGGAGATGCGGTAATAAGACCTCTTAATGTGCTCTCACTGACACAAAATAAATTCTGTATAAACCGATATTTATTAAGCTTATACCGATCAAGCATTATGAAAATGGCTTAAGGAATGATGTTGATCAACGTATATTTGCCGGCCAAGTGAAGCTTCAAACTAGAGTAACTAGCTAGATTCCAGTCAGAGGTTCTGAAAAGACATCGTTCTCTTGGCCTATAAATAGACATTGATCATATTAAAGGGGCTATACCTGATAGCGCCTTAAATTTAATATACGGAACCAAGCCCATAAAACGCTTCCAGTTGGTCAATACTCTCATTTTAGCATCAATTCTTATATATACGACTACTCAATATCCAATAAGGTGCACATATGAATGTAAACACAAATATGACAGTCGCCTGCAAGTCCGTTTTGCAGAGAAATCAGAGTATTCGTTACTTAGCGGTGGCTTACGATTCATTGTATAGGGTCTCATGTAATCCTGTAGGATTTCAATGTTCATTTTTGGCATCATATAAAAGTAATTGCCATGGAATCCTGAATCAGTAAAATGATTTTGCCATTTATTCTGCGCACTTTGAAGGTCATTTGGAGGTCATTTAATGGCATGACACAAAATATCAATTTTTCTACTTGGAAATATTTTAAAAATCATATTAGCTTAGCCATGTAGCATATTAAATGAAAGATAATGATGAGAAATCGCCAAAAATACACATTCTTATTGATTATATTGCTCTGACTAATTTCTGGGAGCAAATAAACCCATTTAAAGCAATGTTACAATGCATTTCGTAATATCACTTTTCCGAATAATGTTAAAAAGTAATATTTAAATGCCACAGGATTACATGCAATCGAATTACTTAATTTAAAGATTAAACAATGGCATAAGAACTATATAGAACAAAACAGATACTAAAACAACATGTATTATCTTAGCTGTTAACTAATATCAGAAACTTTGACAATGAATTACAATTAGTTGTGGACATCTTTCAATAAAATAGACCATAAATATCGTAATTCACTTTGTATCTTGAAGAAACAATAACATTTAAACAATACTACAATAGCAGCTAATAAGTGTACACATTGGCTATTTTCACCACAAACACACATCTCTCTGCTGGTTAGATCATGTCTTTTGCATGAACACGATCCTGTTCCATATTTGCTGGTCTTACAGCCACATGTTACAAATTCAGTTGGATTACAAGCATGCAGCAGATTGGAAACATCGAGTACCAACATTCCATCCTGTTCTTTACGGCCATATTCATCAGGCGGTGGAAGGTTAGGATTAGGTACATCAGAGTAGTGCCAAATCATAGCTTGGTACTGTGCACGGAGAATATCCTGCTTCAAGGCCTCTGTAGTAAGGTATAGTTTCTCTGCTTCAGCCTGGTTTTTCCTGAACAGATGACATCTGGGTTTGCTCACCTCTGTTATCTTAATTTCTTTAAGAAATAGAGAACACATATTCCTCCAGGTTTTTTCCAGAATGTGCTCAGATGGCCGTGGAATCCTACTTCGTCGAATGCATCAAGTACAGTGGGCTAGCATGCTACCTTTCCCTTTCCACATATTTTCCAAGTGTTATCGGTGCCAGTTAAGACATGAGAAACTTGGGAGCCAGTCTTTGGCAAATAGCGTTGCAGGTATGTAGCAAATGTACCAACCGCTTCTCGTACAATTATCACACATTTGTTGTTGTTGAGACTAGGGAATTTCTGCAGAGCTTTGACAAATACGGCTGCATCAGGTGACACAATGTGTACCTCATATTCATGTTGACCAACATGTATAGCATAAAGAATCAGCATGGTATCTGCTTCCTCATGAGTGCTGGATGGGTGCTTGAAATCATGATGGTTTGAATTGGCAACAACGTTGTTGGTCACAACCAGGACGTGGATATTATGCTTGAAATCAGATGTAGAAACTGCCTGGATATTCCTGCACCTGACTTGAAAGTCTGACCTGATATTTCCTGTGCAACCGACATAGCCTCAATCACAATGCCTCTAGTAATGACTTGTTCATCACCTTTTTCAATGGGTATTTGACTTTCTGTAATCGCTTCTAACTTTGACATCATTTTTCTTTTATCTGTAGAGGATAGAAGAAAATAATCTGCTGAAAACAAAGATCGTGAAAGGCATCAAGATTCGTATTCGCCAATCACTTCCACTGGATCAATGTCTGTGTGCGATCGTGCAATGATTAGCAGCCTTGCAAACAGATCTGTTTTCTTTTCAACCTCTTGTTCTTAGGTTCACTTTAACAACTTGGCCTCCATCAGTCCAGTTCAGCAGCTTGACTTTACTCATTCTATCCCAGAGATTAGCGGAGCATATGATGCGCTCTTCTACAACATTACTATACAGTTCTATTCCTACATTATCACTGTATCATGTTCTGTATTCACTGCCATTAGGGCCTTTGTATCAATGGTGATTAGCTGATCATTCTCATCAGTAAATGGGTTATACTCAGTAACCACGGCTTCTGTATGTTTTTTCCTTGTCATATAACTATGGTATCAGATAGCTCATGACGCTTTGTCCTACGTTGTTGAGAAATATTTGTAATAATTTGTATACCATCTAAAAGACAAATAAGCCCCTGGGTAATCAAGAAAAAAACCTGGATAGTGAAGTAGGCTTCTGCACTATTCTTCCAAGCCCACCTTTGACTTTTATCATCTTATTAATTATGCTCAATATCATGATCTAGTTATGTCCACTCCAATGGCATCTCAACGATGTACTGGGAAATCATCCTAGCATAACTCAGTCAGTCTTCAGCAAAGAAGTGGCTGCACATTCTTCATAGAGTAGATGTAGTAGCCCATTTCCTTTATGAGTTGCGCACATGAAAAGAAGTAGAATCATAACCATTTCCATATACTGGTGCTTTAAACAAGGGATGTAGGTTTTCATAAATTGTGTGCAGTTGATATTGTAATTGGTTCAGCTTAAGCGCATCTACCAGGTTGTTGTGCTCGTGTGCTATATCATTGCCTGGCATACTCCTGCACGTATCAGAGAAGGCCTGCATCTGCTCAACATACCATTCCATTCCAAGTTTGTCGTTGAGGCAGCTTTCTTGAAACAGATCAATCAATACCTGCAAGGAAGTGGTATGTGTTTCAAGTGACCTATTCATATGTTTCTTTCGAGATTCTGACTTGTTTTCAAGAGCTCAGATAAATTAGATTGTATCAAAGCTTCATCAAGTCCACTACACTCTATAGTTGAACCTACTGTCCTTAGCATACATTATGAAATTCACCACTGCGAATAACCCACTGTTATTTGCAGTTTGAACTCTTGCATCTCCAGTCTTTTTGATTTTCCATAGAGTCCAAGGTAATTACAATTTTCGGCCTGTTCCCACGATTACAGCATTTAGATGATGTGCTTATTTCAAAACAGTTAGCAATGGCTTCGGTTCTTGAGATGTTGCTGCAATCAGTGGCAAGGCATGGGCAGATGGTTGTCGGTCTGTGCATGTACAGCATAGTCATTTGTAAGTTGACCAAATGGGAGTTGCCTGTGATTGAACAATGGCTAACTGATCATTTTCCACAAATACATCATCCAATTCACTCTCTGCATAGAGATTTGTTTCTGGTTCACGCATGGCTCTTTGAAATGAGCGTACCATCAGCTAAGCAATGCCATCCATTTGGGTTTCCTGCAATACCTCTTTGTTCTTATGTATTTGGAAGTCATTATATTTTGTGTAAATATTTGCTTTTATTTGCTCTTTCATGTTGCATGGTAGCTGTTCATTGATGGTCTAAATAATATTTGCTAATGAATTATCTTTAGCTTGGGGCAATAAATTTATTTTCCTTTGATATGATGGATCATCTGGCAATCTCTGTTGAAATACTGCTAACGCTTTTGCATGTCTTGAAATCCGCATTGTTTGCTGCAAAAGAATATATATACGGCCCATGAACAATGGACACCGAAATGTGCATACCATCAGTTTGGCTCGTCTGCTGAATGACGACTGCATTAGCTAGTTGTGATTCTGCATGAAGTACACGCTCATAGTTAATGCAGTATGCAAGTTTATGCAACAAATTAACTTACGCTTGCTTATTGTAGCCTAGTGCATTGCCATTGTAAGTCCAAATAACAAAGGATTTTCATTTGGATGGCGAAAACCTATGCAATCATGCTTAGGTGCATAGATCACCTGTCGACTAGATTTATATGTGTACATTATATTCTGGGCAATACTTATTGTTTCTGATTGGTTGTTGATCCGACAATTATCCAACGTAGTCCAGTGTGTCAAGAAGTTTAAGTACATTATCATATATTACATCAAGGGAACCTTCAAATGTCAGTTATCAGTTACTAATGTGAAATTTATCACAGATGACCGAATAAAAACTTTTTTTTTAATAAATGAGTTTTAAAGTAGGCCTAAATACGCTTATGTAATCGGTGAGATGAGTACGAACAAGGTAGTCAATAACAATTCGGAGATTCAACAGTTTCTCGTCGCTACCTTTCATTTACTATGCTACATGACTGGGTTCTTATGATTTTAAAATATTTCCGAATGTAAAATTTGGTAATTTGGGGTCATTAGATTAAATGACCTCTAAATGACCTTCAAAGTGCTCAGAAAAATGGCAACCTCATTTTTCTGATTCGTGGTTCTATGACAAATACTTTTTTTTATATAAGAGCAAAAATTAACATTAAAATCCCATTGGACTTTATTTCGCTACATTATCTAACTACACTATCATCGCTGGTCTATAAACAAAAATATTATTATGCAACTTATTTGTTTGATGTCCGATAGAACTTTAGCTATTTGTGTTTCAGATCGGCGATCGCCGTGGCTCTAGTATTTTGTCTGCCACCTGCAAACGGTCTAGACATATTTAAGATTTTCTGAGTTATTTCCAATTGGCTTTTTTCGTAAATATAATGCTTCCCTAAATTGAAAACTCATGTGCGAACATGAGTTTCCCGAAAAAAGACCCAACAAATAATAGCAAATATGTAATTATATATTTTCTTGACCAACCTTGCTCATTTAAAGGTTATATAAGGAATCATGAGAAAGGCTAATACACTTTAATCTGAGGCTAAAATCAAGATGATTAGTGAAAGCTGCGCCACAATGTACACTGTTGTAATTAGCATACTTCTTATTTTGTAAATGCTACTTACTAATCATTATGTACCTCAATATCCACCATTTCTCATGCGATCTCGTTCGATGCGAGATCGAGAAATGAGTCTCGCGTGTAATGAGTGGCCTCGCCTCTATTTTTAGATTGGCTACACAGATCACAATATGATTTGTGTAGCTACTCAGATACGAAACCTGCCACCTTGGTGCTTTTCTAATAACTAGAGTAGCTACTATATAGTAATGGCTAAAACTCGATCAGTCCGTTTCTCAATACCATGCTTGTATAACAAGTTAATAACATAGATATTTACCATCCTCCATATGAAAAAAATCCCATACTAATTCCCATAGCGATTCCTCCAATGCTGCTTGTGCCAGAAAACACGTTTTTCAAATGTACCGTCTCACCTAAGAGGAAAGGAAGAAATCTGTTTAATTATCTAGCACTCCAAAGGAATGACCATTGCAAAAAAGAATGCAAATTATATCAGAATGCAATTTTGGACAAATGATACCAACTAATTAATTACCTAAGCACCTCAAAGTACCCAAATGCTATTTATATCAAGAAGCACTTTAATGGTCAGGGGTTTTCCAGAAGATTTTTAGGTCACTGAATATCAATTTGCAGGCCATGAGAAGAGTAGGCCTATTTTGTAAGTTTTCAATTGAAATTGACACAATAGCGTTCGGCTGTCCTACAAATGAATATATCTCTTGGCTTGCAAATGCCCATTCATTAAGACCACTGCAAATTCGTTTTTTTCGGCTTTACCAATTAAAAGCTAATCTGATCAAACTACGTCTAGACTTTGCTACTCCAATCGCGCATCTGTGCATATGTGCATGTGTGTGCGCGTGCACATATGTGAATGCGCACACATGTGCATGCATGCATGCATGCATGCATGTGCGTGCGTGCGTGCGTGCGTGCGTGCGTGCGTGCGTGCGTGCGTGCGTGCGTGCGTGCGTGCGTGCGTGCGTGCGTGTGTGTGTACATGCGTGCTTGCATGTGTGCACGCATCAACCTTGTGCCATTTTCACAAATCCTGCTATGATAATCACGAGCATGGCCAACATCTTAGCCGACGTCAGGAACATCTGAACCTTGATAACGTACTTGGTGTATACACAATTGAGAATAGATGTCAAGACTGAAAGCATAAAACGATATTGTAAGATTACATAATATACCCTGTAACAAAATAATATGATATGCGCCAAAGTAATGGGGATATTTTACTTGCTTGAATGCGTACAGTGACTCCTCCTCCCCCAATCAATCTCTCCCTCCCTCTCTCACTTTCTGGCTCTCCTCCCCATCACCCCTCCCACCCCTCCCTCCGATCCCTCAATCACCCAACCCTAGCTCTCTCTCTCTCTCACACTCTCTCTCCCTCCCTCCCTCCCTCGCTCCCTCCCCCTCCCTCCCTCCTCTCTCCCTCCCTCCCTCGCTCTCTCTCCCTCTCTCTAACCCACTCTCTCATAGTTGAGAGCAAGTGTCAGTTTCATAGTAAAGTATACATTAACTTACAAAGCAACAGGCATGACAAGAGCTTCACAGCACCATCCGGCGGCTGGCAGTCTGGGTAGAAAGGTGTGATTAAGTAGATGACAGCAGTGTAAGCGAAGACTGACAACAGTGGTGAGCAGATAAAGATATAATATCCCCAAATAAACACGAATCCTGCTTGATCGCCAAAAGTGTACATGATATAGGTATATGCTCCGCCAGCCTGTAAATGCAATGGTGATATTGCTCAAATGCTGGAGATGCTCTAAGCCCTATAGTCTGGGATCCCACTGGCATTTAATTAAACATTTGAGTACAAAAGGTTTGATGGCAGAAATTTAGTTAAGGGACCAGTGCTGGGATAAGAAAATCAGCATTCTTATGTTTTAGAATTGATGTTTATGACAAAGTGACCATGTCGCAAAAAACGTTTTAATTAAAATTTGTGTACAAGCTTAATTTATTCATACTTGAATGTGGTCACGTATTTTGCAAATTTCGTAGCCTGATAATGAAAATGCTGGTCCAGAGTTAATTAATAATGGTGTTAATTAACACTTTTAATTACACTTGAAATAAAGCTTACAATGTAGCCAATGTAACCAAGAACCACAATCCATTTATTAAGAACACATTTTATGGTTCATACTAAGTTTAAGAACAGGTAACATGCCACCAGCCACATGGCCGGTTAATTGACATTTTAATTAGACTGGACTACAAGCCTGAAATTAAGTTTAAAAGGTAGTCAATGTAACTATGCCCACAATTAATTGTGTAAGAACAAGTTTTGTCATGCATTATATGGTTAAGCATAGATCATAGGTCAACAGTCACACACCCATTAATTACTATTTTTAATTAGAATCATAATTTCAGAGTGTATCCTAAGTTACCAAGAACTAAAATCCATTGCTTAAGAACAAATTCTATCATGCATTCCCTACCTAAGAACAGGTTAAATGTCAACAAGCAGGTGACTGATAAATTAACACTTAGTTATACGTTTGTGTTGCAAAATAGATAATAATTCCCTAGTAGTTATGACAAATTACATACAATACCATTACGATGACAATAAAAAAGCATCTCTGTAGGCCTACTTCATGTGATGGTTGTTAAAGTGTGTCCATTATCATATGGTCTACTCATAATCATTGTCTTTAGAATCGCTATTGTTATTATCAGATATACATCTGATATCAAATTAAGGAATATCAAAATGACAATAAATAGAACCTTTGTCGATCACATGAACCTTGCATAAGTATGTTCAATGTCACATGACCTATACGGAATCACTATCTTAAGAATCACTATCATCAACATGAAATAAACGTACGATATCAATTTACAGACACCATTCTACACACATATCAAGATGACAATGCAAAGTGTCTATGTACTTCACATGGAGATTGTTACTGTATGTTCATCGTCATATAGCCTATGTACGCGTAGAGGTTTAGCCTATGCAATACCTTATAAATCTTGATAATAAGTTGCCTAATTTTTCTACCATAATTCTCGATTCACGAATATATTTGTTAATACACCTTACATCTGAATAATCAATTATAGCCGAGTTACCGTTGCAAGATTTTTAACGTTAAGGAATGAGCATAAAATTGTTACAGATTTCAGGTCATAGCCGCTCGCTATATATATATAAAGAGACGTGTTGGCGAACCATATAAGACTCGTTCCCTCAGAGCTAACGTTTACCTGCTTTAGGGTTATGTAACTGCCCTGAGGTTCACTGCTAGGCCGTTCCTACTATAATCAATGTTTGTGCAGTGAATCCTACTTTGGCTTATACGAGTCCTATAGGTGCCGGTGAGGGTACAGGGGAAGTGTGTGAGACATCGCCGTTTCGATTCTAATTGTCGAGAAACCTATGCGATTTCTCAGGTCGGTTCTAACCAAACCGGCGGAGGGGACTACCAAACAATTAGTTGGCCAGAAGGCTAGAGAGTCGCAGAAAGAGACAGCTCCTCTAGAAGTAATTTAGAAGGCCATAAAGTCAGTGGCCAATTATGGAAACCGGCTTGCTATGTAACGGCAGCAAAGCCTGGAAAGAAGATCTGCAATAAACCGCACTCCTTCGAGCAGTTGTCCCTAACTACTTTACCATAACAAAATATCTGAGCTAATACTTGTTAGGATTAGTCGCCACATCTCGATTCTACTAGCGCAGGCACGAGGGACGACTGTAGTGAAAAAGTGTTGCTGTATTTAGAGAAATAAGTGATGCATTTATTGAAGCACTATAGTGTAAGTTTAAGCGTTGCGCAGTTTAAAAGATATATAACTATTTAACTTAACAAATGAAAAATAAACAGTGTTTTAAGGCCGCTCGCCCTGTGACAATTCTATACTGTACAATTAGGTCTAGCTGACCTACGGCGCTTACTTGTAATCAGCGCTTAAAGAAAATTAAATAACTATGTTGCAATAAATTGGGCGCCTATTAGTCATCTGCGCTATAGTTGAAAAACTACAGTTATTGGCGCCTGTTAGTCATCAACGCGATATCTGGTTATGGCACAGTAGTTTTTGGCGCATGTTAGTCATCAGCGTAATGTCCGGTTACAGCACAGTAGTTGTTGGCGCCTCCTAGTCATTGGCGCAAATAATATCACAGAAAGTTCTAAACCTGTCGAATTTGCTATAGTGGATGAAACACACAGGATCTTTGGTGCCTCCATGAATGAAGAGGCTGTTTTAGAATAGTCACGGCACAAGACGATCAGCGCAGCTTGGCTCAGTAGCGAGACTAAAAGCAATGTTCGCACTAAGAACAATTAATTAAACATTGAAGAGGGTACTGGATACGTGCATGTTTCTAGCTACCACTTTTTGGCGTGGTGCCGCATGTTTGGCGAGATATCAGAGCTAACCAATCGTCTCACATACTGGTTTGGATGTTATAGACCAAAAGGAACGGCGTCACTAACAGGTCCCGACAATTTCTTCCTAGGAACACGTCACCACTGATGTTGGCGGCGGTAGTTCCCGACGAGGTGGAATGGGGAGACCTGATTTTAAATTGTTTTATTGATCCCAAAAGAGGCGTTCCCCAAATTAGTCGGCGCTGTATACACAAGTACTGCTTGCAGTCACGGTTCCAAGTTCTGATACCGAATACGCTGGTGTAGATTGCTTACAGGTTATGTCTTCCGCACTGGGCAGGCGCCCAGTCCTGACTGAGGAGTACGATGATGAGTGATTGGTTTGGTAGGCATATATTTCAGGTCCCTGTTAAACAAGTCCCATTCACGTGAGGTTCAAAACGTTTTTGTTGTTGATATTTTGATTCCAAGCGGTTTTGTTTTTCGGAACGCCAACAGCCCTAAATCCAAGAGTCAAGGGGGTGGGGGTCTGGGATGACTGCTCCATATAAAATGAAGAAAGGTCGTCAGTCATAGATCTAACCATCTATTATGTCGGCATTTCTATTGACGATTATTATAATTTTGACATTGTAAATTTATCAGCTGGTACTATTTGTTAGTAGATAGAAGAATAGAATAGATTAGATGGTAGTTTGGTTAGTAAAGTTAGCTTAGTATGGGGTGGGGTGGGTGGAGTGTGGGTGGGGTGACATATGGATGTCCAAGATGTTACACGTACGATCTATCTGGTTCTATGTATTTGTTAGCATTCCGTGTGGCATTGTAATTTTCTACGTTTCCCGTTTATCTGGGTGTCACTTTATTAGTAACTGCAAAATTGCGGACGCGGAGAATGAGACTGAGGAATACGAAGAAGTATTTGGTTTGGGTGGCGTCTATCGAGTCCCTGATTCTAGGTCCCATTCACGCCACTCTAGGGTGGTTTTATTTTAGTCTGTTATTAGTAACTTCCCCAGTTTTACACTGGTACCATTTATACTCCTGGGTGGAGAGAGGCAACGAGGAGTGAAGGAGATTGCCTATGCTTTCAGCGATCGTCAGTTGGCCAAACAGTGACGCGATCCCGGGGTCACCGGTTTCACAGCTCTGCTTGTTCCCGCCTGACCTACCGCCTCTTCTAACTGAGGAATACTGACAGGGCGACTCCTTATATATTGTATGGTAACCAATCAGCAGTCACCATAGCAGAGCGAACCGATCATCGTGCACGAATGAAAGAGATTGCCTATGTTTCCATACATTGTCAGTTGGCCGAAAAAAGACGCGATCCCAGGGTCGCCGGTTTCACAGCTCTGCTTGTTACCGCCTAAGCTACTGGCTCCTCGAGACTCAGGAATACGAAGTTATTGGTTTGATTGGCGTCTATCGGGTCCCTCATTCCAGGTCCCATTCATGCCATTCTAGGCTGGTTTTATTTCAGTCTATTATTGGTAACTTCCCCAGTTTTTACACTGGTACCCATTTATACTTCTGGGTGGAGAGAGGCAACGAGGAGTGGAGGAGATTGCCTATGCTTTCAGCGATCGTCAGTTGGCCAAACAGTGACGCGATCCCGGGGTCACCGGTTTCACAGCTCTGCTTGTTCCCGCCTGACCTACCGCCTCTTCTAACTGAGGAATACTGACAGGGCGACTCCTTATATATTGTATGGTAACCAATCAGCAGTCACCATAGCAGAGCGAACCGATCATCGCGCACTTCGTGGAGGGATAGCATGAGGCGAACACGTGTTTGTGACGTCATGCCACCTTTACCCTATCAGCACATGTGCGATGACGATCTACACCATCTTAGAAGAGTCAAATAGACCAAACCTTTATTTACTGGACCGATTTCAATTCTGTAAATGGATTCGCCTTTCCCAACGAATTCTGATCATGATTCAGCCCAAGATGGATGAAAAAGGCCTCGTATTAAGGATTCCCGAAATAAGGCAACTATATATACATTTATTATACACGAGTCAAGAAAGGGACGAGTGCTAGGCGGTGTTTTTGAAAATTTGGATATTCAAAATCTTTTTACGCTTATGTTATTTAATTGTGCAGATAGAGCCAAATAGATATTTAGTAGTATAGCTAGATTTCTTTCCGTCAAAGATTATTTACTATGGTCAATAAACTTTGGACAGACTGATTTTTTAAATGTGTAACTTGTTTCCAGGACTATTGTTTACCGGTAGGCAACCACACTTCCTGTACTGGTAGTGCATTCTCCGGGCGGTATACTGGTCACTCACTGACTGGAGACATATGCGGCTGTGTAGAACATAAATCACTAATAACAAAACAGTTGTATATCATATAACTTGTATATTATTTCCAGTACAAAATAAATTTAAATTAAATAATAAAACCTTGAAAAAAAAATAAAATAAAATAAATTGCAAACTAATTAAAACAATCATCAAACATACATTATAACACAAAACTCAGACCTGACAAGTATATATCATGAATCAAATGCAAAATTCAGAGTGCACCTGTCATATATATTGTCTCTGTCTTCACTAACATTGTCATACATGTTTATTTCCGGATGTCCCCATACCTTTCTCTTTTCCTGAGTGACCACAGGGCAAAGGAAGTAACTCTCACTAATCTAACGCCCTTATATTTCTATCTGCTGTGTTTCGTCTTTGCACATATGTTTTTCTCTTATACAACACGTTTGCGCATAGATAGTAGACCTACATACAACCACTAGACACTATGGGTTACTATCAGGATTGCTGTATAAGGTATCTCAAAGTAAAAAACAGTCCAGCCGACCTACTGCTTTGCGACAATTGCTTCGAAAAACGTTTTCCAAGCACCAAGGTTCCACCATCCGTAGCACCAACACCCATAACCACTACCGCTACTACTAATGTGAATACTACATCTCCGCCACAAGCCGCTCATTTAACATCCCCTAAAATGTCAAATCTCTCCATCACTATTTCCCCTGTTGGCATATTGGCAAAACCTAACACGCCATTGCACGCCACTAACGATACCATCTCTGTCTCTGACATGCAACCTCTAGACATGGTAAATGAACATGATAATGAAAACACTTTCTCAACTGGCAACATATTTCGTACAGCAAAATGTCCCATACCAAACAACAAATACATGCTACTATGCTATTCCTGTAAAAAGTGGCAGCATTATGTTTGCACTAATCTGCCTCCGTATATGCTATCAGCACGAACAATTTCAAAACGACGATACACATGCTGTGATTGTGCACCAATCGCAAGACATATCTCAGAGTATAGATGGTTAAATGATGGAAGCAACATGCCATACAAAGTACCCAAGACTGTATTGCTAGGTGCTGCTAACCATCCTGTTGAACACGAAACATCAGATGTAAATCTAACCCAGTCCTAGCAACAAATAATGAAACTAACATGTGTATCCATGGCAACCAACCTGTTGTAACAAACACAAGCTCGCAACCTACCAGTCTTGTAACAGGCAATGGATCAGAAACCAGAAATCAAAACAACCAAGCCATCGCAAAACAATCAAATACAATTTCACCTTCCAATGTAGTAGAGAACACCATATTACATGAACTTGTAAAGCAAGTAACAAAAATGCAGGAAAACATAGAGAAATTAAACAGTCAAGTTATAAATCTCCAAACTAAAGATCACCAGATGCAAATGCAACAAACCACACCCATTCTGTATCGTGATGCTTTAGCAAGTAACACTCAAACTTGGTCGCAAAACGTAAAATGCCAACAACCTGCCTTCACATATAGCAATGTAACAATGATTGTTTCAACCATATAACCCAGTAGATTCATTCCAGTACTACAGCAGAATGGCACACATACTGATAAAACTAACTCAAACTATGGTCAACCTACATATGGTTTCACGCAAGCGAGAAACCCTATGAAACAAAATACAAACACAACCCCAAACATTAATAACTATCACAAGCAGGTACACATCCAATTTACTAGTTCGCCGATTCCAGTATACAATACACTGGGCTACAACCACAACATAGGTGGAAGGAAACGAGTCCTTGTAATATTTGTGATGTACATAGCTCGATACAAAACCACATTTCTCCAATCAGCCATGATGCAACAGTGATACACGTTGGATCAAATGACATTTCTATAAGCAACCCACAACGCATGATAGACGATTATACCTCTATGATACAAGGGATTAGAGATATCTCTCCAAATATCCATATCTTTGTATAAACTCTCCTACCACGACCCCAAAATGAGCATCACCATAGTGTGACACCACACTTCAACAGTATGTTATATAACTTAGCCGAAACTTGCACATGACACTGGTGGACAATTCCCAGCTTTTTATGGACTCCAGTGGATCAGTGTATAGTGAACTCTTCCATGACCATATACACCCAAATGTACATGGTACTAGACTCCTCTCAGAAACATTATCAGCTATCTAACCACATGCTTAAACTCTTTACACCATAATTTTCAGCTTGGAAGGACACATGGAAGGAATCCGTTGCAAAACAGCTACATTCCTTATCAAGATGCAGCCTACCAGAAAACACAATATCAGCCATACCATACATATTAAGACCTCACTCATTAAATGGCAGCCTAAATACAGTTATAAATAGTAACGTACTTTCAAATCCTAGACAACAGACCAAAAATGACTTATCAAATCGATTCTCAGTACTGTCAAATGAAGATATAGAACATCATTTATATGAAACTACATATCCAGCTTATATAACCCCATAGAATTGCCTTTACAAAACGCCCCAAAGCTACGCAATAGCCAATCAAATATTGACAGAACAGGAGAACAATGTAAAGAATTATTAACAAATATGCAAACAGACACACATAAAAAACTACTAAGAAACCCATAGAAGTAGCCCCAATGTGTATGTACACAAACGCAGATAGTTTATTTAACAACAAAAGCAGAACTCGAAACACCGGTTAAAAACATTTCTCCTGCCATCATAATGATCACAGAAGTTCCCTTCCCTTAGCGAACTTCAGAAAAATAAATATAAACTCTTTATGAACAGTAGCCCTACTCGAGGAGCGGCTATATATACCCATGAGTCACTGAATGCACAAAAAATTACATCACTAGATGACCATTCCTTTAGAGAATCTGTTTGGTGCTCACAGACAATACAAGCTAAGGAAAATATAATCGCTGGGTGCATCTACAGAAGCCCCAACTCAGACACAGTAAATAACGACAATTTGCTAAAGCTGTTAGACCATGCCGGAACCATGAGAGACCACATTCTAATTTTAGGGGATTTTAACTTTCCATTTATAAACTGGGTCACAGAACTTGCAACCAGTTCAGAAGGGGAAAATTTCCTTAACACTACAAGAAACAACCTTCTCCAGCAATTAGTCACTGGCGCAACAAGACACAGGGTAAACCAGGCCTCAACTATTTTAAATCTTCTTTTAACAAATAACAGTAATTTAGTTTATGAAATAAATCACTTACCCACTTTAGGGAAAAGTGACCATGATGTCATTCAGATCTCACTGCATCCCAATATAATCAACGCCCACACCCAAAAAAGTACTCATAAACTATTACTACATAAAGGACAATACGATAAGATTCGTCATGAATTAGATAAGATTGACTGGCAACAACTTCATGAACTAAATACTACCGAAGCTTTGAACTTCATACACACAAAGCTAACTTTGTTAGCAAAAAAATATATACCCACCACAAACAACAATAAATGTGGGAAAACGCACCTGTGGTTTAACATCACTACCACTAAGTCGCTCAAAATTAAAAGAGGGCTTACAATAGATATAAAAAGAATAAAAATCCAAATGACTACGTCAAATACAAAACTGGTAGGAACAACACTACATCCTGTATAAGACCAGAAAAACGTGAATTTGAACAGAAAATTGCATCCGAAAGTACAAAAAACCCAAAGGCTTTCTGGAACTATGTTAAAAGTAAAACTGTACTAAAAGAAACAATAAATAATTTGCGAATTCTGGAAAACAGTGCCTTAGCAACTGCCGATAAAGACAAGTCTAACATAGTCAATAAATATTTTTCAAGTGTATTCACTGTAGAAAATGTACTTTTGATGCCAAATACTAGCTCTCAACAAAAGGAAAATGTGCTAACGGATATACTAATGTGGTGCCGATGCACTACCATAAGCTGAGCAGAATCCGAGCATTGGCGGGAACAGCCGGAAATGTCTGAGTGTTGTCGGTTACCAGGCAAGAAGTGTCTATAGAACCAGACTGATTCCTGCTGGCCAGTGAAAAGGACGTTATCTACGACGTCCTGGCGTTTAAGGTTAGTCATTGCGTATTGCTATATTCTGTTGTTGCATTATATACTAGATATTATACCCAAAAGCACCACATTGGTATCAGGCTAAATTAATAAGCGCCCAGATTAACTATGTTGTGATTTTACTTTTCTGTTCTTCTTTCCGGGTTTCCCCGCCTTTCATTGTCACCCAGATATCCCCATCCTGAAACATTCGATCCTCCATGTCTAGAGTGTCCTTTCTTGAAATGTTATTTTTCCTTAAGATGCATTACAATATAAGGAGTTAGACACCGCAATCTTTCACACTGTGAGTATGTAAGAATCAGGATTCAAGATTTATATTACATTTTCTCTGATTAATCTTACTTTCCAAAGACATTTATGTGTATGTTTTGGTTGTGTATAGATGTCGGATTGTATGTTGAATTCTATATTAGAACAGTGCAAACTTCTTATTAAGGGTAAAATTGGGAGATATTTAAAAAAGAGGGGTCATGAACCTGTGTTCAAACCCCACCAGATCAAATCTAGTACCAATCAAGGCTATATCTTGACTCTACCCCTGCCATTGGTTTACAATGGGCTTTCAGATCGCCATAAAAATCTAGTTAAAACACTATATATAAAATTATCTATTATGTCTGCAATGTGTGCAACCTTTTAATAAGTATGGCTATATTTCTATAATGTTTTTTCGCCATATGAAGAGATTGCTAAAAATAAAAAAACGGAAATAAACCCGAGTTACCACTTCTGGTGAAGGGGTAAGAATAAGGCTATAGCAGGTTTATGGACCAATCCATGCAGCTTAGAAATTATTGTAAGACTAGCGATGTGCCATAAGACATCATACAATTATTCTGTCATCTTTCATATATAATTGTAGAGATTTTTTGGCATAGCGGCTTTCCTGTACTAATTTCACTAGCATAATTTGATATGGTTGTCAACTTTCCTTATCTTTTTGCTTGTTAATGTGTCTAGCTAGATAAACCATCAGCACTATATCTAGTTTACTTTAATAAATTTGTCTGTGACATCTGAGATGTGAGAAGGTGACAGTACTCAGTTAATGTCTTTCACATGCGCACACTATTTTTCCAGTTAACTTTCCCTTTTGATTTCAATCTGATTGAAAACATGTATGTGAATATATATTGTCATCATGTCTCATTGTTTAGAGTGGTTTCTTTCCTCCAATATAATCACAACTGCTTCATTAATTTGATGGAGGGAAAAAGTAGCATTATTGGTGCTCACACTATTTCGATGTAAGTGGGCATCATGAAGATCAGTGATTGGTTAGAGGATATGCAGTGTCAACGTTGTATGCTACTTGGTGAAGTTCGCTGACGTTATTGAGGACATGACCGTTGATGCCTATCCTATTGCACCAGATGATGTCCTTGAAAGAATTGCTGTTGAGGGTTTTCTGTAGGGTGTGAATAATCGGAAAGCGGCCATGCTAGCCATGGATCAGGAACCATTGACTCTGCTGATGGCTCTAGATTTAATAGAGTTTTCCGTATGTCAGCAGCTCGTGGTATCGGACCACAGTTCTGAGACACGACCATCCACACCATTATGTAAGCATGAGCTTTGCTCTCCCATCGTTATGCCTTCATCAACACCGGCCTCTGCAATGACACACAGCATGGGTCAAGTTATATCGGCCATATCAAATGCAGATGCAGTTCATGACTTGCCACGGATTCATCAACCACAGGCCCTTTTGGTTGATCAGTTTCCATCACAACTGACAAAACTTGCATCAGTAAAGGAAGAGCCACCCGACTACAAGTCTATGTATTTGTTAGGGCCTGTCTTGCGGCAGTTTGAGCCATGCACCACAGACACGAATCAAATCAGTGAAAGAGCGTCTATCTAACATAGGCTCCATGTGTCACATTAAAAGGCATGCCGAGATTGTCAATGCCGAGCTGCAGCCACTTAGTTTGCAATCAACAGCCACACAGTCGGCATCGGTGAAGGAAGAGCCTACTGATAGTGCATCAGTTCCTCATTATGCGTTGTCGGAAATATCTGTTATGTCAGAAAATGTTGGTATTTGATGAAAAAGTGGTCCGAGGTCAGCGCTCTCTTCTTGCTACAAACTCCCAACAAATAGCCTCTACCACTGCTGGTCTCAACTTGCTGATACCAGTGAATGAAGAGCCACCCGATACGTGTAAATGCCCAGCACACCATGATTATTCCCCTTTGTCTGAAGCATCTCTTAACAGATGTATGACATTGGTTAACATGCTGGATGAACCTATATTCATGGCGTATCGATCCGATATCCTGCCTTCAGTATCCATCAAGGAGGAACCCCCTAAGACAGGCCCAGCGCATCAATCCTTGACTCACCAGAGAGTGTTAGCACCTCAGAGAATGTTTCATAACTATTTCCTGTATTTGTGGTATGTGCGACCAATAAGTTTGAACACACTGCATCTGATTACTGTCTTCTTGTCCAAGTGGCTTGGTTCTGCCGGCCCATGGAAGCCACTCTGCTGAGTGAACAGCAGTGATTCTCGTAAATAGTCCTGTGTAAATATCCGTAGGCGATGCTTACTCTGTAAACTATGTATCTTCTTGTCCACAACTTATCTATAAGTCAATTTAGATGTCTCTACAAGGCTAGAATAAACTTGTCCTGGAAAGTTGTCACTATTGTTTATGCTAAATTTATTGTATATTCTGTTTGCATCTATTTTCTAATGCCCTCCTCCAGCATGCAGGAGTTCAGGTTAAACTATTGGCCTATTTTGTTCATTTCCTTTTACATGTTTACTTTGACTGATACCCATTGGATGCATCACGTTGACAAGCTGATATGTCAATAGGTTTATAAATTGCCTTCAATGTGTGAGTTACTCTGAGCTGTTTTGGTCACTTGACTCCAAAGTGTTTCCTGTTGGGCCTAACTAGCTGAGTTATGACAGTTACTGCATCCAGTATTCATATTTGTAGAACTTACATGTATTCATTCTCATAGTTGCATATTCATCTCGAGGCACGGTCACACAGGGCCTTGAGGATGATGCATACCAGTCTCTTTGTTGAACCCTACTAGCACCTATACATGTTTGACTGGGTGATGTTGTATATATTCTTAGCTTTCCTCTCATCTCCTTCATACTTAATATCCAGACCTGAGAATTGAGATCCTCTCTGAAGCTTGGTCACGCTGACTCTTAGAGTGTGATTCTCATAGTCTCGTACTACAAATCCTAAACTCATCTTTGAGGTGTAAGTAGATATCAAAATTTGTATGTGTTTGCGTTACTGATTCATTCACCTCTCTATTTGTATGTATTCTTTCCAGTGCGACACGTAGTCAACTATATTACCCAGTAGGTTGTTTAATCATTTCTTTGTGGATCAAATTGTACTGGCTCTTAGAAATCCTTATCTGATTTGATTTGGCTTGGTAGTACTTCATGAGGCTTGATCATTCTTGCCATGTGAGTATTATCTTAATAGCCTGATAGTTTCCTTTCCTCCTGGTGGCTTGATTGATCTAGACTTGGGAATACTCCCTTAATATTACTTAGTTTCTATGGGCATTGGTGAGAAGCCTTCTTACAACTCAGATGTGCTCAATGTAGGTAATTCTAGTATTGAAAGAAACTAGCAAGTCCAACTAGCAAGTGATATCATGCTCAGTATATCATTTCGTTAAGCATACAATCTATTTATGATTTACATTACCCATGCCTGTGTGAACATACCTGATTTGCGTATCCATGCTTGGACAGCCCAATGAAATCATATGTTCAGTTTAATACATCTGTATTACACGTTAATCTCTTAGACATCAGACGTGTGCACACTCCGGAGTCAAAATCTGTCTTGGCCATGGCTAGCCTGGTATAATCTTCACAGACATATGTATACAGACTGTCAATCAGGCAATGTTTGATAACATCCACGATAGGTTGCAGCTTTTACATGTATTTTTGCGATGACCTATTCAAATGATACAATATACAAGCCAGCAATATGACCTCAAAGATCAACAAACTGTTGCACATGTCGATAATATGTAATATTCATGAATATTCGCATCCATCATTAAAGGTCTTATCTTTATGAGGTCACATGGCGTTGATATGTATGTAAATGCTCAACGTAAACACTCATCTGTTTGTACAGTGTCAGTAATATCCCCTGCGTTATGAATAGCCTAGTGTGTGCATGGCACTTGAATCTAGACTATCTCTGCATTGTTTCTCCCTCACTCGAACCTTAATGTCACTAACACTCTCTTCTCAAAATTTACTTGTGTTCCGTACTTCTATGAGTTCAGTGCACTACATGTACATAAATTATAAATGGCTTAAAAGAGAAATGTAACAGGGAAAAGTAGTTCCTAATGGATGTTCTTTAGAGTTGTCTCCCCTCGCTGAAGCTTTGTCACACTGGTTCTTAGAGTGAGACGTGTAGTTGTTTCAATAGTTTTCATTGCAGTAGTGTTTGTTTCAATACTGACAGGTGTATAGTTAAAGGAATATATATCCATAGACCAGTGTTGTGTATCTTTATGTACTGCAGGACGTGAACAGAAATTGTGTTCTTAAAGATGGAAGAATTATCACCATGAGATCGGAAAATCTGTTGTGCTACCCGGCTCATCAGATTGTATTAATTAAGTGTTGCCTTCATTGGTTTGATTCATATGCCTACTTGCATCTACCTCCTGAAGCTTGGTCACGCTGGCTCTCGAGGTTAGTCATTGCGTATTGCTATATTCTGTTGTTATATTATATACTAGATATTATACCCAAACACACTAATAACATCTGTTGGTATAGAGATAAAAATTAAAAGCCCTAAACCCAAGCAAAAGTACCGGGCCAGATAAAATACCTGTACGATTACTTACTGAAGTAGCGAAAGAAATTAGTAATCCCTTATGTATACTCTTTCGAAAATCATTGGAAGAGGGAGTTCTACCTGAAATTTGGAAATTAGCCAACATCTGTGCTATATACAAAAAAGGACCAAAAGGTGACCCGAGTGGCTATGGACCTATACGCCTTACCTGTACTCTCTGCAAAGTCCTTGAATCATTCGTGCAAGATCAAATTATGAAATCTTTAGAAGACAACAACTTACTTTCCCTATGCCAACATGGCTTCAGACCAAATCGATCATGCAA
This sequence comes from Chaetoderma sp. LZ-2023a, assembly GCA_034401795.1. Taxonomy (NCBI): domain Eukaryota; kingdom Metazoa; phylum Mollusca; class Caudofoveata; order Chaetodermatida; family Chaetodermatidae; genus Chaetoderma; species Chaetoderma sp. LZ-2023a. The sequence continues at coordinate 67,804,236 of CM067367.1, forward strand.
AGCACAACTACTGGAGTACATTGACTACATAACCACTGATCTAGACAATAACAATCTAACAGACGTAGTTTACTTAGATTTCTCAAAGGCATTTGATTCAGTTCCACATGGGAGACAAATGAGGAAATATGGAATAGGAGAACAAATTGTAAAGTGGACAGAAAAACTTTTAACTAATAGAAAACAATGTGTAAAAGTCAATGACACTCAATCAGACTGGGTATACGTTATTAGTGGTGTACCGCAGGGTAGTGTACCTGGACCTACATTTTCCTGTGATATATAAATGACCTGTCAGAAAAATTAAGCTGTTATTGCAAAATCCTTGCAGATTATACTAGGATCTATGGAAATCCCACCGAATATGACAGTCAGGATAATGCAACTGGTCTAAAACATGGCAACTGTCATTTAATGTAAACAAAACCCATGTTATTCACTTTGGTAATAATAATCCAAGAAAGGCGTACACGATAACAGATTCCTCACAAACATATACAGTATCGACATCGGAAGTAGAAAAAGAGCTAGGAGTCCATATTGATGACATGCTTACTTTTGATAAACATATAAATTCCATAGTGTCGAAGGCAAATCAAACAGCGGGAATAATCAAACGAACCTTTACACAGCTAGACCCAGGCACATTTACATTATTATACAAGTCTCTTGTGAGACCGATCCTCGAATACTGTAACTGTGTGTGGGCACCCAAAAGGCTATCGAAACTGATAGAACGGGTTCAGCGTCGGGCAACAAAATTGGTTCCCCAAATCAAAACCTATACATACCCAGTGAGGCTTGAAAAGCTGAATTTAGTGTCATTGAAATATAGACGATTCCGTGGTGATCCAATACAAACATATAAGTTTATTAATGATAAATATAACATAGACAAATATATCTTCTTTGAAATCTCCCCAATTACACACACCAGAGGACACAAACACAAACTCAGCACAAATCATAGCAATAAAGATGTCCGCAGAAACATTTTTTCGAATAGAACAGTATCATCTTGGAACTCATTGCCAGCCCTAGTTGCTGAGGTATCAACTCTTGACACATTCAAAACCAAATTGGACAAACATTTTAGAGGCATGAAATTCTTATTTGATTAAAACATATCTGTGTTGAACATTCCAGAGTAGGTATATTACCTACATAAACAACTATGTTTAAAAAGCCCAAGCAAAACCGAACCCATCTGAACGGGTCAATAACAAGCTAGTGGCTTATGCCCTGTATTTTATGATGATGATGATGATGATGATGATGATGATGATGATGATGTATACGTAGGAATACCATTCCCCACACTCTCTGCACAGCGTGGGTAGACCATCTCTTATTGGCGCGCATGCGTGATAGACATTCTTACGGACTTCAATCTGAGCTCTGTTTTCTGTGTCTATACACGATGACCTATATAACCGACCGGATTGGGGGGGGGGGTTCATACCCGGCTCACATGGGCCGGTTCGTACCAGACTGAGTGATCCGTGCTACACTTTATTAACCTAGGTAATTTCATGGTCATGTAGCTATAATTCATAGACATGTTTTATAACTTTGCTGGGAATAGCCAGCATTTGTGCAAATTGACTGTTTTACTATTTAATAAGCATGCTGATGAATATTTTGAAACCAATACATGATTGAGGTCCGAACATATTTCCACAAACCCCACAACAAGCAGCCAAATTTCACTCCTGTAACTCTAGGGCATAAATTCTGACCTCATTATTATTAATATTGTTGTTATTATAATTGTAATTAGGGGCGATAGGGGGCGGGAGGGGTGGGTGGGGTCTGTTTGTGGTAGCGTTCAAGGAATTCCTGCATGATCACGTTGCTTATGTTAATGCTTTACTTCCCTTGACAAAAAAGCCCGGGTTGGACATGCATGGATTGACATTAGTATATTGGTGTTCTCAGGCAGGCAAAAGGTAGATCTGCATTTTGAAGAATCGATAAGTGCTAAGGCCTTGAATGTTAAGCCTTTTAGAGTATTCTTGTGATCTACTCTCCCATTGTCTCTTCAGGCAGCTATGCACTTAACCGCTTGCATTATAACTCTATAGAACTCGCCTCTATGTGTTTCATGCCCCATTTCCATGCTAAGAGCATTACAGAGCAAACATTAAGGACTGCATACGCCGCTGTTCTGATTGGCTGAGAGATGTCACATGACCTCGATTGACCTCTCAAACAATGGCGACTGTATAAGCGGCTGTTCTGATAGGCCGCGAGGGATCATGTGACCTCATTTTAATCGATTCCCAAGCTTTTCACAGCTCGTAGCACATGTCAAGCATCATTGCCATGTGCCAATATACCTACATCTAAAGCGGTGGCCACTGTAAGGGCGGCTGTTCTGATCGGTCGCAAGGGATCATGGGATCTCGTTTTGGACCTACCCCCAACAGTTTCATGGCTCATTAACTTGCCAATAGCTCTACAGAGCAAACATTGGCGACTGCATAAGCGGCTGTGCTGATTGGCTGGGAGATGTCACATGACCTTGACCTCGATTAACATCTCAAACAATGGCGACTGTATAAGCAGCTGTGCTGATTGGCTGTGAGATGTCATATGACCACGATTGAATCTCAACCAATGGCAACTGGATAAGTGGCTGTTTTAATAGGCAGCAAGGCGTCACGCGACCGCAGTTTAAAACCACCCCTAACAGTTTCATGGCCCATTACCCTGCCAATAGCTCAACAGAGCAAACATTGGTAACTGTACAAACGGCTGTGCTGATTGGCTGGGAGATGTCAACTTACCTCGACCTCGACAAACATCTCAAACAATGGTGACTGTATAAGTGCCAGTTCTGATAGGCAGTGAGGGGTCACATGACCTGGGTTTGAACCCACCACGTTAGCCATTTCACACCTCATTACCCCGTCAATAGATCTTGAACAGTGGCCACTGTATAAGCGGATGTTCCGATAGGCTGTGAGGGGTCATGTGACCTTATTTTGGTCCCATCTCACCCTAACCATTTTACACCTCGTTACACCTGTCAATAGATCTACATCTTGAACTGTGGTAACTGTATACGCAGTTGTTCTGATTAGCTGGGATGGGTCACACAGCCCTTCGTTTAGCCATGCCCCATACCACTTTCTACGGCCCTAACACTTTCGCAGTTCATTACACCTGGCAATTATTATTGCCATGTGTCACCATATCAATGCCTCTGGCAATGGCGACTGTATAAGTGGCTGTTTTGAATTGCCACAAGAGGTCATGTGACCATTCGTTTGGCAACGCCCCCATCACGCATTGTTACACCTATCACATTTAGCACACAGTAAAAGGCTTACATCACCAAAATCTTGTGAAGGGATGGGTGGCTGTTCTGATTGGTCGAGAGCTTGATGAAATTTACACTGTCTAGTTGCTTCAGAACACTGATGGTAGTGTTTTCTAGACGATTGCGGATATAATGGTTTGTCCATTGGATATTTCCGGAAATACAGTCCATATCAAGCTGATTCTAGCGCCAAAATATATCTCTACGATTAATGAGTTAAACATGTCTACCCAAGCTAATTCTGTAGACACTTGTTCCCGTAACACATACCAACAATAGAATACCGTATGCAACAATTTTTGCGGGAGTATATTGTGAAGTCAGGACATATAGCGATTTTCGGCCGCACAATTTTAATCTTTTGTATCAGTGCGCGTAGGCACACTTGTTATTCCACCTACTCGCATCATAAAGGAGGGATCACACTGTGGCTGAAGTATCCATAATCAAAATACGTCACCTATTGACTGACGGAATCAACGGATCTTTCCAGAGTAATGACGTCATATGATGTCATAATCAGCTAAGCGGCGTGTAGGATGACGTCATAATCATTACGTAATAAATGATTCTTGTGAAGTCTTTAACCCTTGATAGTCCGACACGTTGTTCAAATTGTGCTTCTACTATTTAACAGGGTTGGAAAAAAATACGATTTAATCGGATTTTTTCGATTTTTATGATTTTTTGTTTTTTTTTACTAGAACTATAACAAAATCATTGATTTTTTAACATGCACTTATGTTCGGAACTAATTAGAATATAATTATGCTAAACAATGTTAACCTTATTTATATTATGAAAATGTATAACAATATGCTTCCCAGAATTTGTTATTGTTATTCTTAAGACATTTTTTAATTTGTTGTCAAATTTTGGAATAACTGCAGTTCTATTGGACGGTCATGACCATTGAGCAAATTTCTAATACACATGCCTACACTACCGTACCCGTGTTTTGTCTACAGTTGATGGGCTACATTTTATCCGTCTTAATATTTTGTGGATAAAATTTGTATAAGCCTATATAATTCTGGACATGGTATAAAATATTTTGAATACAATTTAACTGAATGTAGTCGCCAATAACTGTCGGTCAAATTTGTTTGAAAATGTTCAGCTGGTCTAGAGTTATTATTGTCTAGTGAAATTATTGTCTAGTGGCTGGCAGCAGTCAAAGTCAAGTCAGTTAAAAATAATATCCGCAGAACTGTTACAAATAGTATTGGTCTGTGCTGTGTTTACGCATCAAATACCAATTAAGGAAAGTTTTGTAGCTCGCAGGGTTCTGTCGGGTCGTTCCGGCACGAATTGCTTGGCCGTCGCGCCACACGTGCATGACGAACGATGGGGCTGGCTAGCTCCGAGTCTCGGGGTTCCGCATCCTGTGTGACGTTGCTCCGCGAAGTACATAGACCGGCTACTAAGGCCCGTGGAACTCAATCATTCCAGTGGGGCCATGCGACCATTGCCGCTGAGATTGAACTGCATGGTATCATCCCAGCTATTGGTGTCACATGTATGTCTTTCCATGTTAATTCAAGACTATGGAGAATAAATTATATAGAAAAAGAGGTAAATATTTGTCAAACAAGATGGATCGTCTGACAGTTTCTGAGCATATAATAATAATAATACATAAAGTAGAGCTAGCTGATATACTTTGCACGTGGGGTTGTCGGAAGTACCACATGGAATCGTAAATCCGCAGAGGTATCTCCGCAAGGGAAGCATCCGCACAACGAGGTCACTGTTTAACTTAATATAAGCCATTATACCTTCATTTTACAATTAAAAAGATAACTGATGTTGCGAGAGGGATGTGCCTCACGCAGGCCTCTGTCACCTAGATGACTTCCTAATGGTGCGAGAGGTAGTAGCCTTACGCGGGCCTCCATCCAGGACATCTCGCTTATGCGAGAGGCAAGTGCCTCACGCGGGCCTCCATCGCAGAAAAATGCCTTCGACGCCGAAACAGAGGAAAAGAGCTGGCAAAAATGGCCACTCTTTTGTTCAACAAAAATGCTAGGGAAAAAGATCATCCTAGTGAAAATATAATTAACGTGGTGCATGTTTACGTGAAGACGGGGCGAGTGACTCCCGAAGGATTCACACGTCCCTGTCTTATGTTATTCTAAGATACTGTATTGGTAGGTGCCACTTTTATTTATGCGGGCCTTCTGCTATTCCTAACCTACCATTTAGATGTTGGAAACAAGAACTAGTTTTAGCCGCAGGTGGCAGAGATTCCTACCTATCATTACACATGACCATCCAACAGGCGCAGACGCCCCGCTTCCTATAGGTTGCCTTGGAAAGCATCTACCTCCATGGATAGCAAGCATACATGTTACATTGCAAGATATCCGAACTGGGTGAGAATCCGGATACCCTGCTCCGTAACCACATAAAACATCACTGGACGATGGCTACATTTTACACAAGCAAATTTAATGACTGACATATTGTTACGGTGGGAGTAGAGAGATGAATATCCACCGCGAGTGTCCTTCCCGTGAGGGAGTGGCAGATTCCAAGATCATGTCCAGACACTACAATGAGTTGGGTGGAGATGCGCGTCTCGTCCATCAACAATCCTATGGACCTTAGCTTTGACCTGTCATTAGGTTTATATTCCAATATGCCCAATATGCACTGCAGGCCGGGAATAAAATATCATCCTACCATAATAACTATATGTTTTCGCTTTGCTTTCCTTTTTTGGCAAAGTATCTATCTATCTATCAAGTATCCGAGGATATGGGGGAGATGTATGTGAACCCACACTTTGGCCGTCACCACTCGAAAACCTCCGATAGTTTCCCAGAGTCAGATCAGTCCAATGTGCGGGTGGGGTTATCCAAACAATTAAAAAGCCTAACGGTTTGGTGGATCGTGGAAAGAGACAATAACTTGATAAATTGTGAGGCCCTGTAGGTATTTGGCCAATTTTACACAATCTTGCCGGAGTGCAGGGCTAGATTACCGCAACAGCCAGAAAAGCGGCATACACTATATGTCTCCTAATGAAGAAATTGTCCCTAACCACTATTAACCTATCCTATCGAGCTGAATAGTAAGGCTAGTTAGTAGCATGCGAGGCTCAAATATTTAGAGCATGGTCAGCGACCTCAGTGTAAAATTGACGATGGCGGGGACAAGTGATGCATATATTGTTGCTGTTTAGTATTTCCTAGCGTACGGCGGTCCAGAGTTTTTATAAATAAACAAAACATAATAACTGGATGGCATATACATAACTAACCAATGCAATGAGATGATATCACAGTTTTTACATACTCATTAAGTGAGGTAGTGTGTGAAGAATAGGTCAATAACCTAAATGGTGCGGTTAGTTAGAGCACCCACAATAAACAAGGATAATATACCCAGTAATAAAGAAATAATAAATTGCGGCTATAAGACCGGTAGGTACCTGTTAGTCATTAGTACCTTATACGAACGAGAATTATGATGATAAAATATAATAGGTATAGTTACTTGAGTACCTAGTAGTTACCTGGATGGCACAGGCTACTATGTTACTGAAATTGAGGTGCTAACATATTGGTAGCCTGAGTCGACATGTTCTATGAGGATGGACGGTTTCCGCATGCAGATCTCCACGGCTGGTTTCACAGATGGTCTCAGCATGCTGACTCCACGATGATACGGTACACACTCAAGACAGCAAACCAGTGCAATGAGGTAATGTCTACTAGATCATCTCTATAACTAAATCAGGATTTAAACGGTGTGAAGAAAGTTCTCCGTCCCGCGACAGAAGTAAAAATGTTAATCGTAACCCATTAACAGAGAGGGTTACTTATAAAAATGTAATTACTGTACGTACATTTTGAAGCACATGGTGTGGGGTGCGTTGCATAGCTCTTGTGGCGTACCAGGCAAAGTCTACTCGACTGCGGTCGAAAAGTTATAAAGGTGGCCACATGACATGCAGTGCGGTGCTTGAAGTCCACTTTCGTGTGGTGGGCAGATCCGGCGAGTCATCCACCAAGAAACATCGCTGCTCTACATTATGTAGAATTTACATAACGGGTCACAAGGAACCCCCTGCAAAAAGTTCCACTTATAGGTGTTCGAAAATGGGAACCATAATTTTGGTTTATTATTGCTCCCGGATGGCAGTCCAGGAGCATCCAAAATTAAATATATGCGTGCTAGCCGAGAACCACTTTTACGTGTGGGTGAGCTCAAAGCTGCAAGGAACTGCAGTGGATGTTCTGTATCATTCTTATCTGCAGGTATTCCGGGTCACTTGTCTAGTCCACACCTCCTGTCAGCTCTCGGCTCTCGGCCTCCACGCCGACGATGCTCCTGATCTTCGAATTTTACCCCCCTTTTATACTTGCTGGGACGTCAGAACTGGATACCTGGACCAATCAGCGGCCGTTGTACCAGTCAATCAGCATACTAGAATACTGTGATGTATACACAAATAACTATCTGTTTATATATATATATATACACCTGTGCAAAAGTTAAGCACCACCCTATTTTTACGCACATGCGAGGGTATATTCATGTGCTATGAAGAAAGCAATAGCATAAACATTTATGTACCCATCCATCTTCACAACGAAATGCCTCTCGTATAGGCTTATACACGCTTACTGCTCTACCCAGGGGGTGCGCTTTTGGGAACGAATCCAGAACGGGCGGCCCGTACCCACCTTGGCTGGGATGGCCAGTACCCGCCTGGTCAATCCGCGCTACACCACGACCTCCTAGTTTGACACCCGTGACAAACGATCATGCCTCGTGGAGCGACTGCATGGACATATGCTAGGCGGGAATTATAGACTTCCCGGTAGGCGCAAGGCCTGAGAGGAGTAGTGACGCATGAGACGTGTGTTTTCAGAGAAAAAGCACATAGAGGTGCTGCAGAGGTCGGGGTGGGGGTGGGGGTGGTGGGTGGTGGGGAAGGCATACCTTTAGTTTAGATTTTTGACCTGGAATTATTTTTCCTGCCTTTTCTTTCTTTTGTTTGTTTTAATGTTATGGTGAGTGTTTTATTACATTATTCAGACAATGATTTCTAAACAATAGCTCGCATGGGTGTTCCCTTTGGGATAACTATTTCTCCGCAGGAAACACCCTAGCTCCAACGTACCACAATCACAGTAGGAAAATGGAAAATAAATATTAAATCACATAAAATACCCATAAAGGATATCACGGATTTAGTGTTAATTATTAGTGCATCCCGGGTAAAATAAGGGATGCACGTTTACGTATATTTTGAATAATTTTGATTAATTGTAATTATGCATCCACTAATACAAGCGTATATGCGGGGATGCATAGAGTGCGGTCTGTTATGGCGGCGGATCCGCACAAGCAGCTTTCACTGCCCCAAATCTACCCCGTTGACGCGGGGTTTAAAAATAACAAGAAAATAGCAAAATAATAAAGTCTAAAAAGGCGTAGTTTATCATGACGGGATCATGACACTGTTTCGCTGTGGTGAGTTGTGTACTTACGCCGCACACGACGTATTTACAACGCAGGAATCCGAAGCGATCATTTTGTGTGATACACAGCTGTGCAAGAATCTTGCGCAGCTGTGTAAAATAACCGTGGCCATCCTAGGGACCGGGCGTCGATTGTTAAAACATATATAATAAATAAGAATATTACTTAAAAAAATAAAATAATAATAAAGTAGTATTCCATAAGTCGCACAACTACTGATTAATTCTGCTGCATCTGTGGCAGAAATGCCCACAAATATCTGCTGTGAAGTTCCCCCAGTAAATCTGGGTACCACGGCTTGCAGTGGAGGCTCGTGGCGGATGTATTTCACTAGCCGATATTTCACCACTATAGAGAGCCCTATCTGGAATGTTCGTAGAAGTCTGCAGTGCGGGAGTCTCTGTAGAAGTGTTAACAATGTCCGTGGTGGCTACTGGTGTTGTGTGAAGTGGTGCTGGCGGGAAGAATGCTATCATGACTGTTGTCGTTGAGGTGGTCGGCATTGTCGGTATGGTGGTTGTGTCGAGCGTGGTGAGACGTATGAGTGACCTCGGGAGTGATGCTGCTGCAGCTACTGCTTGTGAGGAGAGCTTCCAGACTTTTGTGGATTTCAATAGGCGACTCGCAGTGGTTCTGGGCATGGGTAGGATCTCCTGTGAGTTTGCGATGTGTTTTCACCCTGCGTACGATCTGTCTGGCGTCATGGATTTGCGAATGACTGGGTCCGTAAACGAGCTGCTCCGTGAATGCGGGGTGAAGATGCTGGGTGTGGTGGTGGTGGTGGTGACTAGATGCTCCATGCGGTGGATCTCCTTGTCAATTACGAGACCACTAGGAGATCGAGATCGTGAAATGGTCAGTATACCAACGTCTGGCAGAGACGTGATTATCACTGCTATTGGCCGGCCAATCACGTGTGTCGATGTTTCTGCGGGTGCGGATGCGGTGGCTGATGCTGATGACATGCGGGTGGTGGATGGCGTAGTGATGGCGGGTGCTGCCTGACTGGAAATTGCAGGTGACGTATGGGTCCTTCCTGCACAGGTTATTGGAGTGGATGGCGCGAATGATTGTGGCGTGGCAGTGGCTGTTGTGACGTGATGACTGAATGTGTGACGTGTTGCTGCTACGGTGGCGGGAGTTACTGAATGGTGGCGCATGCCCTCTGACTGTCGCTGTGTTGTATGCTTGGTTCTGGACATTTTCGAGGTGGGAAGTACTACAAGTGGAAGCCTGCTCTCGAACCGAGTGTCCAGCACTTCAACGTTCTCACTTTCTTCTCCTGGTGTAATCGTCATTACCAGAACATGGTGCTTATATCGTAACGCATGAGTTACTCCGTAGTGGGATGCGGTGTAAAGATACCGACAGTCTACACAAAAAGCATGCTGGAATCGATGATCCCGGTTTATGTGTAATGTCAAATCGGAATTACGGGAAAAGTTGTAGGTACACTGCCGTCCGGTTGGATCAAGCGCTACACATGGATATTTCTTCGTGGATGAAGCCGGCACCGATTCTTCTGATGTATCAGGCAAAACCAAGTCCTCGTGGAGAGACATCTTATTCCCACATGATGATTGCGGTGCGGGTAGCCTAAGCTATCTCTAACTCCCTACCGCTTCATAAAAACTTTCCATGCCTAGTAATATAGTAATGAAATAATAAGAAGAATAGCTAAACAACAGAATTTAGTCTTCGACACGAAAGAAGCCTACTGCTCGGTGTTATTCCCTGGTGTCGAGATTTGATGGGAAGATGAAGTTGCAGTGCGTGATTCTCCTTTTTATATGATTTGGTGACAGGTGGGCGGATGACCACACCCGAAGGTCTGAGGGTGATTCGGACATGCCCTATATAGAAAGGTTTTAACTTATGTATTCTGGAGGCGGATTAATTATTCCTCCCGTGTAAAGGGAGTACTTTTAAATATAGGAAGAATTGTATATTGACTTCGTCTTTATTCTGCGGGAAAACAATTCTCTGATCAACGTAAAAACTCAGAACTACTTATTCCCGTGGAAGATCACCTTTTAATTAGGGTGATGCGGTTTTACAGATTGGATGCTTATAAACACGCCTCTCTGATTTTTAGGCTGGAGCGCCCGACAGGGTGGGGGGGGGGAGAGCATGGTGACGTCAGTGGCACTTGCCCCGACTCACCCCTCCCGCCTCCCCCATCACGCTGAGGTAGTCTCACATTTGGGTGGCTCTTTTGTTTAAAGCCTTAGATCCAATTTACTGGAAATAGAAGTAAGCGTCACGTGTTTCTTGAAAACATGCGGTTGATCAGAAACTTTGAGATTGTTTATGTTAATGGCTGGGGCTTTGATGCCGATAATATTCGTTGTTGGTGCATAGATGGAAATATATGTTTTAATCTCTGTTCCTTAAAACAGCGTCCCTATATTGCGCGAGTTTTTATACATGCATCTTGCTTGTCTGTAGATAGGTAATTCTCAGCCTGTGTTGATTTGCGGCTGGAATGCAGGTAAGAGAATTTTTGAAATTCTCCCTGATATTATACTGTCGAATTTTTGATGCCGATTTATCGGCCGGTGCGCTAATGATTTGTATACACGTTAGAGAGATGGTGCTCTTAATCAAAACAATGACAATAAAACTGTATGTAATCTAGTATGTGCCTTAAACGGCCCCATGTCTTGTGGAAAAATCAAGTTACGGATCCCACCAAGATGGGCTGCGTTTCCAGAGCGGGTGGGCTGCCAAGCATCCTCCTCTATGGGTAGGACTAGCCTCATTCCCTACCCTGACCAGACACATTTATAATAACACTACAGCTCGGAAATAATGCGTGCACAGTTTACATTTTACAGTACCATTGTATAGCGATCAGTCAACCTGAGTGTCTGTGTTTCTGTCGTGATGGTGAATTTGATTGATACGCGTGGCTGTTTATTTGTGGATGAGACTTGTGCTGTGGTGAAAATGTGACGTTTTTATTACAGCAAAAGGGGTGGGGTTGCTGCGGTGTGGTGTCAACGTTATCGGACCTGATGGTATTTCGCTCTGTAATGGCCGAGCCAGTGGGCAGGACAGAGTTACTTTAGAGCGCGGATGACGATGAAGGGTGCTGTCGTAACTTTGATCAATCCATTATCGAATTCAACTTTTCGGTAGTAAAATCCTACTCGTGACGGACGACAGACTGCTCTTAATGATATTGACTGTTATTACGTGTAATTGCTGTATAGTATCTTTAGCTGTTTCCATACAACGTTTCTTGGGGGGGGTGCAGGTAGAGGGTGTGTGTGTGTTGCCGAGCTCCCCCCCCCCCCCCCCCCTAGCGTGTACTGTAGATGGCTGCGGTGTATTCCTTCTATCCGTATGATTAGTTTCTCCGCAACTGGACAAAATGTGTTTGCGGGTGTTGATGGCGATCATGTCTTGTTGTCAGGAGATCCGGGCTGCTGTATGATGCTGATGTAGTGTGAGGTGGGTGTATTCCAGGTTTCCACACTGGTGAATGCCAAGTCTGTTGTTGCTGTGGGAGATCATCGGGTTTGCGGGAGGTGAAAAATGTCCCGTATCTGTGTGGATGGGAATGGTGCGGAAATTTATGTCTCTAACTTTTACTAATTGAAAAGGCTAGGTGCTGTTAAACGATGTTGGTGCCAATGATGAAGGTCTCTGTGTAGTTCGGATCGACCGGTCGGATACCGGCTGTACCAGCTGAGCTGGGTACGCGCCGCCCATCCTGGATTCGTTTCCTGAACATGCCCCTCTGGGTGGAGCCATAAGCGTATATAGGCCTATGGAAGAGATAGCGTGTTGAAAAACGACTAAGTTCGTTAAAGAGCATGATGCGCATGCGTGCGCCAAGACGCTGTTTGTATGGAGCGCGTAGGTATGACCTAGATAGGATGGCGCTTTTAGTGTACCGAGATAATACCCTGGAATCTTTATTGATTGCCTGTTCCCGTTAACGTTAACAGTAATCAAGGCCAGAATTCAACGGGCTTTTCAAATCTGTAAACCATTTCAAAATCGGTTGAGAAATGGCTGAGTTATCCAGGGAAAACTCTTCATGATTATCTTCAAAATATTGCCGTGACGTCATAACCATGTGGACGCAAAACTTCTAGAATGTTCTATAACGTTCGACTGCGCAATTATTAGCTACGCGCTGATTGGCTGTTGCTCGAACGATGATTGGATTGAGCCTGTGCCTGTGAGGTGACGAGGAGTATAAAAGGAGACGCGATCCAGTGATCAAGAGCTCGACAGTCAATACGTGTCTTCCTTCGCCATGTGTCGGGTTTTTATCCCGTAGCGTGCAGTTCTCCAACCCACCGCACTAAAACAATTTTGTAACTCCCCATTTACGGGAGTAATTTGGAACTTCTGATAATTGTTCATGAATATTAACATCTATATTCGGAACACAAATTTGTGGTGAGGCCTTTACGGCCTGAATATGTGAGTCTACAGATGTAGAGGCAGGATGTTCTTTGATGGATGACTCGCCGGATCTGCTGGCCATGCCTAAAAGTGGTTTTCAATCGCCACCGCACTAATATCGTGTAGGTTCTTTCGACTTTCGACTGCAGCAAGTGAACTCTGCCCAGTGCGTCTTCAGGGCTGGCTGACGTACCCAGCACCGTGAAGCTTTGTTTTGTATCTTCGTTTGCCTCTGACAACCCCCGCTTATGACTGGGCTGTTTACACCTTCCATCCATGCCATCGGTGTATGGGAACTTTCTTCACCACGTAGTACTATCGTATCTTTTGCTGACTGCTCCTTAGACATTATATTAGGCCTACAGCACTGAGTGATGTATCCCTCCCACCAAGAGTATTCTTGCTGGAGTCTTGTTTGCGGAAAACAGCTTGTGGGAACCAACCTGCGGGAACTTTCCAGCTTCCAGAGAGTGCATCATCCCACGCTGACTACGGATTGACGTATCAATTTCAGTAACATGGTAGCCTAACTTGGGAATGACTACCAAGTATTCAAGTAACTATACTTCACATTTTAATTATTTCTCTATATAGGTTTTGTTAATTATATTGTATCGTAAGAACGGTCCCAACGACTAAAAGCAACCGTATTGGTCTTAGGACCGCTAGTTAAAATTTCTGTATTTGTTGATAATTATTCTCATTTTCCTCAATGTGTTGCTAACCACACTATAGTAGGTTCGTTAACCTGTACTGTTATATATATATATATATATATATATATATATATATATATATATATATATATATATATATATATATATATATATATATATCTTGATCATTTGACACCGTATTGATTGTTCTGGTTAGATTATGTATATATATGGCCAGTGGCCATCCGTTCATATGTTTTATTTATTCATAGAAAATATAGGACTGCAGTGCACGTAGGAAACACTATACAGCAACACTTATATATGCAGCACTTTCTCCCGCCACCAATAATTTTTCACTGAGGTCGCTGTCCATGCTATAACTCTGTTTAGCCCGCCATGCTACCAACTAAACCTTTTCTATTCAGCTCAATAGGATAGGTTTAAAATGATTAGAGACACTTTCTTCATTACATACTGTGTAATATACTCTTCTCTTCCGGTAGTGCGATAATCTAGCCCCGCACTCCGGTAAGACTCATAAGTAAGATTTTGTCTCTCTTCATGTTCCACACAGCCTTGTGGCTACTTAATTGTTTGGATGTCCCCATCCGCATCATGGACTGATCCGACTCTGGGAAACTGTTGGGGTTTCTGAGTGGTGACGACCAGGGTGCGGTGTCACACACATTCCCATGTATCTTTGGATACTTAGTAGTTAGCACTTTAAGCCAATGTAGGAAAGCACTGCGAACACATGTATTAATTACTGACAATACTCCCGCACCGCAGTGCAAAACTGGCAACTTGTATATAAACCTAACGACAGGTAAAATGGTTAGTTCCATAGGACCCGGTGACTGGCGAGATACGTATTCCCACCAAATTCCATTAAAATGTCTTGGCATGATATTTAGATCTGCCACGCCCTTGCGGGAAGGACATTTACGGTGGGTATTCGTTTCTCTTACCCCGACCATAACGATAAGAGAAATGGTCTAATAATGCTTTCGTGAAATGTAACCCATGTCTTGTAATGGTTTATGTGCTTATGGGGCGGGATGTCCGGATTCTTATCCAATTCGGAGATCCTGCTACGTAACATGTATGAGTGCTGTCTCTAGTATTGATGTCTTGGGGCATCTGTTCTCCATGACAGCCGTCTCTAATAGCTAGGTAGATATCTGCCAGTTGCGGCCTAAAATAATTCTTGTTCTGAAAACAACTAAAAGGAATTAAGCAAAGCAGCAGGCCCGCAGAAAAAAGCGGCAACTACTATTACAGCAAACCAAGAATTACATAAGATGGTAACAAGGGGAATCCATCGGGATTCCCCATCCCGTCTTCACCTAAAACAGTACGCACCCCTATAGTCATAATCTCACTAGGTATGGTCTTTTCTTTCTAAATCATTTTTGATTGAAATATTACAGTAGGCCCATTTTTGCCTACTATTCTTCTCCTGCTTTAAGCAGTGGTGACACCTTCTCGAAACGGAGGCCCGCGTGAGGCACTTGCCTCTCGCAAGGATTCAGCGACGACGGTCCACGTCAGGATAATACTTCTCACCCAAAACTTGCACTAGTAGTGTCCGCATGAGGCACATTACTTTTCGTCCGAGATAACCTTCTTCCTTTCAGGTTAGCGGTATAATAACTTATATTAAGTTAAGTAGTTAAGTCTCGTGTACGGGAGCCTCCCTTGCGGGGATACCTCTGCAGACCTACGAGTCTGTGTGGTACCTCCGGGAGCCCCATGTTTAAAAGTTCATCTACCTGTCTCTATGTCTCGTATTTTCGTATGCTCTTACTGTAGTGTTATCTAGCATATTTATAATTGTTTAGGTAAACTCATTGTATAGACTTATATTTTTATGTCACCATAGATCACGAAATTGCTGTGGACAGGCATACTGGTGACACAAACTCGTGGGATGAGACAGTTGTGTTTAATGTTCGCGATGATGGTCGCACGGCCCCACCGGAATGATGATTGAGTTCCACCGGCCTTAAGAGCCGGTTTTTGTTTCCCGCAGGGGAGTCTTGTACAAGGTCCATCACCCCGAGACCGGATGCTAACCAGCGTCATCACTCGTCATGCACTTGCGGCATGGCGAGTTGACATACTACATCGGAACGGCCCGACACTAACCGGCGAGCTACAAGTGGCACCCAATGTGGGGCTCGAAGAACCTCAGTAACACGCAGCGAACTCACGCCCACACCATATAGTGAGCTCAGTTCAATACCATCTCCGTTCAGCGAGGACTCCCTCGATCAAGAGGTAGCCTCATACGACGGATTCACAGCACACATGCTCACCGACTATGCCAGAAATTCAGTGGAATCAACAACTCCGCACTATAACCTGTTTTCACCTGTTAGTGATGGCACCTTTCGAGATGCCTCACATGCAGGAACAGAGTTCAGAACCATATCGGACATCCGCGACAGGCCAACACCAACAGGGCCGAATCGTGGACGACTCCGGCAAAGACCCGATTATGGGAATATTTACAGCCCTTCAGACTACTATCATTCACCCATGTCATCTACGGAAACTGTATGGCTGGGTGATAATCCACAGCACAGACAACCTCCCGCACCGCCCTCTTCAAGCGAAACGCTATGCTGAAGGGGAATACCGCGGCACCATTGGGAGGAATCGGCACCACCATTTTGCCAGTATATCAGTCATGCAACACATCACGACCGTCAGCCGACTGCACCTCTGCCATATGAGGAACAACTGTCCTCACCTCGGGAGGAACGACCATGCAATCTTCACAGCAATCCGCTTGCCGTCCATAGACCCATGCCAGTCTATGGCTCTACAAACGGGGAAGACTCATTGAATTGGAGTACGCGTGTCCTAGCTCCTCGGCATCAGCATCGACAGGAAACACCGACACTACCACAACCTGCACCACGACCCAATTAATGGCAACTGTGGTTCGCATTGAGAACTTTCTGGAGTGGGAAAAGAATAACCGACGCCAACTCCATCCTATCAATGAGATAGAGGGTACAGCTATCGGCCCGCCCGCTAGTGCTCCCCCAGATCATCGACACCAACCACACAGACACCACCACCATCGGATGTGCAGAATTCCAGTCAGAATCAAGCGCCTGGAGGAAGGGGCCATGCCCGTAGAGGAGGATACAATGGGGCCCCCGGGCATGGGAACCAGTGAAACAACAACAACAACAACAACAACGGCAACATGAGAGAGCAGATAGAAGAGATTAACAAACAAATCTCCGCACTCACTAATTTAGTTACAACACTCAGCACCAATCTCGCCACAACCCAGTTTAGGACAACAAACACCACCAGCAGCGCACCGCACCGCCACTGAACACCTGTTTCAGATGTGGTGAGCCAGGACATTGGAAGGAGCGGTGTCCTAACCGACCTCCCTCTATAACGCCTGCTCCAGACCATAGCACGCTGCAACCAGAGAAACAGTCAAACTCCTAGTGCTACCGAATCACAATGAGTCACTTCGGTTCCCGTATCCATCTCCCGGCTCAACTGCAGCTTTCACGCAACAACGTTCAGTGGCCACCCATCCTCCACCGAAAACAACTTATACACTGACACCAAAAAGCATGGCTTCGCATATGGCAGTGCCTACGTTTCCTCTGCCACCCACAGCACGGACCTCCCCTTCTTTTTCCACACACGACAAGCCTTCTTTGCTATGTAAGACGACAGTAGTAGGTTGTAGCACCTCCACTGAAACAACGTTTTTGAAAGCACCACGTCCCGCCACCAAGACACTAGATTCTCAGTGTCCTCTGGTGGTATGCAGAACACCACCCCATCCAGCATCATCTACCGCATTCACAGACAGTAGCAATTCGGGAGAAACGATTCACTCCACCTCATGGATCTGCAAGCGCTGACATTAGCGGAGGAGCACACGTCCTTGGCATCATCATTGTTTCTTCTGCGCTTCACCAAAGCATCCTATGAAGCATTGCAGGAAATGGCTTGCACAGGTAGAGCTTATCCATCATCCCGTACGCGCCGCCGTATACACTAATACTGCCTACACCGAAAGAGCAACAACCCCACCACCATTGCTAACCCCAGCTCCGTCTTCACCGCAGTCTTCACACCAGCGGCGATGACGAACTGGCCCTTTCCTCACTCAGCCATCCACAACCTTACAAGAAGCAATACGAAAACAGTCGGAATTTATACAGAGTGATGCTGTTCCTACGCCATTATCACGGACCGCATCATTGGAAACTCTTCCAATGGTACATCGCAAAGTAATATACAAATGTGCCTGTCTGTTTAGTGGCGTTTCCACCAGTGCCACCGTCGACACCGGTGCTTCTATCACAGTATTTAACCAGTGCTTATATGAGAGCATCCCACCTCATAAGAAGCCTCCCCTTAAGCCTACAAATATTTACCTACAGACGGCTATGGGAGCAGATGTACCCATAGCCAGTGTAGTTAATTTAGTTATACAAATAGAGGAAATGCAATTGATTCAGAGAGTTGTCATCGCCTCTATCCATAACGACGCCCTACTTGGCTCTGATTTCCTCAGTGCCAGCGAAGCCATCATACATTGCAGAAAACAGGAACTTGACATACACGGCCGACGAATACCTCTCAGACCAACATCGTCATTGTACAATACGTGTGCGGTAATATTATCAAGTACCGCCACAGTTGAACTGGGACAAGAACAGATCTTATGGGCCACCGCACCACAGTTAGGAAGCAATACACACATCACCATGCTGGAACCCGACCCTGATTATATGATCGCCTCACAATGCGCAGGTCCCAGTATAATAGTAGACACTACTAATAAGGAAAAAATATCTTTTAGAGTGTTCAATGGTACTGCAGATGCTATTACTCTGGAACCCGGGGTATGCTGCAGCCATTTAGTGGACATAATCTCATTGGAATCACCTGCACTTTCTGCCACAAGACCGCAAATGACTGATGATTTACCTTTACCATTTACATGATTTGTATCTACGGGCCACCATTGGATTACTGCAATCACAGAAACAAGAAATTCGGAAAATACTACATAAGTATTGCGATAGTTTTTCCTCCGGAGACATGGATCTCGGAGAGATTCATCTCGTACGACACTGCATCGATATGGGCAATAATTGCCCCATACGACAACCGGTACACCATCTTCCCATTCATAAGGAAGCGGAAGCACACCAACAAGTAAATGACATGTTGCGAACGGGTATTATTGAACCCTTAGCATCTCCATGGGCTAGCCCTATAGTGCTAGCAGACAAAAAGGACGTAACCTTGTGGTTTTGTATAGACTACCGCCGCCTTAATGATCTTAGCGTTAAGGATGCTTATCCGTTACCACGGATAGATCAGGCCTTGGATTCCTTATCCAGAGCCAAGTGGTTTTGTACCCTTTATTTAGCTAGCGGTTACTGGCAAGTAGCCATGGACGAAGCTGACATGGAAAAGACCACATTCGTTTGTAGGGACAGCCTTTTTCAATTCCGCAAGATGCCCTACGGGTTGTGCAATGCTCTTGGAACCTTTGAACGACTCATTGAGCAGGTATTAACCACCCTGTCTCTGTTACATCGATGACGTAATAGTCTTTGGACCTACATTTGAGCAAACCTTGATAAATTTGGACACCGTGCTTTCAAGATTCTGCATGGCCAATTTGAAACTCAAACCGAAGAAATGTCATCTCTTCAGACAGTGTCGAGTTCCTGGGACACGTCATATCCTGTGATGGAGTGGCTACACAGCCATCAACAACTAAGGCAGTATCAGAGTGGCCTCGGCCCTCTTCAGCTACGGAGACACGAAGTTTCCTTGGCCTATGCCAGTACTATCGCCATTACATCCGATATTTCAGGGGGATTGCTTCGCCCCTCTACAAGATCACCGAGAAAGATCGACCATTTGAGTGGACGAGTGAGTGTGAAGGCTCCTTCAGGGCGCTGAAGGAAGGCTTGACAACCGCCCCAATTCTTGCTCACCTTAATCCAAACCTCGATTTCATCTTAGACACTGACGTGTCAGCTTTTGCTATTGACGCAGTTCTGTCTCATGTCACCAAAGACAGAACAGAGCACGTGTTGGGTTACGGTTTGTGTACTCTGAATAAAATGGAGAGAAGATATGCAACCACCATGCGAGAACTATTGGCGGCAGTCCATTTCGTAAAGTATTATAAGCACTTTCTGTATGGGTGCCCTTTTACACTCCGTACAGACCATGCCTCGCTACGGTGGCTCAGGAATTAAAAAAATCCAGAGGGCCAGGTAGTGAGATGGCAGGAATCCCTGCAGGCCTATAACTTTAAAGTTGTTCACCATCTCGGCAAATTGCATGGAAACGACGCCCGTAGCAGAATTGGTGTGGGGGCTGAACACGAAGAGGCCGCCACCATGACACAGCCATCCCCGAAGTTCCTCAAATTGAGGTGCGCAGAGTGGAATCCGGAGAAAATCGCACACCAACAAACAACAGATGTGCAGACACGGAATATATACGCGTGGATTCAGGAGGGGGTACGTCCTCCTAAGGAATCGGTAACACCTTTATCCACCACGGCAAAATATTATTACCAATGGTTTGAAGAATGTCGATTAATAAATAACGTTCTATATATTAATAACCGTTTGGTAGTCCCGGAAAGTTATCGTGACCTTATATTGAAACAACTACATGATACCGCCGGGGATCTGGCCGTGGAAAGGACTGTTGCCCATATCAAATTGAGATTCCACTGGATCGGCATTTGCGATAGTGTCAAGGCATGAGTTGCCAAATGTATCCCATACCAAAAATGCGCTGTTGGCCAACACCATACCGCACCGTCACAAATTAAGATTGTTGGTGCACCGTGGGAGTGAGTGGCTATCGACGTGCTCGAACACTTGAATACGACGGATGATGGAGATAAATAAATCCTCGTATTGCAAGATTATTTTACGAAGTGGTAGAAGGATTTGCTCTGCCAGACCAAGAGGCATCCACCATAGCAGAGGTTTTGGCCAGCAATGTGTTCTGCCGCTTTGGTATGCCTTATGAGTTGCACTCCGATCAAGGAGTAATTTTGAGAGTCGGCTCATATCAGAGTTCTGCAAATTATTCCATATCGTCAAAACAAGGACAACTCCATACCAAACCCGGAGCGACGGGATGGTAGAGAGATTCAACAGAACTCTCGCGGAGATGCTTACCAAGGAAACACGCCTTGATTGTAGAGATTGGGACCTAGGGCTCCCATATGTACTCATGGCTTACCGTACTTCAGAACATTCCAGACGGGCTACACCCCTACTCGGTTAATGTTAGGCCGTGAATTAGCCTTACCCCTTGATCTGGCTTTGCCATGAATACCAGGGGAGAAAAATTCACCATCTCTCTATGTCGAACTCTTGCAGCAAAGGATAGAACAAGCCCATGAGTTAGTGAGAGAAAACCTATCCACTACACACCCGTGGCAAAAGACATGGCAGGACCGGAGAGTGCATGGAGATCCATATGAAGCAGGAAGAATGGTTTGGGTACACGATTCACGATGGTCTGCAAACGTGCCAAGTAAACTGAGTTACCAGTGGAAAGGCCCCTATGTGGTAATAAGTATGACGTCGGACGTGACCTACCGCATCCATGCTTCGGATGGCCTGACCTCAGTCATCCACTTCGATCGACTTAAACCTTGTGTCAGTGATGACCAAGCACCAGAGCTCAGACTGGGCGTTTCTCGTGACACCTGTACCCAGACAGATATTTCTATGGAAATTAGTATTCCCCCAGTTAGCGCAGAGCACTGCGGTGCTAGTTCAGCACCAGTTCTACCAAGCCAGAACATGGGTGAACAAGCAGCTAACGCTGACGACGATGATGAGATATGTACTCGCCCTCTCCCTCCTCAGTGCAGATCTACTCGATCTGGAAAGTCGTATCTGAAGAATTTCGTGTTTCTTTTGTCCGAGGGACCGGATGGAAGAGTTGTTCCTCCAATCTCTTCCGATTCCCACCCACTTCATGCTATGCCCCACATCATAGAGTTACCACAAGTGGAAGCTGAGGCTGACCCAAGCCATGCTTCCTGTGGGGTGGAACATGTGGTGAATAGCATGGAAGTGAAGAGGCTGGATGAAGCCTTGGCGTGTCTAGAACTGCAGCACCGTACAATGAGGTGCACCTGACCACGCCCCAAAAGCGCCAGACCAATCCCCATCCAAGCGCAGCCCATATCCATGAGCGCACCACCACCCCAAATCCAACTGGTGTCCCTCATCTATACACCAAGTTCGGACATCACTGGCCCAGTCCATTTCACACTCCACTCGTTGTCTGTTGCCCGTCAATCTTCAGATATGAGAGAGACTGTTGCAACAGAGGAGGTGGCATCCCCCACCGCACCGACCAACATTACCCCCCCCCCCCCCCCCCGCGGTGGGCAGGGAAGCAGCCTGTTCAGCAGACTCTCGGCTCGAATTTCCCGGTGTCTAAACATTACGACAGGACACCAACCGTCGTGTAACAGGACATGACCACATTCCCCTATCCAAAGGCCACCCCATCCATTAGGCCTACCGTACTCCCCCCGTGAGCAGTCCGGACATCACACAACAGACAGAATGTCAACACCTACAAGAACACACCAGCCTTCAAGACTGGATGCGTCAATTCATCATTGCACGTACATCACATACTTGCTCGGTTATATTCAGCATAACGTAGACATTCAACATCAGCAACAACAGCATTTAGCAGCACCTACCGGTCTTAATTAATTACCGGTAGAGACATAAATATTCCCACAACAAATTCCTCTCGCCCAATTTGCGGGAGAAATAATATCTCCCGCAGACCTACACCTCCCGCAATAACAACAGACTTGGCGTTCACCAGCGTGGAAAACTGGAATACACCCACTTCGCTTATAACATCGGCATCATACAGCAGCCTGGACATCCCGACAACAGCATAATCATCAACAGACAACAGCCAACAAATCTCCCGCACATACCTTCTTATCCAATTACGGGAGAACTGATCATATGGATATCAGGAATGCACTACAGCCATCTACAGTATGCGTCATGGGAGGACCTTTGTCCAACAATTCTCCCCTTTCCCTATTTCCCGACGTCGTACGGAAACAGCTAAACTGCATACTTCATCTACACGTAATAACAGTCAATATTATTAAGAGAGCAAGATGCCCACATTGTCGTCAGTCACGAGTAGGATTTTACTACCGAAAAGTTGAATTCGACAATGGATTGATCAAATTCATGACAGCATCTGACAGATCATCTACGCTCTAAAATAACTCTGTCCTGCCCACGTGCTCAGCCATTACAGAGTGAAATACCCTCAGGGTTCAATAAAGTTGACATTCACGCCGCCTCTTCCCCCCCCCCCCCTTCCCGCACCTGGCGGCCATAAACACGTCACCTTCATCACAGCGCAAGTACCATCTACAGAGAACTAGTCACGCATATCAGATTCAAATCACCAACATGACAGAAACACAGACACTCAGGTTGACTGTATTCACAATCTCCGAACGATGGCATTGTAAATTGTAATAACGGTGGCACAAATGTTTGCGAGTTGTACTGTAATTTAAGCATTATTAAAAATGGTACTAATGTGTTTGGTCTAGGCCGGGACGGAGCTAGTTCTACCCATTGAGGAGAATGCTTGGCCAGCCCTCCCGCTCGGAAAATACAGCTATCTTGACAGGATCAGTAACGTTGATCTATCTCATGAATATTGCTTACAACTTTACTGTTAAATTTTTTATTAAGAACGCAACTGCTCTACCGTGCTACACATCATTAGCGCACGGGCCGGTAAAGTGGCATCAACAATCTGACAGTAAAATTACAGAGAGAATTTCAAAAATTCTCTTCCTTGCGTTCCAGTCTATAATCGACACGGCTGAGAACTACCTATTACAGACACCTACTAAGACGCATGTTAAAGAACTCGTGCAAATACGGGACATTATAAAGATCTTGATGTAACATATATATTTCTATCTCTCGCTTCTGCAACCGACTACACCTCAGCAACAGCATTTTCGCCGTCGCCATAAACAGCATATACGTTTCCGATCAACCACGTGCTTTTTAGAGCCACGTGACATTTACTGCTATTTCCAGTAAGTTGGATCAAACGCTTTAAACAAAAGAGCAGCCCAAAGACGCGACTACCACAGCGTGATGGAGGAGTGGCGAGGGTGAGTCCAGGAGATTACTGCTGACGTCACCTGGCTCCCACACACCCCATCGGGCGCTCCAGCCTAAAATTAAAATAGGCAAGTTTATAAGCATCCAATCTGGAGAACCACCTCACGCTAATTAAAAAGTGAGGCTCCGCAAAGAGAAAGTAGTACCACGTTTCTATGTTGATCGAAGGCTGTTAAATGCGTGAAATTAAGACAAGTTTAACGAGCCATTCTTCCTATGATTAAAAGTACTCCCTTTACACGGGAGGAATTAATCCCATGATGTCCAGGCCGGAAAACGAGGAAACATTCACATAAGAATGACCGAATCACCTGTTAAATCTTTTAGGTGCGGTCATCCGCCGCCTGTGACGTCACCAAATAGTATAAAAGGAGGAAGCGCGCTCTGAAACTTTGTCTTCCCGTCAAAACTTGACACCAGGGAAGAACATAGCAATAGGCTTCTTTCGTGTTGCAAACCAAATTCTGCTGTTTTTCTTCTTACTATTTCATTATTATATTTGGCCTGGAAAGTTAGAACAATGAAGAGATAGGGCAGTAGGGTTTGAATAAAGTTCCCGCAACCAACTACCTTGTCACTCCTTGAAGATTTAGCGTTATCGGATTCATCTGAAGAAGAATTGGTACCAGTTCCAAAACGGTTCCCATGTAACTCGTTGTTAGCTTGCAGAGAGCCATGTACCAGAACCAGAATCCGACCGCACCCTTCATGTTAAAAAAGGATCATCTCTTCCAGTCAGCCTTTTGTGTGACGTGCCAGTATCTCTACACCGCTACTCGCTACGGGGTGATACACACGCTCCGTTATCATCACCATGTGTTGGAAGTGACGTTAGTTCCTGGAGAAGAGAACGAGGATCGTGCCGTTTTAGCCACCCATTTCTGATCTCGGCTCCCGGTCAAAGTTCTCCCGACCGAGAAAATGGCCCGCACAAAGAACACTACTCGTAGATATTCCGTTAGCCATCATCTTCCCGCGGCTACCGTAAGCAATGTACCGACATCAAGACGTAAAATCCTGCCCGCAGCCGCGTCTGGAAGTGTTACGCCGGTACCAATCACTTCATCCACACCAGTCCTGAAGCGGAGTAAGAACCGAAAATCTCCCATAGAATCCAGTTCGCGTGTATATATATATATATATATATATATATATATATATATATATATATATATATATATATATATATATATATATATATATATATATATATATATATATATATACGCGAGTACGACGTTGTGGAACTGGCGGTATCCCGCAATCATGTGTTTCACGTTTCGGGGCTGCCGGGCTAGCTGATTCCCGCCGTTTCTACGGACCCCTGTTAGTGAGTAGGCCCTACCACTATAATGTACTAGTAGTATTACTACAAATGGTGTCAGGAGTAGTTTGGGCCCTAAATTCAAAATTATTGTTAGTTATTTCTAAATTCTACTCACGGTTTTGCTGTTAAAAAAAGATAGAGTTTTCGGAAATATAAGGACTACTCTAGTCCTGCCCGAACGTCAATTTGACATACTCTGGCCGCCATTTGATTTTGTTATAGTTTTTTATTATCTAATAATCACGGATGATAGGTGAGTTATAGTTAAATATATATTATTTATTTATATTATAGCATGCAAATGTCGGGTATATAGATTAATATACCTTACATACATACGTCATAGATTCAAGATTCAATGTTATATATTTAAACTGTAACGAATCGAGGTATATTTTCGTGCTAAGTTTCTATCATCTATGTTAGTATTCCTTGGAATGACAACCCTATAGTTTCTGAATTGTTATTGTTAGTTGTCTTCAGCGTCATATGTAGGAAACCGCGATTCTGAGCTGTAGTTTAAGCGTCGGATTTTTTACATTTCTTTATTATACTTTAATTACAGTTCAATTTCGTTGTTTATTTCAGAATTATTTGAAATAAAGAAGTGATATAAATCACTGTCACTGTTGCTGTTATTATTATTATTATTATTATTATTATTATTATTATTATTATTATTATTATTATTATTATTATTATTATTATTATTATTATTATTAACATTTTGAACGTTAGAGGGTAGTCTCCCTTCTAATCAACAAATATGTTTCAATTGTAGTATTAGGTTTACTAATTACGCTGAACATTATCTGTTTTTTCTGGTTATTATTAATTTAAAAAGGTTCATTATCACATTGCTAGCTACTAAGTTAAATCTGAGGAGTTTTTGGTTCACACCCAGTTTTCTGTGGATCACTCCTTTACCCACAAAGCAATTTTGTTGGTTACAAGTAAAGGTTTCATTTTGAAAAGAGCTTATCAAACTGGGTTTGTTGAGTATTGGTGTAAAAGCGGTGGTACTACACAAGACCTGGTTAATATTTTGCAGTCGAGAATAGCCAACACCATTCAAAAATGTCACCGTATCGTTTTCTATATCTCGGCCGGAACCTGCGACCTTACCGAGAAACGAGGCAACGGTTTTGTCTATTTAAGGACGGCGGATGATGACCTCGCGGTAGACCACATTTGCCAACACTATCACCGCGCGATAGGCTGGATTCCATAAGCGCGGAAACGGAGACGGAAGCGTTAGGTGGACACGTTACCGTGTGCGGAATTGCCGCGAGGTGTGATTCCATATAAAAGGAGACGGCATTCGCTTCGTCTCTAAATTTAATTACCATGTGCCTATGCAGTCTAAAATCGTGCAGGAATACCCCTGATATAGCGTCATTTCTTGGAATTCCCTTTGCGGTTGGACAACTTCTGAATCGCTACATCGAGCGGTCAAAATATCGTTCCCGTTTGCGCGTGCCGTTCCGCGCTTAAGGAATCACACATTAAAATCAATAGAATCGATTTTGCCGCTTCCGTTTCCGTCTCTGTTTCCGCGCTTATGCAATCCAGCCTCCGCGTTACGGTCAAACAGTTCAGTTTATCGATATCCCGGCGTATTCTCTGGTCCTGTGTAATGAGCAACTGCACCATTTGAATCCCTGTTTCTTCAAAGACCAAGATCTGCAACTGCATGACCAACTCTCTTCTTAATGATAGGATTGAGAAAATTAATGCAGATATTGGTGTACATACCATCAAATGCAGTGTGGAGTTAATACTCCGTAAAAAAATCTAGTGCACTTAAACGCGTCTGTTATCATTATACTTTCGAGTTTCTTAAGGACGGCTTGCGTGCAGGTACGCTACTGAATCTGGTCTGGCTTCGGAAGATTCATTTAGACGTTCTCCGGAGTTGCACCACCATCACTACTCAGTGAGTTATATTTTTCAGTAAGCGATATTACATTTTTAGCGAATATTAATTTCGCTTCCCTGGTATAAATCAACAAGTGACCCATGATGGCAAAAACCAACAGGGGTCTATTGCTGTATGACTCACAGAAGCGTTATTATAATTAAGCGTTTTTCAAATGACGCGTGAATGATTACCCGTAATAATGTGTGGTTATATTTACGCATTTCTTGAACAGTGCATGGATAATTACGCGTTGCAAATATGCGTTGTCAAATGATGCATAAATTGTTATGCATTAATCATACGCATTGTATTGTTAATTGTATGTATTGTCCGTCATGTCGCTTGGTCATAATAATGTTTTCTGTTTATGTGTATATGGAGTAAATCCATGTACACGCTTTTTATAAGTATATGCATCCTATGTTGTGATATAAACTCATCTATGTATAGTGAAATTCAGTTTAGGTTATAGTTACACTATGTCAGTTCTACATTTTTCAGCTCAGATATTTTATAGGGTAGCTCATATATATATATATATATATATATATATATATATATATATATATATATATATATATATATATATATATATATATATATATATATATATATATATATATATATATATATATGTATGTATATATATATACCATATCTATATATTTTCTCTATTAAACGTGTAACAATTACATGTTAATTTGATGCAATGATGCATTATTACTCTATAATGCATGATTCATGCATGTTTATAATATGCATTACTCTATAATGCAGAAGTCTTGCATATGACGGCATATTTATAATATGCATTTAACAAATACTGCATATATTTTGCAGATATATTTCTTGCGCTTACCATTTCATAATGCTTCCAGTTAATTGAATTGTGTCATATTCTCTCAAATGCACTCGATGAACACAAATACACGTGTTGTACTTTGTGACATCTCGAAATCATTTGACAGAGTATGGCACAAGAGATTGATGTTTAAGTTACAAGAGCTTGGACTAGGAGGAAGATTTCTTATCTGGTTTAGTAACTATTTATCTTTACGACAGCAGTGTGTCTTAATCAACCAAGATAAATCTTCTTTGAAACAAATAGAAGCTGGAGTTCCACAAGGTTCAGTGCTCGGTCCACTCTTATTCCTAATTTATATAAATGACATTTCACATAACATCGATAGTGTCTTACGTTCTTATGCTGATGACACAGCTTTATGCTGTTCTAGTGCCACGTCAATTGAAATTGAAAGAAATCTAAACAAAGATTTAAACCAAATTTCTGACTGGTCAAAACAATGGCTAGTCAAGTTTAATGCCACAAAAACTGTAAATCTAACTATTTCGAATACACTTAACTTTTCATTTCCGAATATTTTTCTAAATAACATACAAATATCATCAGTGCAGTCTAGTAAGTATCTTGGCGTAACAATTTCGAACGATTTAAAGTGGACAACTCATATGGACCAAATATCCAAAAAGACTGCCAAAATATTGGCCACCATGCGGCAGATGAAATATATTTTAAGTAGAAAAACATTATTCAAAATTTATGTTGCTTACCTCCGCCCAGTACTCGAATATGGGTGTGAAGTTTGGGACGGATGTTCGGACCAGGATGCTGATAAACTTGAGATCATTCAGAATGAAGCCATGCGGATTATAACTGGTCTGCCAAAATACACATCTTTATAGCGAAACGGGCATAATACCTCTACGGGGGCGCCGAAAGCACAAAAAACTTATTTTGTTCTATAAAATTATCCACAACGAGTGCCCTGACTACATACGTGATTTGATTCCTGAACGGGTGGGTAATGCTTCAAGGTATAATCTTCGAAATGTAGAGAATTTTGTGCCACCAAGGCATCGCCTTGAAGTGTTTAAAAAAAATTTTCTACCTAGTACCATCCAATTGTGGAACAATCTAGAAACAGCAATAAAGTCAGCGCCGTCTGTTTCGATTTTGAAAAGCAATCTTACAAAATCTGACCGAAATGTTTCAGAACAAATTTCCATATACTATTCCTCAGCTAGAAGGCGCGAAAATATCTTACTTTGCAAGCTCAGAAACATTTGTAGCCAACTGAATAATGATTTATTTCGACACCATTTACTCGAAGAAAGAAACTGCCTAGAATGTCAAACGCCAGAAACATCTTTTAATTATTTCTTAGACTGTCGAAGATGGGAGAGGGAGAGAAGAGATTTATTTAGGGTCATAGTAGGATTTATGCCCAATATGCCGCTAGTCTTCATTCTGAATGGAAATCCTGATTTATCTCCACAAATGAACGATGTTTTGCTAAAAAGTGTACAGAATTACATAAAACAAACCAAACGCTTTTAACATATACGTACTAACTGCTAAGTGATATTAAATATCTCTCTCTCTCTCTCTCTCTCTCTCTCTCTCTCTCTCTCTCTCTCTCTCTCTCTCTCTCTCTCTCTCTCTCTCTCTCTCTCTCTACTTTCTACTTTCTACTTTCATATTCATCATAATTTCTTGTATATACGTTTGTATTTAACTATTTTACGCATTTTGCCGTCTTAATGATTTTGTAGAGAGAGGGCCTAGCTAAGTTGATAGAACTTGTGCCCAATCCCGTTGTAATATCAGTACAATAAAATGTTTTTAAAAAAATGCTTAAAGTAATTGGCGCGTTAGTCATAGCGCAAATTCATATGTTTCTTTCTTCTGCTGTATTATCCGTTCCATTTTAGCGTCACTCAGATATATTTGTTGTGATAGAGATAGTGGTTTTCCGGATTTCCTAAATTTGTAAATTCCGATCCGTTCAATTATATAAGAGGTATATATCTTATATCATAGATGTGAAGGTTAAAGATGTTCACTAAAATTAAAACTTTATGCAACATTCATAGGTTTTCCTCGAATCTCACATATTTTAATTTCAGATAACACTTCCATTAAATTCATGTGAGATTATTTTTATTACTTCTTTATCAATTCGGCAATTCCGTCAATTCTGTCAGTTTTCTGCTGTGGTGGAAAACCACTGTCCTTAATTTCAGTTAGGGATGCTATGCTGTTTTAAAATATGTAACGATGGCCCTCGTCCGGCAGCTGTAGATCTATACATCTGTTTTACCATTTGCAGCTCATTCTCTCTGGATGGATCGACACCTACTATGGTTAAAAAAAATTTCTTTTAATTGTGGTCGATTCTAATTCTACCGTATAACAGTTGAGCGTCAATGGCCATACATTTGTATTATAAGTTGGTTGGTTATTTATTTAAATTTTTGTTGTTGTAATAATTAAGGCTTTCAGATTTTTTAGAAATAGGAAGCCTCGTTTTAAGAACGGGGGTGAGGGTGGGTGGGGGAGGGGGTGCGGGGAGAATGTGGAACTGGCGGTATCCCGCAATCCAAATCGTACCTTGGAACCTGAAACGCGAGCGCCTGCCGCCTGTTCCATGCGCGATTTGTGACCCCTGTTGGTGAGTACCACTATAATGTACTAGTAGTATTACTACGTTATATCAATATTTTAAAGCATATTTTGACTGGGAGCTTCGATGATAACCCGGCGATTTCTGGACCGATTTAAAAATAGGTTTTCGGTTTTGAAATGCTCGTCAAATTCTGGTCTTGATCGATACCAAGAATGATGAGAATAAACGAATTATAAATATTTATGAGTACCATCTCGGTACACTGCAGGTGCACACTCGCTCCCAATCTCGACACACGCCTGGTCAAAGAAGCGTCTGAGTGCGCACATGCGCACCACCCGTTCTAACGAACTAAGTCGTTTTCACGACGAAATGCCTCTCGTATACACGCTTACTGCTCTACCCAGGGGGTGCGCTTTTGGGAACGAATCCAAGACGAGCGGCCCATACCCAGCTTAGCTGGGACGGCCAGTACCCGCCTGGTCGATCCGCGCTACACCTTCCACTAACTGTACTGATAGAAATAAAGCTTCTTAGTTCTTATATTAGCATAATATTTGTATAACCAGGCCTATTAACTATCTGAAAGAATAGCTACAATAACTTTTAACACATCAAAAAAAATCTTTAGAAATTTTATAGTGTAAATGAGATGAGTTGAGGAGGAAAAAATAGAAAAAATCGAAAAAATAAAAAAAATTGATTTTTTCAGCTTGATTTAAACGTAGATTTAATCAGATGATTTAATCGATTTGATTAAACCAAACAACCCTGCTATTTAATAAACATGCTGTTAAATATTTTGAAACTAATTTGACTGGACGCTGTTGCTGCCATAGGCAAATTAGTTTCAAAATATTCAACAGCTTATCTGTATTGGTTTCGGGAAATTGATAGTCGGGGAGATCGATCGAGCCCAACACAAGCGAGTTGTGGGCGGAACTTAGCTAGAGATGGACGGGGCATAGCTAAAATGGAAAAGGCCCATTGACGTAGGTCCGACACAAAAGGGGCAGAGATCCGACAGTAACCGTCTGAATGATATGATCTTGGTATGTTCTTGGTGAACTTACTTATTTTAAACAAGACGCCCATGAGGCCTATATCGCTCACCTGGAATTACTGGCCACTGGCACAACTGAACAAAACGAGGTGACTACTGGAAAAACTTAGTTCTGTGAACGGGGTTTATCCAAGTTTTATTAAAATTGGGCCAGTGGTTAATAGGTAGTGTTTTTATGATTTTCTCAGAAAATTGCAGAAAATACAAAATGCCCGCTAAAAATGCTAAATTTTGACTGATTCATGGCGGTCATATTTTTTGACGTATCAGCTTTCAATGGACATACTTTAATGACCTTTAGGCCCTAATCATATCTCCCAAATTTCGGCCCGATCCGTTAAGCGGTTCTGGAGGTCATTTTCACGAAAACTAGATCATCCAAGATGGCCGCCGAAGCATTTGGTCAATGAAGTTCCCTTGAACAAACTTGGTTCAGCTGTTGAGCCAGATGATGTTTCATGAGTTTTTAATCGATCCCCATGCGGTTTCGGAGATTTTTAAAAACGTTTCTAGAAATCGGCTGACTGTTTTGAAAATGGCAAATTTGAAATCACAATCCAAAAACCTATATAAAACCAATTCGGCTTCAAAATACATCAAAATAAAAATATCCAACCTGGCCGCCAAACACGCTACATTTTGATTGGTCCACAGCGGCCATGTTTTTAACGGATCAACAAGCGGTTTTGGAGAAGATTAAAAAAAATGTTTTTAAAAATCGCCCAAACTCTAAGATGGCCGCCGGCTAAATTGGCCGATCGGCTTCCTTTGAACAAACTTGGATCCCTATGCGCTAAAGATGCTTCCTGCCAAATTTACTTAAATTCGGCCCAGTTGTTCTCGAGAAGAAGAAATTTCCCATTGCCTTGGTATGGGAGTTTTGGCGGGAAAAAGGTCGAAGATGGCCACCAACCCATTTATCCGACAGTTTCAAAAATGGCAAACTTGAAATCAGAATACCCAAAAACCTATATAAAACCAATTTCGGCTTCAAAATCCATCAAAAAAAAATATCCAATATGGCTCAGAAAACAAATTGGTATATTGGCCTGCACCGTATACAAACGAACAAAATCGGTTAATGGCGCTACAACAACACTAGGTCAAATGTCAAGGTCGTCATAGTCGTGATATTTGCTATTTCAGGATTGCTTAATGGTACTGCAACTGAGTTTTGACAAATGATATAGTGTGTTGATAATGATGTCAGAACGTCAAAGTTCAAGGTCATTTTGATCTTGTTATTTGACATCTGGGGGGGGGGGGGGGGGAGGGTGTTGGGTGGTCGTGCCTCGTTCTCTGAGAGGCCCTGGAGTCTCTATTCAACAGATTATAAGGAATAGATGCTCTGAGAATCCATATTCCGCATCCTGATTAAATAGAAATAAAGAGCATACAGAAATAACTTTAAATGTTTCCAAATCAAAATAAATAATTTGTTGAATATTTTGAACATAATTGGATTAGAAGAGATTGCCGCCTAAGGCAGCGTTGTCTTCCAATCCAATTATGTTCAAAATATTCAGCAGGACATTTCTCACATCGTGTTCAAAATTGTACCAACATGTTTCTGTTTTAGTTATGGAACATTATTTTTAGCTGTACTGTATTTTGCTTTATAGCTGTGTGTTAGAATATAAAGAAGTAGGCCTTGACAACCAGCCACTCATGCAGTCTACGTAGGGCCTATATACTCACGTCTGGCATCATAATTCCGAGTTCGGCATAGCAGAGAGCAACACAGAGGTTGATGTATCCAGCGACCAACCAGATGACCAGTGCCGCGCCCACAGATCCGCTGTGCGCCAGCACGCTGCTAGGGGAGACGAAGATAGCCACGTTTCCCAACGCAGCGATCAGGATAGACGTGGAATGAAATAATCCAATAGTTTTCTTCAACTGAGGCGTTTGCTCGAGTGAAATGTAGTTATCCTTCTTCCGTTTGACCCTCTGTCTCAGCATGCTTGCGCCGCTCATAAGTCTTTTTAACGGAAATGCAATCAATTCAAATTTACGTGCTCTTTCGAAATGTCTGTTTCAAGGATCTTCAACCCTGATCATAACGCAGCTTACTGCGCCTGTACTGGATAAATATTGGGCAAATATGGCCCGGTATTGACCCAATACCGACATAGTAACCTGCTTAATCAAAGTAATATCATAAATTACGCCCTAAGAGTAACTAGATTCTGTATAACTGATTCTACCTTACTGTACAGAGATCCTGATCCGGTCAACTCCCACGACCAAATGGTACGAAAATGCAATGTTCTTAACTTCGTAGTCCTATTTATTAGTCTTGTGCATTGATATTGTTCCACGTACTGTTGCTGTATTCTAATGTGTAACGGTAGTCATTCTCTGCGACGAAACATTTGACAAAAATACGTGTACAAATGCGTGACACGCGTAATTAATCTGTCTGGGAATTATTTTTCGCGCGTTGAAAGCATGGCGCATTAATTAAACGCTCTACAGCATAAGGTCCATTCAGACAGGACGCGAGCGATTTTGTCAAGCGATTTTGCTAGGGTCAGAATTTTTCATCGCGCGATAATTGCTTTCACACTGGACACGAAAATAACCAAAAAATCGTGTTGCTTTGTAGCCGATTTTGGCCGAAAGATTTTTGCCAGAATCTGGCATGGTCAGTCATACACGTGTATCATGGCTGCGGGTCCTTGTATGCCTGTTTTTGCTGAACAAGATGAAAATGATTCAGAAGAATAATTTTTGTTAATGACAGTCTTGTACCGTAAGCGACATAGACGACGTAGAGTATGGGTACATCCTATATTAAAGAACAGGAAGATCTATGGTGAGTACCACAGACTGATCGAGGAGCTGAGACCAGATAGTGAGAGGTTTTTCAGATACTTCAGAATGAGTAAGGAACAATTAAAAGAATTGCTTGACATAGTTGGCCCCTATATATACAAGAAGGACACACACTTCAGGGAGGCTATATGCACAGACCAGCGGCTGGCAGTTTGTTTAAGGTGTGAAGTACTGAAATTCATTATTTTTATTATTAATTGGGAAACATTCAACTATGTCCATCTCTGAATAGCAGTACGGGAGGGCATTTTACTACGGGGTGATTTGGCCCGAAAACTAAGGAGACTTTTGAAACCTAGATGCTCTCAGGTGACATTTCCTTCCAGAAGCAAATATTGACTCTCAGTTCGCCATGAAAAATTTAGTATTTGCCCTGAAATTGGGAATTCCCTACTCCTAGCGGGGTATGTGAGTGAGTGAGTGAGTGAGTGAGTGAGTGAGTGAGTGAGTGAGTGAGTGCGTGCGTGCGTGCGTGCGTGCGTGCGTGCGTGCGTGCGTGCGTGCGTGCGTGCGTGCGTGCGTGCGTGAGTGAGTGAGTGAGTGAGTGAGTGAGTGAGTGAGTGAGTGAGTGAGTGAGTGAGTGAGTGAGTGAGTGAGTGAGTGAGTGAGTGAGTGAGTGAGTGAGTGAGTGAGTGAGTGAGTGAGTGAGTGAGTGAGTGAGTGAGTGAGTGAGTGAGCGAGTGAGTGATTACAATATGTTTCGTTGTACGTTTCTGGCTACAGGAGATACTTATACAACTATAGCCTTTAGCTATCGGATCGGAATCTCCACAGTTGCAGGAATTGTAGAAGAAACATGTCAGGCCCTATGGAATGGTCTACAGAAGACCTACATGCCAGTTCCTACTGAAGATCTGTGGTTAAACATTTCCCAAAGGTTTTATAATCTTTGGAACTTCCCGAACTGCATCGGTGCCGTATATGGTAAGCATGTACTTATCAAAGCGCCATCCAACTCTGGATCACTGTTCTTTAATTATAAGTCGACATTCAGCATTGTTTTAATGGCACGCACGCACGCACGCACGCACACACACACACACACACACACTTTCTCTCTCATTCGAATTGTGTACAATCCTAATGCATTTGCACATTCATCACTTGAACAGAAAATTGTTTCCAGCTATATTATTCAACAACATATTTCACAAAATGTATGTCCGCATCTGATATGTAAGACTGATGGTGTTAAAGTACGGTGCATGTGTTTCGTGTTTTTCTGTCACACCTAGTCTAGAGCCACCACCTGATTTATGTACCAACCGTCACAGACCAGACACAACACAATCTTTCTGATTTTACGAAATTTCTGTTGAATATTGTGAAGCTAATTTGACCGGGAGCTGTGGCTGCCTATCACAGTCAAATTAATTTAAATTTAGTCAAAAGCCTTTATAGCTGTCTAGAAACCAAGACACTTGAATTCCAAGGATTAAATGATTAAATATTTCACTATCCGGCATCACAGCACAGAAAAGTGTGGGGTTTACTGGCAGCATAGTTGCAGCGTTTCCTGGTTCATGGTTCAAATAAGTCAATGAATTTCTTGTATCACAGCTAAGATGATAAGCCTATACAGCTTTGCAGAGTCACAGTTCAGAAAACTGTAACCTTTCAAGGATCACTGCTTTAACAATGGAAAATTCCAGTTTATCCATCAATCATATGTGACATCATAATCAACTATGTGACGTGTAGGATGTTGTCATAATCAATTATGGCATGAATGATGTAGATAAGTTTATCACAAGTAATCATTGTTGTACGAATTGTGTGTGTGTGTGTGTGCGTGCGTGCGTGCGTGCGTGCGTGCGTGCGTGCGTGCGTGCGTGCGTGCGTGCGTGCGTGAGTGAGTGAGTGCGTGCGTGCGTGCGTGCGTGTGTCATTACTATTTAATAAAGATGCTGTTAAATATTTTGAAACTAATTTGACTGGGCGCTGTTGCTGTCATAGGCAGCAACACCACCCAGTCAAATTAGTTTCACAATATTCAGCAGCTTAGTTGTATAGTTTTCTGGAAATTGATAGACAGGGAGATCAGTGATAAATTGATTCCAACACTGGCGAATTGTGTGTGGGGTGTAGCTATAAATGGGCAGGGCATAGCAAAAACTTGATGCCTCCATTACATGGTTTCCATGGAGCACATCGGAGAAGTCTATGATGTTCTGGAGCCATGGCTGAAATAGGTCTATAGGTTGTCTATATATTAGAATTTGGTCACAACACATATAAAACTATGTCTTTTCGTATATCATATTAGGATGAGTTCTCATTGTAATATCTTTCCGGATTTTCTTATGAGCGAGTTGCATTGACCTCTCCACGATATTCTTGCAAGATGAATCTGAGAGTTCACTGCAAAACAGAAATAATATCATTATGCCATTATTAGATTTAGCCTGTCTACTGTGGCAGATCATAGTGAGTCCATCATAGTCTCTCATGTTGACTAGTCAAGTTTCGTGACCAAAATACACAGAGACTATTGTTCTGACAACGTTTCTTTCTTTCTTTATTTTCGCCTACGGTTTTCAGACTGTAATCTCCAAACCTGAGAGACTTCTAGAAGACTATGGGATTTGTATCGCTCTTCAACAAAACTTTCGCCTGATCTATGGTTTCTGAGAAACGTGTTTTTCTGAGGCAAAAAGTCCCGTGGAAATGTGTGAAAGGAAATAGGAAAGCATTTCCGGTTTGGACAGTGACTGCTCCTAGTGTTATTACATGACTGTAGTGAAACATACCGGTCTCCTACCATGTATTGCTTCGCATACAGACCAGAAATATTTTTTCAGTGCATTGAAACTCCTTTTGGTTAAACCTTCTGGGAAACAGCATAATTCACATTTCTAATGTTGCCAAATGTTTGAGATTTGACACATATGTAGACACATTATGCTACTATGCGACATATTCTATAAGACGCTAATTACACAAGTCAAATATCTCAAATGGTTCCTGGTATATAGTATTTTTGTGTCACCTAATCTGCAGTAAATATATGTGGAATTAGTTTCAAAATATTAAACAGTCACGTTTGTCTCTTTAATTGATGGTATGCAGACTGACATTTACTGAAACAGTAACTGTACAGTTCTAGTTTTAAGTTATGCTCTAATTGGAAATTCCAGTTTTAGCTATGCCCCGCCCACACATCGATCGTGTTGGGATCAATAGATCCCCAATGCCCTGGCTATCAATTTCCAGAAAACTAGACAGGTTAACTGTTAAATATTTCGAGACTAATTTGACTGGGTGATGTTGCTGCCTATGGCAGCAAGAGTGCCCAGTCAAATTAGTTTCAAAATATTCAACAGAATGTTTATTAAATGGCAAAGACATACAATTCGTACAACATGTCAGATTAAGTGTTAAAGATGGACTATTTGGAATCATTCATGACATCATGATTATTATGTCCTCCTACACGTTACATAGTTGATTACGTCATATGATGGATGGATGAACAAAAATGTCCATTAAGAAGCCAGTAGTCATTGGGCTTCGACAAATGGGAGGTTCTGATTGGCCATGACGATAGATGGGAGCTTCTGATTTGCGGAGCCGATAGATGGGTATTTCTTTATAAATGGGAAGGGAAGCCATAGGAATTGGTAACTGGAAATCTAGCAACAGGAACCAGAAAACAGAACTTCTGGACCAGAAACAGAACTTCCAGATCCGAAACTTCCGTTAACGGAAATGCCTATTTCCGGACTGGAAACACCATTTCCAGACTGGAAACAACCATTTCCGGACCAGAAATACCACTTCCGGACTGAAAATGGCACTTCCAGTACCAGAAACCCCCACTTCCGGTACCGGAAACCTCACCTCCAGACTGGAAACGTCCATTTCCAGACCGGAAACACCCACTTCCGGACTGGAATCGCCACTTCTGGACCAGAAACGGTACTTCTGGAACAGAACTAACTGGAAATGGCCACTTTAGGACCGGAAACCTCACTTCCTGACAGGAAAATGCCACTTCCATGGGGTTCAATAAACAGAGGTTTCTGATTGGCTGCACCGATAAACGGAGGCTTCTGATTGACTGAGCTGTTACATTGGGAGGTTTATAGTTGTACTATTCAAAACGGTATGTGAAATCCGATGAATGGGGACCGGAAATCCGATAAATGGGAACCGGAAATGCCCACTTTTGGACAAGAAACTCAACGTGAAAGCTGTTACACATCCGTCCTGCAGAAGCTAGGGACACATCCATTTCCAATTATGTTAATTATGCATTTTATCACCTTCTATAAAAGTTGAAATAATTTAAAAACGAATCAGTCATTTTCAAGGAAGGATTCTCAAAAAAGGTTTTAAATCGTCGGAGTTGCTTTAAGAAAACATTTTAGACCAGAAGTGGTAAGAAGCTTAAGATGTATGATCTTATGACTACCTGTCTTACAAAACCATTATCTTTTAGTCTCAAATAGCAGGTGGTTACAATAGACAGGTTTTACTGTATTGTAAAATATACACTAAGTGAACCGTATGTGTTGTTTTATTAGCTTCGAATATAATAATTCACGTGATCGAATAATCAGGGAATCATACCCTGTACCTTTACAAGCATATTCATATCTACATATTCATATCTATTGGGGAAATATTTGATTTTCTTCCAACATCAAATTCAACTTTTAACTGGAATGGTTAGACATTTTTTTAGATGTAATTATATCCTCTGATAATAAATTATTAGCTGTCATCCCAAATCGGATTTAAGACTGGATGAAAATCTAAAACATTAAGCGGATTCCTAAAAAAATGGGAAGTGGTTTTTTTTAATCATTAAAATGTTGAGCACAAGATGGTAGGATGATGGATCTTTAAGACATTGTAATTAGGACTACCTCTCTTAAAGAACCATTATTTATGTCGAGTCAGCCATTCCAGTGGTAAATTCTCAAAAATAGTCTTCTCTTTGTCTGCAAATTTGCTAAAAAAACAGATGGCTACTCTAGAGAGGTCTGACCGTCAGTTCTAATCTCTTCCTGGCATGTATCATATTAGTAATAGCAATACTGTCGAGTTGAAGTCTCGTTTTTGGTGAATTGGGGGTGATGGTCTGAAAATATCTATATAAATTGAATTGTCAGACCATTTTGGGATGTAGTGAATATAATATTCTCGGTTGTTATAATGTTGTAACTAGAAAATAATGGTTGTGAAATATGTTTTTTCCAGAAAAAAATGGATCAAGATTTCCAAGACCAGCCTTCGGATTTGTCAGTGTCAGCCAGTAAATCTATTGATTTACTGCCTAAGCCTAGATGACGGAGTGTATGTGTGAGTGTATGTGTGTCCGTGGATTGGGTGTGCGTGCATGTGTAGTAGGGTAGAGATTAGCTTTTCTCAGCCTTCAGTCATCATAGTTTTCAAAATATTCACAGTTTCAACACATACATATTCAGGGGGTTTTCAGCCACATTTCTTTCTAAATATTTAACAAACTCAGACACACTGAACAATGCAATGCGAATAGCTGGTATGTAAGTCTTATATCTAATGTCTACGAATGAACATAGCTCGAAAAACATGGTTATTTGAAAATGTTTCTTGCTAGTTAACCCAAGAAATCTACGAAAAAAAACCGATGTCCATTTGTAGATCAAGAGATAGAGGTATTTTTTTCAAAAATTTCTATTTTACTATCTCACTTTCTGAGCGTACAAGTCTATGAACGCAGGATTTCTAGTAGACGTGCTCGGATCTGTCAGATTTCTAGGGGATGTAATTGGATCAGCAGGATTTCCAACCGATATGATTGGATCTGAGGCAGTTTTGTCTTGCTCGGAATTGTCTTGGATGATTACCGGCTCGGGGCATGATTTAAATCTCTTGGATGGATGTATCTCTGGTGGGGAAATCGGTTCAAGATCTTTCAGATAATCGTATTGTTGTTTGGTTTTTTTTTAATCTGACGCAATCTCTTACTTGGAGGTGTAACCATCACATTAGCAACCTGTTTCCACTGTAAAAGCTCTCCATCATGCAAAGTTAAATCTGGAATGGCTGACTCGACATAAATAATTGTTCTTTAAGACAGGTAGTCCTGATTACCACAAGTCTTAAAGATCTACCATCTTGTGCTCAACTTTTTAATGACTCGAAAAGTGATCATTAATTTATCCTGGGTGCTAGAATATTAAAGATGTAATCTTTAAAAAAAACCACTTCCCATTTTTTAAGTATTCCGCTTAATGGTTTAGATTTTCATCCAGTCTTAAATCTGATTTGGGATGACAACTAATATTTTATTATTAGAGGATATAATCACATCCAAAAAATGTCTAATACTTCCAGTTAAAAGTTGAATTTGATGTTGGAAGAAAATCAAATATTTGCCCCATAGATATGAATATATAGATATGAATATGCTTCTAAATGTACAGGGTATGATTCATTGATTATTAGTTCACATGGATTATTGTATTCGAAGCTAATTAAACAACACATACTGTTCACTTCGTGTATGTTTTGCAATACAGTAAAACCTATCTATTGTGCGCACTTGCTTTTGGAGACCAGAAAAATGATGATTCAATACAGTAAACCTGTGTCTATTTGAGACCAAAAGATAGTTTTTCTGTAAGACATGTAGTTATAAGATCATACATCTTAAGCTTCTCACCTCTTCTGGTCTAAAATGTTTTCTTGAAGCAACTCTGACGATTAAAAACCTGTTTTGAGAATCTTTCCTTGAAAATGACTGATTCGTTTTTAAATTGTTTCAACTTTTATAGAAGGTGATAAAATGCATAATCAGCATAAATGGAAATGGATGTGTCCCTAGCTTCTGCAGGAAGGACGTGTAACAGCTTTCAAGTTGGGTTTCTGGTCCGGAAGTGGGCGTTTCCGGTTCCCGTTTATCGGATTTCCGGTCCCCGTTTAACGGATTTCACATACCGGTTTATAAAAGTATAACCCTCCCATTTATCAGCTGAGTCAATCAGAAGCCTCCGTTTATCAGCGCAGCCAATCAGAAGCCTCCGTTTATTGAACGCCATGGAAGTGGCATTTTCCTGTCAGGAAGTAGGGGTTCCGGTCCTAAAGTGGCCTTTTCCGGTCCGGAAGTTCTGTTTCCGGTACCGGAAGTGGGGCTTCCGGTACCACAAGTGCCATTAGTAGTTATTGGGGTTCGATAAATGGGAGCTTCTGATTGGCTGTGCCGATAGATGGGAGCTTCTGATTGGCTGAGCCGATAGACAGGTATTTCTTTATAAATGGATGGCGGGAAGCTCTAGGAACGGGTAACTGGAAATCCGGCAACAGTAACCGGAAATTGAACTTCTGGACCAGAAACAGAACTTCCGAACCGGAAATGCCTACCTCCGATACCAGAAATGCCCATTTCCGGACAGGAAACCCAATTTCCGGTCCGGAAACAGCCATTTCCGGATCGGAAACACCACTCCCGTTAACGGAAACGGAACTTCCGGTACCGGACACGTCACTTCCTGACCGGAAACGTCTATTTCTGGACCGGAAACACCCACTTCCGAACCAGAAATGGCACTTCCAGACAGGAAACGGCAGTAATTATTGGGCTTCGATAAATGGGAGGTTCTGATTGGCTGTGGCAATAGACGGGAGCTTCTGATTGGCTGAGCCGATAGACGGGTATTTCTTCATAAACGGGTAGGGGGCAACAACAGAACACAAGATGGCAGAATCACCAAATTTGGCACATACTATATATTGTGATATATACATTCAGATATCTATCAGGTCAAGGGGTCTATAGGCGGATACTGGATTACAGATTTATACCA
The DNA here is from genome assembly GCA_034401795.1 of Chaetoderma sp. LZ-2023a. Lineage (NCBI taxonomy): Eukaryota > Metazoa > Mollusca > Caudofoveata > Chaetodermatida > Chaetodermatidae > Chaetoderma > Chaetoderma sp. LZ-2023a. The sequence goes on from CM067367.1 coordinate 67,846,755, forward strand.
TAACTCGGTAACGCAAGGAGTTACAATGACCAAAATTGGCACACCCGTCCAGGCTGTGGTGGCTGGAATGGACCTTTCCAGTTTATCCATAAATCATATTACGCCATATTGTTGTTGTTGTTGTTCGTATATCCCTTCTCTTGATAGGAACACCCACAGATGTGGTTACGTAGACTACAGTTCGATTTATGAACACTATATAGTTATAATAATCAACTACGTGACGTGTAGACGACAAAATCAGTGACGTAGCTAAGTTCGTCACGAGCGCATAATTGATTATGGATTAAGCTTGTACGAAATGTCTGTCTTTACTAATTAATAAACATGCTGTTGAATATTTTGAAACTAATTTGACTGGACGCTATTTATGTCAACACACAGGTGGAGCTTAGCGAGAGAGAGAGAGAGAGAGAGAGAGAGAGAGAGAGAGAGAGAGAGAGAGAGAGAGAGAGAGAGATTGATAAAATTGGATTCTTCTATTACTTTTGAGTTGCAGCACATAGGATCAAATATCTAGGCAAAAATTGACCCTAAATGAGTCAGCACCTCCTTCGGGTTCAGTCTGGTTTGCATTGAAATTACTATCACAGATTGTTCTCAACGTCATTGCCTCCACCATACTCATCCTAGTCGTGGTCATGAACAATCATGCGGTTTGTGGTCATGGCCGTCGATGTTGTGATGTCCATGATCCTTGTGTTGGTGGTGGTCGTCATCTCCATTGCTGTCGTCATCTTCATTGTCGTAGTCATCGCCATCGTCATCAGCATCTTCATTCTCATCATTATCTTAATTCTCATCATCATCTTCATGGTCGTCGTCTTCATGGTTGTTGTCGTCACCATATTCATCGCCGTCATCATCGTCTTCACGATCGTCATCGTCGTCGGAACCTTTGTTGCCGTCGTCGCTACTAATGTAGTCTTCGCTGTCATTACTGTTGTCATTGATGTTATTGTTTTCGTCGTGGTCATTGGTCAATATTATTATTATTATTATTATTATTATTATTATTATTATTATTATTATTATTATTATTATTATTTACTTGTTAAGTTTATCGTATAACTGTCTCATAACGTTTACTTCGTTAGCTAAACGTCTATTCATTTCTGTGGACATCGGCCGCTTTAGGATCTGCCAGAATGTTTTCTGTTCCATCTCACTATGTAATGGAATGAATCTAGCATCTTCTGTACCTTCAGTGGCACACCGGGCATGCATATCACTCAAGGATAACTTCTGCAGGTGTTCTACAGAAAGTCCCTCTGAGCCAGCCTTTATTGAGGAGTACATCACCTGGTAATACATGATATGATTAAATTGTAATTGTAAGTTCAATAATTGCCAGTTTCACATTGTGCACTAAAATCTTGTATTTAATCATTATTTGAATACGGTCAATTAGGAGTAGAACAATCAACATCTAACAACGACGACGACGACGACAGCAAAGTCAACAACAACAACGACGTAGACGGCGACACCGCTGGCGCCGGTTACGACGACGACCACGACGACAACGACAACACACAGTGAGAGCAATGACGATTATGTTGACGATGATTATGACGATGACCAATACGAGGGGTGAGGTGGGTCGGGCGGTGGACAAGGTTGATTAGGATGATGAGTAATAGTTGTGGTGTGAAGCTTAATTACTGCATACCTGTATATCTATAACATTTGTTGTGACCGTACCATATTGCCAATAGAGCGTGGCACACACGGCAGAGCAGTCAAACAGCACCTGCATTTGAACAGAAACATAGGTAGGCTTGTATGTGCTTACCTAGTTACCTTCTATAATTAATTGATGCTGAGGGGAACATCATTTTGTTGTTGCCTTTGGTAATGTTGCATGGACGTAATTAGGTTACCGCCGCCTCGTAAGCGAAAGTGGGTATTACATTCGGGTCCCTCTGTCGATCGGTTTGTCCTGAGCTGTATCTATATAAAGACAAGGTAGATAAGATAGAACCTCGGTAGCTGCGGATGTCACTGTAACATTGATATTTGACTTTCTGACCATAACTGTATTACACATCTTCGGGACCACACGGCCGACTTTCTACCCAAGTCTGCTCAAGCTATCTCCAGTAAAACCACAGTTATTGACAAATGTGTGTTTCAAGGTACATACTTTTCAAAATCATTTAACCTGGTGGTCGTGAATTTTACCTTTGACGACAAATTTATCACACGTCTTCAGGACTCCACGGGCAGGCAACTTTTCGCCCAAGTTTGATAGAATAGGAAAAACTATAGAAACTACATATCGACCGACTGACCATCCGACTGATTGAGTGCACGACCCACCAACTAACTAACAACGGGACATTTAGCGCAAAGGCTGTTGCGCGAAACACACGCAACACATGCGCGTGATAAAGAACTTTAAGAAAAAATTGTCCTTTCCAGCTTTAGCTATGCCCCGCCCATCTCTAGCTAGGCTCCGCCCACGGCTCGCCCGTACCGGGATCGATCAATCCCCGAACGCCCTGACTATCAATTTCCAGAAAACTATACAGTAAACTGTTGAATATTTTGAAACTAATTCTTGGTGATGTTGCTGCCTATGGCAGCAACAGCGTCCAGTCAAATTAGTTTCAAAATATTCAACAGCATGCTTATTAAATAGTAACGACACACATAATTCATACAACCTGAGGGACTATTAAGCATTTAAGAAGGACTAAATTCAGTCATACGTAATCATAATTACGTCATCATACACGTCACGTGGTTGATTAAGACGTTATATAATGGATGGATAAAGCTGAAAGGTTCATTAGGGTAGATGTTTATCTTCAGCTGCGATTGGTGTATGAGGCTAAGGCTCGTACTGCTTATATATCATGTTACAGGTATTTACATGCCATAACTTATATTAATAAAATTTACAGAATTATGCAATTTATACAAATAGCACCCTATTGCTAATAGTTGACATTGTATTCAGCCACGCCAAACGTAATTAATACTTAATTCATTAACATATTGTAAGAAACCAACACTAATCAAGTGTTGGATGTTTATCATTTGTAACATTGGAAGCTTTATAGCCTAACAATACATCGCCTTGAAGTACTTCTCGTTCTGTAGGGGCCAGAGGTAAGTACAAAATTGGCAAATATAAAAAGGTCATTTGACAGAAGGCTACGTCTACACTTACACATATTGTGTGATTATACAGGGTTTTGGAACTTATTTTGGCCTGAGGGTGAGGTGGGTGGGTCTAAACTATGGATTGGGCCAAAACCTATGGGAGGGGCGCTATGGGGATACTCCATGGGAGAGGAAAAACCCCATCACCCGCTTGCCCCCTGTTAATACGCCTATTTTATATATGGATCCATTTCTAGGTAAGCCACTCCCATTTCTAGTTAAGCCCCGACCATTTCTAGCATATCTCTGTCTACATTATGCACACATTTTAATCGATTTTACAATCATGAATTTTGTGAATCTCAATTTCAAGGTAAATAATCAGGTAATCTGTTGCATATTTTGAAACTTCAACAGTTCCCATTAAGATTTCTTTCAAAATAGTCAACAGAATGTTTATTAATTGTAAATTGACAAAAGCTATACAAGTCATATGTTTATTGTCGGACCTTTGCCAATTTCGCGACGACGATGAAGGATTCCAGTTTATCAGTCAATCATATGACGTCATAATCAACCACGTAACGTGTAGGATGACGTCATAGTCAGTTACGTCACGAACGACGTAGCTAAGTTCATCACGCACGCTTAACTGATGTCGGATTAAGCGTTATTGAACGAATTGTATCTTTACTATTTAAGAAACATGCTGTTGAATATTTTGAAACTAATTTAACTGGGCGCTGATGCTGCCATATTAGTGACGTGTTTAAATTATGCGCCAGATTCATGAGTGATCGGTTCGGATCCCTGCATTGCATGTCGACTGATGTTACAGGCCTCTATGTGGTTTAACCCTGCCCGAACAAGCCCGTTAATCTTCAGTACAATGTGTTTGATCTGCTTGTAAACAGATACAAATATATTACCTTTCGTATTTTTTCGCATTCGAATAATTCGCCCAGTCTTTCATGCATAATGCCTGGATTCCTCTGTACGTCAAAGATGTAAACATCCCCCATCAGATTCCCGATAGACACAAGCGTTATTTCCCCTGATTCTCGTCCGACATCCACGCCTTTAACTATTACAAGGGCAGTGCTTAACTTGCAGCGGAGAAAGCTGGACGCAATTTCATTGGCTGAATATATTGTGGAGATGATATTGGCCTCCATATCACAGTTCACATAGCTGCAAAATATAAGATGCGATATATGTATGTAACTAATGAAATCTGTATATCTGTGTGTGCATTCTATGTATGTACAAAGTAATTAAAAAGGCAATTACAGTTTCCAGCCAAATCGGTTTGAAGAAATAGGCTACTCATCAACTGACCTTCATGGCAGATATGCTTTGAGTTGAACTTAATCTGACACTTAAGTATTGACGTCATTATCAATTACCTTACATACAGGTTGACGATACGATCATAATTGACAGACAATACTCCGTCATGAAACTGGAGAAGTCCGTCAAGTGTACGAATTGTTGGCCTAGACCTTAGATGGATTACCTATTTAATAAGCATTTTGTTGAATACTTTGACATTAATTTGACCAGGTGCTTTTGCTGCAACAGCTTACCTGTATAGTCATCTTGAAAATGGCATTCTGGGCAGTCAGGGTTCAAAGTATATACATCAATGCCAATACGTCCAAATCGTGGACGGAGCTTAGCTATATAGATGAGCGTGGTATAGCTAGAATTGGAATCATCCATTGAGACTCATTGATTTCAATATTCAAAGAAGTGACAGGAAGCAGCCAGAATTGATTACTAGTCCACTCACAGCATTGTATTGGTTCATTTACTCAACTGTTTGATCGTGGATTCGTGGTGTCGGTTGTTACACATGGCACGGCACCAAACGACGCAACGAATTTGCCGACGTAGGATACAAGATACAATCCAATTCGCTGTGTCAAGCTGTATCGGCTTTGTGGGAACAAGACTTTCTACAATGATTTTTCCATTTATATATAATCCTTTAACAAACCTCATCTTGAGACTGTATTGTTTCCGAGTCAAAAGTCTAAAACAATCTGGCCATCGTGACAATACATGTAGCTTGCAATGAAAGCAACTATCATGTCAAAATCCCGTATTTTAACATTCGGCATGACCTCATGACTAAAGAATGGCAAATAACTTCACCGTGTAATATTGCCAATAACTATAATTAAAGGTTCGTGTCAACTGTAGGGGTTAGGGTTAGATATGTAATATCTATGTATGGATGTAGCCTATCTATATGTATGGAGCTTTTGTGCCAATGAATAATCTGACCTGAATATGACACCAACAAATCCAATACCTGCATGTTCTGTATAGTAGTAGCGTTAGCAAAATTATGTTAAGTGACGTCATTTGATTGTGACATCATGAATTGCTTTGACGTCAGAATGAAGAACCTTTCTTTTACGCAACCGATACCGTTTTAATTGGATGGCCAGCTGCTGGTTTATCAACACATTACAAGCTATTCACGTGTTACGCCTTACGCTCGTGTTTCAAGAGCCGGAAGTGATATGTTTTGTCCTGCCCATCGGCTTGTTAGGTATGACGTCACTGCGCGTGATTCGCAACCCGGAAGTGTGTATTTTGCTTTATTACGTCATAAGTGCGAGTTTATGACGTCATCATTTGTTGTTAAACAAAAAAATTGTTTTGTGTGCTTAAAGGGAAATACCAGACTCTCTATACTACTTTGTATTAAATGAATCTACAGACCGTAACGGTTTCAAAAACATAATTGTAAGCTCTGTGCTCAAATTAGAAAAATATATCTTCGCTATTTAACTATGTGATACATTAATTAAATTTCTATTCCCAGATGAGGCGTATGACGTCATAAGTTGAACGTTTTTCTCGCTGTCATCCAACGCTATCGCAATTTTATATTGCGAATTGCGTTTTATAAGGGGGTTCTCTTCAACGGTGTTAGGAATATATAAACTACATTTGCGGAAATGTTGAAGAATACATAATAACAGTCTTTGTCTGAATTCTCTGATGGTGACGATTTTGACATCAAGTTTTGGTCTTGAAATAAATGAATGATACGATAGTATAGGCATATCAATATAATTGCAATTTTTGAATCGAAACTCCCACTGGTGCTACGGCAGATAATGTTATTAAAGCTTCATCTATTAATATGATATTTTAAATAGTTCTTACATACATCCAGTCCATATTTAGGTACTTGTGTGTTTTCATACTAGCCTAAGAAATTCCTGAGATATTGTAATATTCATGCAATTAGCGTGTATCTTCATAGAAAATGTCCATCTTAAGGTTCGGCAACTAATGTATGAAAATAACAAATATATTCCATAAATTTGCGATAATGTGATAAGTGTCTTAATCTCTTCAATCTGTACAATATAAATGATGTCGATAGCAATATCACCGATAGATATATCACCATCCAAATGCATGCACTCTTGTCTTTAGAGTGCCGTTATCATGGTACTTGTCGGATGGGATTCAACCTATGACGTCATAGGTTTAATTAGCTCGCAGAAATTTATGGTAACATAGCGGGTTTTAACCCATTTTAATCGAATTTATATATAAATGTCGCAAGAAAGTTTTACACAGTAGCTTAAATATGTGCTCTACGATACAACTGCGTGTTTTATACAAAAAATGGTGACCCTTCTTGTGTTCCCCTTTAACAATCGAGCTGAACCCGGAAATAGGTCATCACTTACCAAGCCCATAGCTTACCCGCCACCCACAACCCCAAACCCTCCACTCACCCACCCACCCCGCCACATCCCCCCACCCCACCCCCGATCAAAGTAAGTTACTACACCCTTTATGCAACTCGAGTGCGAGCCAATGCTATTAACTCTATCAACCCGAAAGGTCAACGCACCAAAATCCTTCACGATATTCTGTTTGCCATTTTTAGGTTAACCTGACTGGGTGCTGTTGCTGTTTATAGCAGGAACAGATTCATGTCGGATTTTATTCAAAATATTCAACAGTTTTCCTGTACAGTTTCGTTGAAATTGAGACTCTGAGAATTCACGGTTCGAAGGGTTAATATGAACGTATGAGCATTGCTTTGTGAGCCCCAAGCATGTATATATTTAGAGCGCATTGTCTTATTAATTGCGTTTATTGTATCCCAACTGTCAAAATAAATTGGCTGGTTATTTCTCTCCACATGCCATCTATATACAATAGGCCTATCACAATTATGCAAATTACACTTATAACTCTCGAAAATGAAAATATTACAAACATGTACTCCCCGCTGAATATGTTAAAATGATAAGTTATTATCGGGCTACCTCATTGACTAGCGTGAAACATGGCATTCACTGAACTGGGCCAATGGCTCCAGTAACATTTTCCAACCCGAGTGAGAGCCAAGAATATTAACCCCTCCAAACCAAAAGGCCACTACCAAAACATCGTCCTATCGCATGGCCTCGACCCACCCCCTCCCCCCGCTCTGATCCCTTATCGAGTACCGTGCTTGCATGCTATGATATCCACACTAAGTTAACAAGACTTCCTAAACATAAATGAAATGTGGGTCTCAGCCAATGAAATTGCTCGATAAGAAATGCACGATGACCTGGTTGGTTACCCTCAATCCCATAAGCGTAATGTTACTTCACATACATAGCAAGAGATCAAAGGTCTGCCAGTACGGCCACGTACAGCGAAGCGATGTGAGTGGGCGGATGGTAGTACGACGTTACCAAAATCCATCACCGTATCTCGATGGATAGTTTCAAGCTGGCCTGCCTGGGAGCTGTTGCTGTTTATGGCAGAAACAGGTTCCTGTCGTGTCTGTTTCAAAATATTCAACAGTTTTCATGCCCAGTTATGTTGAAAATGAGATTCTGGGAACTCCCGGTTTGAAGAGTTAATATGAACGTATGCTTATATATATGTATAGTCTTTATATAATTAACTGCATATATTCTATCTCCACTGTCATAACAAATTCCCTAGTTATTTACTCCCACCGAGCACAGGCTTCCCAAAGCTAGCATAAAATACACAGATTTTAAAGAGATTCCAATCTCATCTCAAATGCTGTTTGCACGGATAGATTATGGTTTATAGATTCCATATCATTCATATTTTGTCACATTCCCTTATTTGCATCACCATTATGCACTTTGTAATATCAGGTAAATGTTTAACAGTGATCGGCACGATTGTGTCTCCTCAAGCGATATTGTGTGATGTCATGTAAGTGCCAATGCATTACATTCTTTATTAGGTAATACTCATCCCGGTGAATATTTTGAAACTAATTTGACTGGAAGTTGTTGCTGCCTATGACAGCAACAACTTCCAGTCAATTTAGTTTCAAAACATTCAACAGCTTACCTGTATGATTGCTTTTATGTGGCATTGCCAAACTATAGCTGGCACCTCTACGACTGAGCGTATATACTGAGGCAGACACGCTAGGCTGTTTCTGATTGGTTGAAAAGTAAATCATGGCAGCCATCATAGGCTGTAGAAATGTATCAACATTTAGCTAGTAAAGACGGAATAGTTTTCGTTGTCAGCGCGATAAAAAGTTAAAATGTCATGGATGGATTGTGGGTGACAAATTCTATCACTGGATAGTTTCGAGCTTTCCCTTAATCTCCTATGTTTTATGTAAAATAGCTCCACTGCCATAAATATTGTATGTAATAACTGTTACCTCCATATGCTATTGTAATAGCCTGGGAGAAATAAAGTGAACCTGAACTTAAACTGAACTTTGCGCACTACAGTCGCGGTATCTCAATTTCAAATGCAATCATACAGCTAAACTGTTGAATATTCTGAAAAAATTTCGAAAGGAATATGTTGCTGGCATAGGCAGCAACAGCTTCCAGTCAAATTAGTTTCAAGATATTACACGTAATAATTCTTACAGTATAAGCAATTGATTGTATTTAGTCTTTCGGGTTCAAATTGTTACTATGATAATAACATGATCATAGTAGTGTTAGGGTTGACCATAACCATACCTCGTTAAGTAAATTTATTTGTTCATTCTCGCATGGTCTTGTGCTCCTTTCTAAGGCCGTGCTCTCATTAGAGCCTTACTCAGGAATAATGCCATACTAGAGTATGGCGTTATTCCTGATTAAGTCTCTGGTGAGAACACGGCCTTAGTGACATAATGGATGTGCCTACCTTTATACTGGCATTGTGCCCTTCACAGAGAGTATACACTATTACAACGCATAGGCATACTCCGAGACCTCGATACCTACTTTTTTGATTCCTCATATGAAGTTGCGGCTTATCCTTTCCAAACATATGATCAACATTTGTATAATTGTTCTATCATAATTATACAACGATTATGCAAATCGCCTGGACAGTAAATTCTACTCACTCCCTTGATGCATGCTGAGTACGCGTCCCCCTATATCATTTAAATCTAGTCGGCGCTTCAGCTCTTCCATTCCTCGTTCTTGTTGAAGCGTATAATGTCTGATTTAGACGCACACGGCTTCACTTAAAGGCTATGCCACGTGCTACTAAGACGTCAGTAATGTGTGATAATCTGTAATATTTTTAAATCCATTTCTCCGAAAGTTAATACCAATAATAGGTGTTAGGTAAATCATCTTTAAAATTCACAGTCATCAGTCCCGCTCACCCCATCACACCCCGTCCCGCCCTATATCTCACCCACCCCATCTCTCCCTCCGTCACATTCCCACGCCACCCCACCCACCCACCCACCCACCAACTTCTCTCTCTCTCTCTCTCTCTCTCTCTCTCTCTCTCTCTCTCTCTCTCTCTCTCTCTCTCTCCTCTCTCTCCCTCCCTCCCTCCCTCCTCTCTCTCTCTCCCCCCCCTCTCTCTCTCTCCCTCCCTCTCTCTCTCTCTCTCTCTCTCCCTCTCCTCTCTCCTCTCTTTCTCTCTCTCTCTCTCTCTCTCTCTCTCTCTCTCTCTCTCTCTCTCTCCCTCCCTCCCTCCCTCTCTCTCTCTCTCTCTCTCTCTCTCCTCTCTCTCTCTCTCTCTCTCTCCTCTCTTTCTCTCTTCTCTCTCTCTCTCTCTCTCTCTCTCTCTCTCTCTCTCTCTCTCTCTCTCTCTCCTCTCCTCTCTCTCTCTCTCTCTCTCTCTCTCTCTCCGTCTCTATCTCGCTTATCCCGCTGCCCTTTTATCAATATCTCCTCCCTCCCTCGCTCCTCCCTCCCTCCCTCCCTCCCTCTCATCCACCCAGCCACCCACCCACCCACCCACTCACTCACTCACTCGCTCGCTCACTCACTCACTCACTCACTCACTCACTCACTCACCCCACCCACCCACCCACCCACCCCACCCACACCCACCACCCACCCACCCACCCACCCACCCACCCACCCACCCACCCACCCACCCACCCACCCACTCCCTCGCTAACTCACATCCTCCATCCTCCATCCGACTATATGATAAGAAAGCTTTAATGCATTTCAATACATTTGACTTATTTGCGCGGATATTCTTGTCATTCAATCTAAATTATGTGAATCTCGACTTCTCCACACTAATAGCGTTGTTAGCACGCTTATCTTTCATAATTTGGAGATTCTATTAAATCACAATATTTTTTGCAGGTGAGAAATTTACCTCCAACCGACCTATTTTGCCCAATACGTTTGAGATAGCGTTTTAAGTCACGGTTGACACACATAGCTAGGCCTTTTATTGAAACTTGACTTTGGTTATAAATCTGATACACCGTTCAAACAAGCGTCTTAAATCGAGCTATAGACTCACCTGAGATATCGTGATATAATTGCTATTAGATATGTATCCACTGTAGTTTGGCGGCGATCCAGAAGTATTGTTTGTTGTAAACTTGAGTAAAACGGGGTTATTACTCCAGATTTTAGCACATGCTTATGTGCCCACTGGTTAATGCCTTCTTTTTTCTAAATGGATTACTGGTGTTTAGAGCACGTAGCGGCCACCGAAAAAGAAACCAATATGTTGAAAATGGTCAGTTATTTATGTACTGGTATATACATGATTTTCTATAGGTGTCGAAATAACCCCGATCTGTGGTTATTTCGCCATTCAATCAAGTCTGAGCTTAATCATCAATTTAACCATACTATATTGAATCATCGCCACATTCATTGAATTTTGGCAAACAGAACGCAACTGATTTCAACATGGCAAACAGTTATTTGTAGCAAAAAGTAACTTAAAATGTCCTTTAATTATTTCTTCACTTCTCTGGTATTTCTAACCTGTCGTGAACTGCTGCATGAACACAGTTAACTGTTTAATTATTACAAGTTCACAGGTAAATCATCGCGTGTCAATCATTACAAGTGTTACGTACAGAGAACCTGTCAACTGTACCAGTTGATATCACATTGTACACAAATTTTGGCATCCTTATCCAGATTCTCACCCACATTACCATATACATCAGTGGATCTTTCCAGTTTTAGCTGTGCCCCGCCAATCACTAGCTAAGCTCCACCCACACCTCGCTCGTGTTGGCATAGATCCATCCCTGAACTCACTGATTATCAATTTCCCGAAAATTATGCTGGTAAACGGCTGAATATTCTGAAAGTAATTCGACTTGGCGCCGTTGCTGCCTATGACACCAACAGCGCCCAGTCAAATTAGTTTTAAAATATTCAAACTATTCAGCATGTCTATTAAATAGCAAAGACATACAATTCGTACAACGTGTCGGCCTATTAAGCGTTAAATACGGACTATGTCGAATCATTCATGACGTCATGATTATGACGTCAGCGTACAAGTCACTTAGTTGGTTATGACGTCATATGATGGATGGATAAACTGGAAAGGTGAATTGTATCGCTGTTGGAAGAGTGTCAAGGACCTAATGTTCCTGGTTGATGTGCAGCTTAGCTTGAGGAAAGAATCTCCGTGGTTTTTCCTGATAAGTTATCATCTAACCATCTCTGCAACTTACGTGTGTAGTTATCAATTTATATACTTTGAATCCTGAATTACAAGAATCTAAATTTTAAGGTAATCATACAGGTATGCTGTTGTGTGTTGATTATTTTGAAACTAACTTGACCGGGTCGAATTAGGCCCAAAATACTCAACGTATTGTTTATTAAATAGTAGATTCATCAAAGACATACGATTCCTACACTTGAAGCACCTTTCAATGTTCATGACGGGGCTAATAAGTGACTATGTATCATGACGTCATCCTAATGTAACGTAGCGTGGCGTGATCGAGAATGCATCTTATTTGCTATTGCATGCACACAAACATAAGAACCGAAGATCAAATGCTAGTATCGACCGACTAGAAGAGGTTTATATATTTAATTATGTGTGCAGAATATATCGTGAATAAAGATTAATGTCTCGCGAGATATGTTTAAATACAAACGGTATCTCGTGGGTTATGGTGGTAATGAGTGGGCAGTGGAGGTAGTAATCCCCACTTTCGAATAGTGGGGATAAAGGGAATTGAGTAAAGAAAGGACACGAGATCTATCCTATTCGTATCAGACAATATTATTTAACCCAACATGAGATGATAGTCTAAGGCGTGTTCACACTAGCGAGTTAATCTGGCGTAATATCATGGGGTAGTGACGTATGGGCCATAGTCTACTCTATGAACATTAGTTAACGTATAGTTAACAGAAAATAGTCCTTCTTCAGCACGGATACAGCAGGAAAATTTATGAAATGAGGACACGAATTTGCGGACATCGCGTACATGAATGGTGATGTCGCATGTGCCACTGGATGGGTCAGGTTGGGTTTGATATAGGAATCCAATTTATAGATCAATCATATGACGTCATTATCAACAACGCCACACGTAGCTGACGTCATAATCAATTACGTTATGAATGGCGCCTAATGGTCCGTTACAGACGCTTAATAGTCCTTCAAGTTGTACGAATTGTATATTTTTACTATTGAATAAACATTCTGTTGAATAATTGAAAACTAATTTGACTGGGCAGGGCACTGTTGCTGCCCAAAATATTCAACATCTTACCCTTATAGTTTTCTGGAAATTGAGATTCAGAGAGTGCAGGGATCTGTCAAGCCCAACACGGACAACGTGTACGCGGAGCTTAGCTCGAGATGGGTCAGGCATAGCTAAGACTGGATTCCCCCATTGCTGCACCAAGCTTATTATGATGATAGCAAAAGCAACCAGATCCTTACTGGTTCCGTAGCCAGCATCATTTATATGGTATCCGCAAATTCTCATTCTCACTTCATACTTATTTAAAACGCTGTTCCGTCGCTTTGATGACGATTTACAAATCAACCGAAAATTGGGCATTGGAAAGTTGCTGTATTTTTTTTTCCCACCTCTAGATTCTAGTATGGGCCTGGAAGTACCTCCATAACAGGAGCGTGGGTAGGGTTTGGGCTGACGAGAGGGTCGGAAGGAGGGGGAACGGAGAGAGGGTAATTCCTTAACGACAGTGGCCAAAGTTCATTATTTGAAAAGATTTTAGCTTTGTCACAATATCGTCCCGGCGGATCTTCTATTATTCTTCTTCTTCTTTTTGATCGCTGGTATCACACTTGGAGAGCCGTTCTCAAGATGAAATCTGTGGTTTTCTGCAGTTCTTCCACAGGCCCATACAGCTTTTCAAGAAAAGAGGTTGACAAAGGCCAGATCTCTTCTCTCAGCAGCTGATACGTACTGCAACATTGAAGTATGTGCTCTGTGGTCTGTTCTGCTTCTCCACAAGGACAAGCGGGCGATGTCGTAAGGTGGAACCGCCTGTACATGTGTTGGTTTAGTCTGTTATGTCCAGTTCTGAGACGAAAAATGGTCACTTGCTCTGGTCTCGGGAGATGATGGTAGGCATCTTCTGATTGAGGTGTTCTATAGAGTGACTTAATGATAGTCTTCATCTCTGTATGCGTAACCATGTTTTCTGTCTTATTCTCCTCTGCACCCACCTTTGCCATCTTGTCTGCTTCCTCATTTCCTTGGACTCCACAGTGTGAGGGGATCCACTGCAATGCTATCCGAAAGCATTTGATGGTTTATAGTGCTTCTTCAAGTTGTGGCAGCTTACCTTTGGTGATAGCCTCAAGGACGGAGCGGGCATCAGATAAAATGACAATCTGTGCAATAGGGTCTGCTGTTCTGCTGATGGTATTAGCTGCATGGACTAGTGTTTCGACTTCAGCTCTGTAGTTTGTGCAGTGTTTGCCTGTCGGTATTGCAGCTGACTCATGTTGTCCGTTTGGATACTGTATGTGCAGTCCGGCACCTCCGCTCCTAATTGCATCTTTGGCTGATCCATCTGTGTAGATCCTTATCCATGTCTCCTGAGGGTACATTTCTTCCAGCATGGCTAGGGTCAGGGCCTTCTTGCTCACATCACTGTGTTCATCTTTGGTTGTGGGATGAGGTACTGTGGTGCGAATAGCTATGCTCTCTAGTTTGTTTTCCCAGGTGGAGGATCAAGGGTGTGGTTTGTGTCTTCTATTTGTGCTGGCAACATTTCTTGGTGTTTCCTTTGAAGTGCTTTTGTCTCTTTCACAAAACTTGATCGTTTAAGTCTTCCTGATGACAGCTGTGCTTGCCTGATCTTCATCGGGTGGTCGATTTGAACTTTGCAGCTTGGATCAGTGCTTTGCATTCCCTTCCTTTACTAAGTGGGGGGATGCCTGCTGTCTGCTCCATTTTTCTATTGGTGTTGATCTCATTCAACCAGTGATGATGCGCAGTGCCTGGTTTTGTACTCTGTTGAGGTTCTGTTGATGAGATTTAGCTGCTGTCATCCATGAGCCGGATCCATACTCAAGGTGTTGTCGTACGACACCTAGGTAGATGGTCTTGAGGATCATTTCATTGGCACCCCACTTTGTTCCTGCCAGCTTCCTCATGGTGTTTAGCTTTCTTCTGGCATTTGCCTCTGCATTCTGGATGTACTCCTTCCATGTTAATCTTCTGTCATAGGTGACTCCCAGGTATGTCTGCAAGTCCTCGTACTCGAGTGGAGTACCGCCCAGTGTCAGTTTGCCAACCTTGGTTTTGGTGGACAGTGAGAATAGCATGGCTGATGATTTTTCTTTGTTGATGGTAATACACCAGCGATTGGCCCAAGCTGTAATTCTGTCCAAGGCGAGCTGCATTCTGTACGTGGCAGTCGTTGTGTACTCCTCGGTGCACCAAAGTACGAGGTCATCTGCATAGAGTGCTGCTTTGATCCCATTGGGCAGCTCTGCTACAATATCATTAATGAAGAGTATGAACAGAGTTGGTGATAATACTCCGCCTTGTGGTACCCTTGTCTCAGCAATACATTCTGTCCAGATTGTCCATCCACCAGCACCCTAGCTCTGCGATTGTGTAGGTATGACTTGGTCCATCGGAACATGTTGCCACCGATGCCTGTGCGCCGGAGCTTCACGAGGAGACCATCCTTCCACACCTTGTCAAATGCCTTCTGCAGATCAATAAAGGCAGCTAGCATCACCTTCTTGGCTTGAAAAGTGTCCTCTATGACTTGTGCAAGATGTGTTGTTTGATCTTCTGTGCTCCTGTATCTTCTGAAGCCAGCCTGCTCTGAAACTATAGTGTTCTCCGACTCCGACCACTGCAACCGCTATTATTACGTTATGATTTTCAAACACGCAACGTAAATATGACGTGAAGTAGTAGCATTTATTTCTTTAAATATTATACATCAAGAGAAAGCTTTAATTTTAACTGTCTCGATTCAGATGAAAATATCATTGTTTGTTTTAGTAAAACATGTATGGATCTTTTTTACTGTTATTTATCTTAAGGTGATGAGCTTTTTACCTACGTTTTGGTCAAGACTCTTACATATATCTTAGCAGCTCAATTGGCAAGCAGAGCGCAACGAGAAATGTGAAAGGCGAAAGCTTTTTAATTTATCATCTATGTTCTGAGATTGGTTTCTCAAGCTTCCTCGAATGAGAGCAATTATGGATCAGCTAGCGATTCATACGAAACGCCAGGGCACAGACTCATAGCCTTAGATTACAAGTCATTAGTGTTAATAGTAGTGATTTTCATAAAGTATCCGAATTTCTTGTGCACTAATTCATATGCGTCTGCCTTTATAGTCAGGTAGCCAACATGTGGCCAACATTGCACGAGAAGTATCCACAATAGGTGTTTGCAGAGTATGTATCTATGGACCACGCCTATCGAGAATCCGAGTGATGCCAAGCTTGCACCATTAAGCATTAAAAAACCCTGCCCATTTCCATGGTAACCGTTGTGAAAAAAAAAAGAAAAAAAAAAGTCAAACACCTCAGGATATAGACGAGCCATTTTAACTCTTGGTATCTAAATATATGTTTTAGAGCGTGACCTATTGAATGAGGTCATGACCCTAAGGGTTCAAGGTCAATGTCATAGGGAAAATACATAGTCGGACTAAAATGGATTTACTATCGAATAGATTGCAGTAAAATATCCATTATTGTGCTTGTAGAACAAGGTCAAAGTAAGTTCCCCGCTGTCTGGTAACATGAGTCGTGTCCTTGATACTGTACTCTATATACCTGTCAACAATTAAAGAGACACCAGATTCTCCCAGTTTCCTGAATACCTTAGAAGACATCATATTGTCTACATAATCATTGACGTTTCAATTTTTAGACCAAAGGATCACCCAAAACATAGTTGATCCATCAATAATGGTGTTCGGGTCCTGGGTTGCATGCCTCATTGACATCTTACATTACTATCTCTACATTGAAGTTGTTGTTACAATGTTGACTGTCTTAGCCACTCTGGCGTCATGAAAACCAATCCAATGAGCCGAGAGTAAATGGCGTCCGTGTCATACATGTTCACTGAACCAACACAGATGTGTTTCTTCATCAACTGCATTGTTTCAACTTCCTTGCTGATGGGAGAATTGGATCAATTCGGCCAAGAGAGTTCATATTGCATTCATAATGCTGACACCAATTTGCAGAGCTTCGTTAACATTGATAACTTCTGATGAGATTCTACGATTCACTATGTTGAGGAATCCCTCTGCAGGATGATATCCAAGGTCCAGTGGATTCATATACTCTCTTGTGAAGGGTTTCCATTGATGTGTTCTTTTGGGTCATACATCAGATGTCCTTCTGTCAGCGGCAATACATATACAGACACAAAGCCCAAGCTTTCATCACATTTAGGTTTGAATGTGACGGCAGGAAGACTATTGAGACATTGTCATACTTAAAAGTGGTATCAATCATCATATCTGCTCACATCCCATTCCATATCGTGGGGAAAGAAATTGCCTACAGATTTCATCATATATGTATTCAGATAGTTGAAAGTGGCATAAAGGATAATGAGCGTAGTTACGATAACATGCTGCGGCGAAATGTGAGATCTTAAGACACACTTTATGTAGGCGTCATGGCCAGTCTGCTTCCTTGTCATATCTGCAGAGTAGCATCATGAGGAAGGCTCGTTTGATGATTCCATCTGGCCAGAGCTTTGCATCCCTGCTGTATTTCGCGTGAGACTCCAAACATGACATCAGGTAATCTTCATCCCAGGCCTCATTGATAATATCCTGTATTACTGCTTCTATGAGATATCTCGGTGCATGGGAATCCCGAGGATAAGTCTTTCTTGCCACAAAAAGCACATACAACTTTCTATTCTACCATCAGGCTTTCGACATAGATAATACAGCTAATGAGGAAGTCCAGTCCTCCAAGACGTAACACAATGTTGGTGAATCTATCAGATTGTGCCCAAGATATGTTGACAGCAATCTTATACAGCTGTTAGTCACATGTAAACACTATGATATCCTACACCGCCTACTCTCTTATCCTTTCCGTTTCACCGTGACTGTCAGCGTGGTATCGTGATCTGATGTCTTCATGCCAATAAGTGGTGTGCTAAGGGAAGGGGCGATTTCAGCTCAGTATACGCCCTCTGACCATTCAATTGTTTAAGTCATCCCACTGTGGACACAGTGTTTCGTGCCAGCCTTCTTCAATGATAAATACTTTTTTGCTCTATTCATTTTTTACCAGAACTTGCATTACCAACATCTTGAGTGATAATACACACTGCGTTGCTCTGCCTCCGGATACATGTCTAGTTTCTTTGGATGCGCAGCTCTATGTAACTTTACACCCCTCTTCTACTTGCATTAGTAGCATTGCCGGTTTTTCATTCTTTATCCATCATATCATCGCAGCATGTTGTAGACCAACATATTTGTTTTCTGTTTGTATTAACATTATAGCAACGGTATTTGTAGATTGCAAACCATTCTGACCGAATGTTTCGAGTCAAACTTCTCTGCAAGTTGTCACTATAACTAAACATGCGTCTTGCTCTACAGCGTGAACTAGCCCTCGGTTAATGGCTTTGATGCGCGAGCAGCGGATCTACAAAATCCTGCAGGCTCATCATAGGCACACAACACTCCATACTAGTTTTACTTCCTTGATTAGTTTCTTCTTTCGTATACATGCCTATGATTAAGTTGCATATCATTAGAATCATGTCTTTTATTCCTGGCATCAGTGTGTCAAAGACGGCAAGCAGTGTGTCACTTGCATAATCCTCGGCTATGCTCGTCTTGACCCGCCACTGGTATCCTTGTTTAAGGGATGTGATTTAAGTTCTTGTAGTGCATCCTTTGCCAGCCTACTCATAGAACTTTCAATCCCACTGTCATCTTCACTAGCTACCACTATGAAGACTTATTCAGGTCTACAATGATACACTAGAAGACTTGCACAGGCTGCTGCTCTGAGAGAAGCTATTTGCCGAAGTCATTTGTCAAGCTAGAGATCAGTGCCCTTCTGGAAATAACATTTCCCCCAAAATTGTTGTATAGCTTATAGGTATAGCTGAAATTTCTTATTTGGATTCTACCCTCATTTATAGATTCTACAAATTTATAGAATGCTTCGTCATTGTTGTTGGATTTCTGGGCTTCGCTGCTACCGGAAGCTACACATTGTGTAGTCTTTATACGCAGACATGTTGTTCTGCAATCACAATGGTAATATCCATTGTCTGCATACAACTCACTAACAGCTTGCTTTACATATCATCAGGTAACATATATCCTCGTGAATCGCAGGTATCTAAGATAGCGTTTTTATGATTTCTGTGAACTGCGTTCGGCTGTTAGGCATAGCCACAACATGTACCCAAGCGATTTTACTCTCTCTTTTCAAGATCATAAATCTTTACCACAAACATCTGCTTACAGTGGCGGAGAAAGTCAAACAGTTGAAGTTCACATCTCCTTTGCCTTTTCGCTTCATGATTTGATAAGTATGCAAAACCGGCCCTCTTAAGCACTCTTTTACATTGATGTTTTGATGTATAGGTGGATACACAGTCTCTGTGGAACTTCACGTTAACGCTAGTATTCCAGATAACATTAGAGCGCATCGTCCTTAATCCGACTAGCATTGACGATAGAAGCCAATCTCAGGATGGCGAATCAGACAATAGCGTCCTCCGATTTCTGCAAGAATTCACCTTGGAAAAGACGCATTCCTGTATCATTTACATCGGAAGACAGAGCATTAGACATATGACATATGTCACAATCATATGGTGTTATCCATAAGCCTACCTATTTTGCATTTTATAATGATTGCTATAGCAACCAACATTCAACGTAATATCTTCTATGATGGCATCTAATCCATATTCACTCCAAAACATCTTCGAAGCCAATAATGGCTTTTTATAGCAATTTATTAGAAAATAAATCCAGTCTTAGGTCGACCTTGTATTTTCGCAATGAGCTTGACTTTGGAACCTCAAGGTCATGGTATCATTCGATAGACCATGCTCTCAAATAGATGATCACTTTCGACACTAAGATTACGAAAATCGCTCATATAGATTCTGAAATATTTGCCTTTTTGTGTTTTTGAGATTTTCGTAATGGTTGCCATGGAAACATGCACCTTTTTCAATATTCTCAATGATGTCAGCTTGACATCACCCAGCTTATTGATAGGGAGTGTCCATATGTTCTGTCGGACTATTAGTGGGATCTCACAGTGCACCTTATCAGGGATGAGAAAAATGTGTTCACTCTGAACTGGCCGTTGTCATACCGCGCGATACGCCCTAGCTTACTGGTATCAAATGGCAGTGTAGACTTCCTATATCTAGTTGTAAGGAGGGTATTTAATTCCGCAGTCTAGATGTTTTGGCCTCGCCTCCAAATGTATCAAAATTCGAAATTCTAATATAAGCTGGATAAACAATAACCCCATAGCAAAAGCTAATTTAATGTTTTTGTATGGGATGAGTGCAGCGAGAAAGGGCATATATCTGTGGTGCGTCCAGGAGAGCCGTCACCCTTCCGAACGTTGTGGGAGGGGGTTGTTTTAGGGACTTTCCGTAATGGCACAGAACTTGTGAAATATAGATGCTATTAAGGATTGTCTCATGAATTCTTGGAGATATTAGTTGAAATCTTACTCGAATCTGTGTTGGATGAAAAATGGTACACTAATCCTCCCCTGGGAAATCTTTACATTTAAATCGTGTTACATTGTGTCTCCTACATTTCTGGAGGGAATATCAGTTCACATATTACTTGAATGTGTCGGCGATTGTGGTGAAAGGACATACTGGTCCTCTTCGGAATGTTTTTTTTAAAGATGTAGATAGCATCGGAGTCGGTCTACTCTATTTCTGGACGTAATACCAGTTGACATTTTACTTGGATATAAGTAGGTGATGTATGCTTTATAATGTGTCGCCTGCATTTCTGAAGGTAATACCAGTTGAAATGTTATTGGGATATGTAAAGGCATGTGAGAAGAAAGGGCGACTCATGTATAGGGTCATTGTGGAAAGACTCGCGAGTCGTAATGTAGTGTAACTATGTAAATCCATATAACAGGGACAATTTATGAACATTTGAACATGATCTATAGGAAATAATTGACGGTACACACAATGTCAACTCAATCAAGCATGTCTCCATACCCTGACTGATGTCAACTGCCATCTATGTAGCCTAGATTGTTTTGGACTCGCCTCCAAATGACTAGTTGGCCAATGTTGCAAAATACAATCTTGTGTTCCAAAAGGCAGAAGGGCGCCTACATAGAGAAGGGAGGGTGCTCGCCCACTGCGCCCATCCACTGTTCTCCGCTACTGCATAATTTCGAACAACAGTCCTAATTTCTATATCAATACTTTGCTTCATTGAACCAAGTTCTTGATTTTCTGGCATTCAGTGTGGAAACGTTTCTTCAATCTTAACAGGGGTCACTGCGATAAATGCCAGTCGTCAGAAAATTATCAGAGAGTGAAAGCTAGATAGCTCTCGTCAGGGGAGCGGGGTGGATGAGGGACACTTTTTACATCGCCAAATGTGTTTTCTTGTCTTGACATTCGCCGCCCTTACTCCAATAGAGGATCCATTCCTAGTTATGCCCCGCCAATTTCTAGCTAAGCTCCGCCCACATTTTTGCGCGTGTCGGGATCGATTTATGTAGCGTGAACACTGAATTATCAGTATCCCAATGTCAAGGAAATGTGCAATACGGTGTATATTTTGAAACTAATTTGACTATATGCTGTGCAACAGCTCACAGTCAAATTAGTTTCAAAATATTCAACATAACATTTATAAACTTGTAACTTAATCAAAGACATACAATTCATACACTTCATGAACTTCTCAATGTTCATGAGGGAGGTGGAATAGTCATGTTGATTGTGACGTCAGTCTGCATGTAACATAATTGAGTATGATATCATATACTTGAGTATAATGTCATATACTTGTAACATGTATCTTGTCGGTTATCAGGTAGCAGGTTAGGTGTGACTGTGCCATCTAGCTGGACAGTTGTGGCATGTAACTGGTCAGTCGTTGCGTGTAGCTGGTCACGTGTTGCATGTAGCTGGTCAGTTGTGGCATGCAGCTGGTAAATTGTTGCATGTACCTGGCCAGTTGTTGCATGTAACTGGTCAGTTGTGGCATGTAGCTGGTCAGTTGTGACATGCATGCATGATGTATCTGTTCAGTTGCAAGTAGGGATGTGTGGTATACCGGTATTAGAACGGTGACCGGTTTTGTCTCAAAACCACATTTATAAAAAAAAATCGGTTTTGGAAACATCTACTATTAAAAAAGACGCTCCCGTTGCATAAAATCGAATTCATATGACCAATTATTAGGTTTATGGATACCATAAAACGTGGAATAGGCTTCTTTGGCTAAGTTCGGATATGTTATCGAGGTACTCCGATCAAAGGTAGCACGTGGTTAGTTTACCTGTCTACGCATGTGCGCGCGTATACTCTCGCTTGAAGCAGGAGTAATCGAGTAGAATTTGTACCACGTGATAGGGTGGTATACATTAAAGATCTATAAAAGTCACCCTTGCGAATAATTAAGAAGGTTGTAAAAGCCTTAAATGCTCTGGAATGTTCAATGATATAAAAGGGACTTCAGCATTTCACAGTGTACTAAGCCACATTTCAGCTCCTAACGTAGATGTATACGTCCCCCTTGTTATTAAAACATTGCGCTCTTAGTAGTTTTCGTTACAGATTAGACCTATTGATTTGTGGAATCAATCCATTTTTTTCATAAGTTTAAACAGCTAGAGTTGTCTCCGTTTATTTAATCTTAACCAGCTCTGACAAATAGTCAAACGTCAAATAGGTGGTTGGGGTGGGATGGGGTGGGTGGGAGGGGTGGGGGTTGTGGTGGATGTCGTTGTGATTTCCCTGTTTATTTTTGTTATCGCCGTAAGTCAACAAAACTTATCAGACCGTAGACCCGCAATAAATAGAACAAATAACAAATATGCATATGTATGGATATGATATTTATTACCAAATATAGCCAACTGGTGATGGATGATTGCTTAGAGTAACGAGCTTCTCATGAAAATTGTTTTCGGAACACGTGTTTCATACTTAGCCATTTGAAAACGGTGTTTGCCTAGGTATTTATTTCATGCGCTTTATCACCCTAGCTTCCCTGATAACGCAGGTTGCTGGACCGGTACTGGACCAATACCGGGGCGTATTGGCCCAGTATTGGTCCAGTACTAGCCCAGTAACCCGCGTTATCAGGCTTGAGTATATTAATAACGGGGAAGCGCTGTTAACTATATGGCTCCTCGAATCTTAGCAAGTACTGTGTAGATATTGGAATGATGCCGTTGACTAACAACGTATATGTACTGTAGTAGCTGATTTACTTCCAGTGGGTCGCAATATAGGACCACGCGTATTCTCATTCAGTCAGTTATCTATGTACTATATATACATCTGCTATACTACGTAAATGTAAGTATAGGGCCTACTATAATATGATATTTCATGTTCCCGTTAAAGCAGCTTAAGAAGGAGGTGCATCGTGTTTGATGCTTGATAGACTTTAGGCATTTCTAACCTGACGGATTTGTAAAAAGTATCTGTGGTGTCTCGCGACAATGTTAAAAAATGTGTTGCGACGTAGTGCGGTTCTGTTTCAGGTAGGGTGACAGAAGGGTAAATATTCGATTATTGCGGAGGGTTGGGATTGTGTACGGTAGAACTGTTTGTGGTGTTAGTCTAGTAGCCAAATCCACTTTTTCTATTCGTAGTTCGGTTCTGGCAACCTTTGTTTGACACTTGATTCACGAAGTATAGCCGATAGGCAATAGCTCCACAATTTCGGTGGATTCCAAGAAAATAACATTTTAGTCATAGGCCTAGCCATTCTTTTTAAAATCCCTTAATTTTAAGCAAACGTTTATGGGCATGCGCATGGCTGAAGCATGGCTGAACCTGGAAATTGTGTATATAGTTTAAGTTTTGATTTGTATAGCCAAGGGTGTCTTCTTTCAGAATAGATGGCCGTTATAGACGGGCGTGACGGTATTTATAGCAACACATGTGTGTGAACATCATTCTATATGTAATTATATTTAAGATATATCTGTTACTTATTCAGTATATGCTTTCTACCCGATGTATGAGATGGTTGCTATTATTTGTATTGTGGCCAATGTGCGATCACGGAACAAGTTAGAGATGTGATTATTAGGACTATCTTTCTATTCAAAATTTCATAATGATGGGAAATATGATACGTGATACGTGAGTGCCTAAACTAACAAACCAAACAAGCCTTCCTTCACCCCTACATTCCAACACTACCGAATTTCTACGCTCATTAGTTCCATGAAGTCCAGAAACGAAACTAGGTTGTTACTTTCTGGCATCACCTATCACATAACCAATCAAATCAGACTTTCTATGCCCTAAACACCGGTACACTCTCCACACTTTCATTAGTTCCGTGGCGTCCGGAAACGAAACTAAGTTGTTACTTTCTGCGAGCAACCTGCATTGTTACAGGCACAGACTATTGTACATCTCAAGCTATGCAGAATGCAGCTACAAGCGCGAGTACTACGCAGGGTGCAGCGTGCCACTCTTGCTCCCACACCTGGTAAGGCGCATGGTCGACGCAGGAGGAAGTTCTGTGTTAACTGGAAGAGAAGTTGGTCAGAGTGTTCTAATCGTCGTGTCCTTTGCCCAGCCATACATTTCCGGATCAAGTTCTGGTGGATTTTGTCTTCCAATGAATGTAACACAATTCACCTTTTCAGAGCAGCCATCCATCATCTGACCTCGTATGACGTCATTATCAGCTCAACGCGTGTATGATGACGTCACCATCATTACGTCACAAAGTGTTCCATATAGGCCGTCATCAAATCTCAAACAGTCCGACACATTGTATGAATTGTATGTCTTTGTAGTTGTTTGCTATTTAATAAACATGCTGTTGAATATTTTGAAACTAATTTGACTGGGCGCTATTGCTGCCTTTGGCAGCACCAGCACCCAGTCAAATTGGTTTCAAAATAGTCAACAGCTTACCTGTGTAGTTTCCTTTGTAAATTAATCGTCAGGATGTTCAGAGATCGGTCGATCCCAACACGAGCGAGGTGTGGGTGGAGCTTAGCTGAATATGGGCGGGGCATAGCTAAAACCGGAAAGGTCCATTGCTTGGTGATGGGACTTTTTAACACTCTTTGCAAACGCATAATAGGTCAGATGAAGCCAGCACAGTTTGGGTGGTGAGTGGTGAGGTTTGCCCTGTTTTGGCTGCCCGTACCTTCCAATGTGTTTCCGACATTGACTCGCTAGAACTATGTCCCTAATAAGCTGACACCAGTGCGGTGCCTTGTACAATCACACATTCTATCGGAGTGTCCACCATACCAAGAAGTGACAGGGAGTGCGATCCAGCGAGCAGCACCTTTAGAGCCGTCCCCTTGTCTGTCCCATAGAAACAGACAGCAACGTTACGCCCAGTAAGCGCTGTGCTGGCATGATTTAGTTAACTATACACGCGCGTTTCACTACTGTTTGGCAATGTCGATGACTGGTCTGTCCTTGATTGGCGATTCCATATTAACGTGTGGTATAGTAATGCACAAGAAGTACAAAGACATCATCCGTGTCATCTGACACAACCGTTATCTCACTTCGCTCATCGTTTCGGGCAAAAATCATCAAACCATACCTGCTCTGCAAGAATATTGTCTGCTTCTTCGTGTGTTGTTGCGAGATCTGTTCTTGTGGCTACTACCTCATTATTGCCAACTTGATTGGGACAGCTTCCTCTCCAATCAGAACCAATTTATGGCTATGGGTATGTCACGTATGTGCCTGGAATGAATTATCCTCAGTTAGAAGGTTGACAACAATGTCTATTAGCATATTCTTGATGTCAGACGTTGTTTGTGCTGGTAACTTGCTGTTAAATTGAAACGGGTCTCTTGACACTCTATGTACTATAATCATAGTGCCGATCGAATACTAGGTATGCATTCCAAGTTTTCAATCTCTTCACAATGGCGTAGTCTTCAACTGCACCATTCACAGACCAAGGGTTTAGCCAGAGTTGTGCCGAGCTCTGTATGATTGGTAAGACATTGTTACTAGATGTCCTCGCGGATATCTACACCTGAACGACAATTGCGATGTGGCTGCTCTCATTTCTCCTGTAGACTCAAACATTGACATTGTCACTGGGGATAATTCACGCGAAAGGGCATCCTTGGTATTAACTTGGCGACTACTAGTCTGAAGTCCTACCGCTGCTCATTAAGCGTCTCATGGGTCGAGCTGGATATGTATGTAAGCCTTGTGAAGAGGTTTTGAGTGAGATAGTGCTTTAAGCAATCTTGTTAGCGCCTTATATTAATGTAGGTCACACCGTCATGCGCGCTTGATATTAGGAGTAGGCATATAAGTGGATTCAGTCACTTTGTTATCACCGTTTCATCCAGCGACGAGATTCGCATTGCACTAGAGGGACCGGACCTGTCACTCAAGTACATGACATCATAAATAAATCCATCAAGTGCTAGTTGACGTCACAATCAGAATGACGTCGCTACGTCACGAAACTCTAAAGAAAATCCGTCATGAAAATGTACGAATTGTACGTCTTTGATGAATTTAGAATTTAATAAACATTCTGCCATAGGCAGCATCAGCCCCTAGTCAGATTAGTTTCAAAAAATTCAACAGCTTTCCTGGATAGATAGGTCTACCCTGAAATTTATATGCTGGAATTTCAGGTTTCAACGTGTCTCTTTGATGCCAACACATGTGCAAAGTGGTTGAAGCTTAGTTAGAGGTGGTTGGGGTATATCTAGAAATGAGCAGGGTATAGCTAGAAATGAGCAGGGTATAGCTAGAAATGAGCAGGGTATAGCTAGATATGGGCAGGGTATAGCTAGAAATGAGCGGGGTATAGCTAGAAATGAGCGGGGTATAGCGAGATATGAGCGGGGTATAGCTAGAAATGAGCGGGGTATAGCGAGATATGAGCGGGGTATAGCGAGATATGAGCGGGGTATAGCTAGAAATGAGCAGGGTATAGCTAGATATGGGCAGGGTATAGCTAGAAATGAGCGGGGTATAGCTAGAAATGAGCGGGGTATAGCGAGATATGAGCGGGGTATAGCTAGAAATGAGCGGGGTATAGCTAGATATGGGCAGGGTATAGCTAGAAATGAGCGGGGTATAGCTAGAAATGAGCGGAGTATAGCGAGATATGAGCGGGGTATAGCTAGATATGGGCGGGGTATAGCTAGAAATGAGCGGGGTATAGCTAGAAATGAGCGGAGTATAGCGAGATATGAGCGGGGTATAGCTAGAAATGAGCGGGGTATAGCTAGAAATGAGCGGGGTATAGCTAGATATGGGCAGGGTATAGCTAGAAATGAGCGGGGTATAGCTAGATATGGGCAGGGTATAGCTAGAAATGAGCGGGGTATAGTTAGAAATGAGCAGGGTATAGCTAGATATGGGCGTTGTATAGCTAGAAATGAGCGGAGTATAGCTAGAAATGAGCGGGGTATAGCTAGATATGAGCGGGATATAGCTAGAAATGGGCGGGGTATAGCTAGAAACGTGCAGTGTCTAGCTAGAAATGGGCGGGGTACAGCTAGAAATGTGCGGTGTCTAGCTAGAAATGGGCGGGGTAGAGCTAGAAATGGGCGGTGTCTAGCTAGAAATGAGCGGGGTATAGCTAGAAATTGGCGGTGTATAGCTAGATATGGGCGGGGTATAGCTAGATATGAGAGGGGTATAACTAGAAATGGACGGGGTATAGCTAGAAATGGGCGGGGTATAGCTAGAAATGAGCAGGCTATAGCTAGATATGAGCAGGGTATAGCTAGAAATGAGCGGGGCACAGCTAGAAATGAGCAGGGTATAGTTAGATATGGGCAGGGTATGGCTAGAAATGGGCGGGGTATAGCTAGAAATGGGCGGGGTATAGCTAGATATGGGCGGGGTATGGCTAGAAATGGGCGGAGTATAGCTAGAAATGTGCGGTGTCTAGCTAGAAATGGACGGGTGGAGCTAGAAATGTGAGGTGTCTAGCTAGAAATGGGTGGGGTATAGCTAGAAATGTGCGGTGTCTAGCTAGAAATGTGCGGGTATAGCTAGAAATGAGCGGGGTATAGCTAGAAATGAGCGGGGTATAGCTAGATATGGGCAGTACAGTACAATTTTCATATTGAGGGCGCCTGCCTTTGGTGGCCAAAGGACTTTCAAGATGGATTCTCGTTATTTACTACAGCAAATTGGTTGTATTCGGTGATCATTGTTTGATGCAGTGGTGTAGGCAGACTCAAGCATGTGGGTACTAAGCTCATTTTGTGGAGGGACAAACTGGGAGTGGACCTGGTATCGGAGGTAGTGCATGATGGTAGCTGGATTGGCGCGAGGGGAGGCAAGAGGCCAGACGGACATCTTGGTGTCCTCCCCTCCCTCAACCACCCCACCTTTTAGCTATGCGCATGCTTTGCTAGAACATACTAACCCTATAGCAAAGTTACAGCATCTGTAATTTCCACAATGC
This sequence comes from Chaetoderma sp. LZ-2023a, assembly GCA_034401795.1. NCBI lineage: Eukaryota > Metazoa > Mollusca > Caudofoveata > Chaetodermatida > Chaetodermatidae > Chaetoderma > Chaetoderma sp. LZ-2023a. The sequence goes on from CM067367.1 coordinate 67,875,227, forward strand.
CTAGGTAATGTTTATTTCTTATTTGTACCTAATTTCTCTCTCGTTTAATCTGTCTATGTCATATCCATTATAATATCCGATGGGAATATGACTGACCGGCTCATGTGAAATGAAATGTAGAACGGATTAAATATGACGAGATCATAAACTGGTCACATTCAGATTCCCTACTCTGGATCATGATCATCATCGTGATTGTGTTTTAACCCCTTATGTGTCAACAGCGCCTCAATGTGCTCAAAATGCTACCCATATTAATTAACCATTTAATGGCCAAGATCGTTTCCAAGTAAATTATACCAAGATAATTTTAATTTTCGCACGTAACTTTCTTGCAAACGGACATTCCTCATGGCCACTACATGTACTATTTTGGCGGGCCAGACGATTCATGGCTTAATCGTCATGAAAATCGAAAACTCAGCCTAGCAAGTGTCCATATGTAGGCCAAGAGTGTCCTATTTTGAAAATTTACCACTGCTAATTCTTGAAAAAAAAGAAGACAGACTTGGCCTACAAATGGACGTTTCTCAACATAGATCATAGGCCTTTTGGCCAGTTTGACAATTAAAAGGTTAACTTGAGACGAGAGGGGTTATACACACATGATTTATCTAACTAGGTTAGATAACATGGTGACATAATATTGTAACCGCTTGTACGGGATGCAATAAAATGACAGAAATGTGCAATGGAAACAAGCAACTACATAACTTCATAATCAATACTGGCATAGCACACAGAGTTAACTCCCTTATATCATCTCCGGTGACTGGTGTGTAATGGTCATGTATTTAGCATTCTCTGTTCTCTACACATTAGCAATAGGTAAGATATTAAGCAGGGGTGGGGTGGAACCGGGGCGGGGCACCGTCCGAGACGCACCCCCCCCCCCCCACCCCGACCCACTCACTGCTCAAGTGTCTCAACTTTAGAAAATTCGACCGCGTTTGTTTGTGTATTTATTGTTTATTTATTTTATTTATGTATTTTTATATATATATATATATATATATATATTTTTTCATTTCCATGTTTGTTTGCTTGTTGGCTTAATTTCTTGCTTGCGTGCTCGCTCGCGTTCTAATAACGCGTAAGCCGTCTTTGTTTTTGGACTTCAAGATGAGTACTCGGGAGTTTGTGCAGAGACAGATACAAGAGAACAAGGTTGTAATGTTCTCTAAGACGTATTGTGGATTCTGCCGCAGAGCCAAGCAGCTTCTGGACCAAGCGAAGATTAAATATAACCTCATTGAGATTGATCTCAGAGACGATACAGAGCAAATACAAGATGCATTACTAGCAATTACAGGAGGAAGAACGGTACTACTACTACTACTACTACTACTACTACTACTACTACTACGACGACGACGACTACTACTACGACGACTACTACTACTACTACTACTACTACTACTACTACTACTACTACTGCTACTGGGCTGGGTTCGAACTTCACTCAGGTCGAAAATTTAAAAATGTGAAACTTACATTCCAATGGTGACAGTACTATATCCTAGTGCCAGTGCGTCGTCAATGACAGGGTTCCAGAACTAATGCTTGACAATAATAAAAACTACATACATGCGAGTGCCTAGAGATATGGCAAGTCTGGAATGCACACTATCAGTTCCAGTCAATTCGTGTGGTTGTGAGTCGGGTAGTTGAAAGATGGTCTGGTGAAAGAGGATTTTTTCTTCTGGATGGTGGGCCAGTCGGTAGACTACTCGGCTCCAAAACGTTGGGCCAATAGGTGCCATAGAATGGGCTGGGTTCGATCCTCGATCAAGTCGAAAATTGAAAAATGTAAAAATTACACTCCAATGATGACTGTGCTATATCTTAGTGCCAGTGTGTCGTCAATGACAGGGATCCTAGAACTAATGCTTGACAATAATAAAAACTACTACTACTACTACTACTACTACTACTACTACTACTACTACTACTACTACTACTACTACTACTACTACTACTACTACTACTGCCGCCGCCGCCGCCTCCACTACAGCTGCTGCTGCTGCTGCTGCTGCTGCTGCTGCTGCTGCTGCTGCTGCTGCTGCTGCTGCTGCTGCTGATACTACTACTACTACTACTACTACTACTACTACTACTACTACTACTACTACTACTACTACTACTACTACTACTACTACTACTACTGCTGCTGCTGCTGCTGCTGCTGCTGCTGTTACTGCTAAATTAAAATGTATTTGTGTGTGGTGGCAGGTGCACAGTGTGTGGTATAGTAGGATCCATTTAAGCTATTCCCCGTCCATTTCTGGTTAAGTTCCGGCCATGTTGTTTGCGAGTGTGCGCGTGTTGGAATCTGTCTGAAACATTAAACCCGGGCATTCTCAGATAATCTGTTGAATATTTTAACACTAATTAGACTGCCAATTAGTTTGAAAAGTTTGAACAGAAAGTTTATTAAAATGAAAATTAATCAAAGAAATACAATTCGTAACACTTTAGTTACGGACCTTTCGATTTTCGTAACGGAACGACTTCATTTTTATTGTAACGTCAGCTAACATATGGTGCTTGAATGGCAGTTCGGATCCCTCTATTGACGATGATAATAAGGTTTAGTGATGACAATAATGGATTTGTTATTGTTATTGTTGTGCTGATGGCGAGTTGTGTTGACATGGTATACACTTTACTATATTAAAGCTCTCATGCCCCAATAAATATAGACACCTTTGCACTAGATATGAGATGCCTGTTCAATTTACTCAGCATGCTATGCTGCACACCGGGCAATGCAACCCAGCATGCAATGCTCTGACTCCATAATCGGTATAACTATTGGACACATATTCGTTTAGTCTAAATCAGATAGCAAGAGACGCGCCAGTAAGGCTGCTCTCATTTTTAGCTCTGGATATTTTATCAGTTTTAGCCGCTTTGAAATTGAGTTTTGACACAATTTTTATATCTACTCTGAGATAACTGTCTAGTGAATTTGATCTAGTATGTGATGTTTATTATCAATCATTAATTAAGCAGTTCCAGTGTTTCTAAAATGTTTAAGATTGAAAATTATATCAGTGAACTGTAGTCAGTGCGCTAAGCTTGAAACCGAAACGGATGTACCCCTATTGTCTCGCGCAAGCTGGACAGTCGATACAGAGCTGTTCTTACTCAGTCAGTAGTTACCAGTCCTTGATTGTGAACTATACTCAGTCGTTCAAACCGAATCTGTTCTATTCATACGAGCTGTACTACATTCACGCCAGCGACAACACTACAACCCTATCTCATACACGCGTGTGTTATTTGACTTTACATAACTCTATGTCTCCTGCGTGGCAAACTCTCAAATGGCGATATTTAGCTATACTAGTAATGTACTTAAACAGCTATCGAGGCCAGTACAGTATGCACGTTTGTCGAGTGAGCTGTTCACCAAAATCAAAACGCTTGACATATGTCGGACTTTATCTACTAAACGACGGTGTCGTGGCAATGGTACACATGCCTATACCTGTCATAGTAAGCACTACAAAGAAACATGACATGAGAAAACACTTAAATTCATTCTTTCGCACTCACAACTTAAACAACCTGATAAAAGTGAACTGTAGCACTGCTTTGAAATTACCTAAGAAAGAATGTCTAAGCATATGCTCACTAAACCCATGTTCAGTCAAGAATAAAACTCTTGCCCTGTCGGACTATATAACATCTAACGACTACGACCTGGTAGCTATCACAGAAACATGGCTGGGTAGTGACGGTGACAAAACATGCATCAGTGAGTTAGTTCCACCTGGGTATTCCATTCGACATGTTCCACGCCTGGACGGTAGAAATCGTTGTAGTATAGCTCTAATGCACACGTCTTCTATATCAGTTAAGATCTTAGAGTCTACTACCAGCGGTGATTATACACACTTTGAGTACATGGATTGTGATATAACTCTCGGTTCTCTGTCCATGCGGTTAGCTATCATATACCGACCTCCACCATCCCCGAAAAATCAACTAAGAGACAGTGTGTTTCTAGATGAGTGGGCCACATTCGCATCAAAGTACCCTATAATTTCTAAAGAATTCATCATTATCGGTGACCTTAACGTTCATCTGGATAATAAGGCGGACGCGACCACCAAGAAGTTCGAAGGCATATCTCAGTCCTGCGGTTTTCACCAGCATGTCACCTACTCACGTCCTCGGTCACACACTAGACCTCATTATCACCAAAGATGACAGCAACATCGTCTCCAATGTCGTCGTCAACAACCCTATTCTATGTAATTCACTAGGGAAGCTGATACGTGACCACTATGCGATTTGCTTTACAACAACAATAGCAAAACCCATGCCTGCTCAGAAGGTTGCATCGTATAGGACAACTAGGTCAGTTAACTCTGATAAGTTTAAGCAAGATATTTTGGCATCGTCTTTGCTAAACCAACCAAACACCACAGTCAGCGACCATGTTAAAAACTACAATGAAGGACTCCGTGCTTTGCTGGATATACATGCGCCTATCAAAACCAAAACAATAACGCAATTGTCCATGGTACACAGATGATCTGCATGACGCTAAACATCTTCGTCGTAAGCTAGAGCAGAAATGGCGGGAGACAAATCTAACTGTTCATCGTCAACTCTATCGAGATCAGTGTGTCGTAGTCAACAAACTTCTAAAATACACTCGTATGTCACGTTACGCTGATAAAATAGCTGCATGTGGACGAGATCATAAGTGTATGTTTAAGGTAGCGAAAACCCTGATGGGCGATGCACCATCTCCAGTAATGCCGGACCATGAATCAGCAAAAGATCTTGCCAATCAGTTCAATGACTTTTTCACACAGAAAATCATAGACATTAGATCTGGATTTCAACAAAGTGATGATTCCACCATATCGCACACCAGTAATGCCACTGAAAGCATTGCTCCTCTGCTTAAATTTCCAACAACGTCACAAGAGGAAGTGTGTTCCATCATCATAAAGTCGCCAGATAAGTCATGTGACCTCGATCCGATACCAACATGGCTAGTGAAAACATGCATCAATGAGCTAACACCAATCATAACTGACATGATCAACACGTCATTACAGTCTGGTGACGTTCCCAAAACTCTCAAATGTGCCCAGATACGACCGATCTTGGAAAAAAAACTGGACTTGACGACAATACGTTTAAAAATTACAGACCTGTATCTAACTTGCCGTTCATTTCCAAAGTACTTGAGAAAGTCATTGACAAACGTTTAGAAAGCCATCTTCAAGCAAACCATCTCCAGGAGCCATCACAGTCTGCGTATAGAAAATTTCATTCTACGGAAATTGCCCTCACTCGAGTCCATAATGACTTACTTGAATAGCTAGATAAAGGTAGCGCCGCCATGCTAGTTTTGCTTGATCTCTCGGCCGCATTCGATGCGATCGACCATCAAGTACTGTTACATCGGTTTGAGCACTGCTTCCATATAGGCGATAAGGCTCTGGCCTGGATAAGCTCCTACCTTAGTGATCCTTTACAATCAGTTATGATAGATGGTGAGCTATCTACGCCAGTCAAATTAGAGTATGGAGTTCCACAGGGATTAGTGCTGGGTCCGAAGAAGTATACAATGTACACAGAGCCTTTAGGTGATATAGTGCGACAACCCAATCTCGGATATCATTTCTACGCTGATGATACACAACTGTACTTAGCTTTTAAAGTTAATGACAGATCATAAGAATACATTCAGTGGAATCGAACTGTGTATCAAAGACATTCATATCTGGATGACAAACAACATGATGAAACTAAATGGTGACAAGACTGAGGTGATTATTCTCCCGTCTAGCAATTCAAGTAAGCACATTGAATGTCTACCAGTCACTGTAGAAAACGCAGATATCACACCAACGTCTACTGTCCGCAACTTAGGTGTGTTATTCGACTCCACAATATCAATGGAAAAACAAGTAAACTCTATATGCAGATCCGCTTACTCGCAGCTAAGGAACATTGGCAAAATTCGTAGCTACCTTACAAACGATGCTACAAAATCGTTAGTTAATTGTCTTGTTACGTCAAGACTAGATTACTGCAACGGGCTGCTGTACAGAATTCCAAGAACATTGATAAACAAGCTTCAACGAGTGCAAAACACAGCGGCATGTATTATCACACGAACATCTCGATATAGTCACGTCACGCCAATACTCAAGGAGCTACACTGGCTGCCAATAGAATCGAGACTGGAATATAAGCTTTTAATTCAAACTTACAAAGCTCTGCATAATCAGGCACCAACGTATATCACCGACGTGTTGCAGCCATACAAGCCGAATATGAACTTAAGGTCCGAGAATTCCATCACACTGACTGTACCACGTTCACCCACAAAAACATATGGCGACAGATGTTTCTCAATAAGAGCACCCAAGTTATGGAACGCCATGCCACTGTATCCGCGAAACACTAACACACTGTCCACCTTTAAAACATCTCTCAAAAGACACCTTTTCAAATCATACTTTGAAAATTCTTAAAGACTTCCACGGTTATCCCTTTTAAATGCCGTTTCGTTCTGTACTGTGGTTTTAACTTACTACATAATTATACTAAAATAGTAAATTTTGTCATATAGTATTTTAAGTAGGCTAACTATGTCTTAGGTTTATATTTTTAATATTGTCTAAATTTTGTATTTGTTTGCAATTTTAAAATTGTAAAGCGTTTTAGAACCGACTTGATGTTGGAATAGAACGCTATAGAAATATGCTATAATAATAATAATAATAATAATAATAATAATAATAATAATAATAATAATAATAATAATAAAAATAATAATAATAATAATAATAATAATAATAATAATAATAATAATAATATTAATTGTCTGCACAAGCCAGGATATCTAAAACAAAATCAACCTGCTTGCACGTGACTTTTTGCATGTGCAGGCGGGTTGGTTTTGTTTGAGAAATCCTGACTTATACAGACATTAGACTAAACTAATATGGCGTCCAATAGTTACAACAATTATGGAGTCAGGAAATTGCATGTTGGGTAGCGTTGCATGCTTGGTAGCATAGCATGCTGGGTAAATTGAACACAAATCAGCAGGCATCTCATATCTGGTGTAGAAGGGTCTATATTTAGTGGGACACGAAAACTTTAGCCATCGTATTGGTACTTATTCAAATACAAATTACAATCGATGAATTCACTTTTAGCTATACCACGCCCATCTCTAGCTAAGCTATTTCAGCACTTTGCCCGTGTTGGGATCGATCGAACCCCAACTCACCGAATCTCAATTTCCGAAAAACTATATAAGTTCCACCTTCATGTCAAAGTGGCCTCAAATGCGGACGCAGCTTCGCAGACATTGTATGGGCTCAACGCATGCTTGTGTCAGTAGCCATATCCACGCTCTGGAATTTCCACAAGGGGGGAATTGCCATGTAACGAGCCTTCGACACAATTAAACGCTCAAAGATCCTAGATGTACTATCCCAGGCCAGTTGCAATGAAGATGAGCTACGACTAGTGAGACTACTGCTTGCAGACATCAAGCTGAGAGTATGTGTCAAGTCAGTGAAGTCTGTAGAGTTTGAGACATCAATTGGCTCCCCACTGGGAGATGGTCTATCCCTCGGTGCTTTTCACCTGCTACCTTGTTGCTGCATTGAAATCCGTGCTGGAAAATTCCACAAGACCAAACCAGTGTCCATTCTGGGTATGCCGCTAGAGAAGTAATATGCCGATGATGTGGACTTCATAGACGAGGAAAAGAAACCCACTGTCGAACTTCTCCCAATAGCTGCAAGCAATCTCTTTATGAATGAATCCAAAACAGAGTTTACCCACATATTCCTATCTACAAAGCATGAAACTAATGAAAATGACGACCGACTTCGTGACGGCGAACCATGGAGGAGAAGTAAAATCCTGGGCTCTATGCTTTGCAGTACTGCTGAAATTGCTGCACGATGCGTCATTGGGAACATAGCTTTCCAGTTCTTCTGGAGGCTATGGATTCATATATCAAAGATGCCCTTGATACAAAGGCTACGTTTATACAATGCAACCTGCGTATCCTTGATGCCATATAACTGTAACACGTGGGCAGCTCTAAAGGCAGCTCTAGACAAACTTGATGCCTGCCACTGCAAACACCTATGCACCATCACTGGACACCGATGGCCAGACAGTATAATTTCCAATGATGCACTATACACGATGTGTAATACATCACCACTGTCTGTAAAAGTCGCCCAGCAAATATGTTTGGCCATGTGCTATGGATGCCAGAAGACACATCAGCACATGGAATTAACCCTACTGGGAGCCATCAAATACAAAGTCAGGAGAGGATGTCATTGCATAAATCTGCTAAGCGTGCTACGAGGTGACCTCAAGGAAGCAGAACTCGGTACGTTCAAATCAAGAATGGGCCTGAGGAAGCTAAGGATTTCGGCAGAGGACAAGACATAGTGGGCAAAAGCGGAGATGGACTAATTGTAGCTGTAGGATGTTTAAACTACTACATCCGCAGAATACAGTATTCATACATATAATTAAGCAGCTAGCTGTTGAATATTTTGAAACTAATTTGACTGGATGGCAGCAACAGAGCCTAGTCAAATTAGTTCAAAATATTTAACAGAATAATCATTAAGTAGTAAAGGCATACAATCCGTACACATGACTGACTTTTAAAAGTTCATGCCGGACATGTTATATTATTCATTATGCATTTTGATTGTGACATCAGCCTACATGTGACGTAATTCAGTATGACTTCATACAGCCTACTTGAGCGACAGATTGGATTCATCCGTTGTTTATATCATCCTTTCAGGTTCCGCGTATATTTGTCTGCGGGCAGAGTGTCGGCGGCTCCAGTGAAACAAAAGAGCTAATGGACAATGGTCAATTCGAAGAAATCCTTAGACAATGCGGATGCAAATGAGTATAACAATCAGTTTAAACTCTGTATATTGTCTATGATATAACAACGTTTCTCTTAATCATATATGCTTAATTTTGTCAGTAACTCAGTTGCTCCTAGCTCAAGTGAACGTATATTAATACCGAGACTAAGCTGGCAGCCAATAAGGTGGTAAAATAAGCTGTTATTCACACCTTGATGGCGTCACCAGTACCGGGTGCCACTTTACTACAGAGACGCGTTCTCTTGTGGTGCCTCTGAATACTAGCCAACTATGGAAGGGTCAAGAACAGCGATCTTGTCTGAATCAAATCCATTTCCCAATCTTAAAAATCTCCGGATCCGCGTTTTGGAGTCACGCCAAAACGAGATCGAAAGGGTGATTGGTTCATTTCTTACCAACGAAATAATCCGTTCAGGAAGAAACGAAAAGAATAAAGGAATGGAGAGCTTTTTGGTAGCTCACCCTCCTGCTAAAAGCTCTCCTCGTAAACTCCCGCTGTAACCTCTTTTAACCCATTGCCACTCATATCAGCCAAAAACAGCTTCTGCAGTGGTGTTGAAAGATTTTTCATTTGTAGATCATGAGATTTTTTTTGAAAATTTATTACTGGAATGACTGGCTCGATAACTGAGCCAGTCATTCCAGTGGTAAATTTTCAAAAATAGTCTTCTCTTCGTCCGCAAATGGACATTTTCTATGAGAAAATTGGATTTAAAAAAACCCCGATTTTGAGGGCTAAATGGTTAAAGCTGCTCTTGCGATTAGGCTGACAAGTGAATGCGTTCTAACACTAAGAGGAGTAGACACGTCTTTCCGCTTTAAGGGGATCTTCAACCTTCTCCATAGTGTCTTGTCCGTAAACCTACACAGCAGTAAAAACCAAGTTTGGTTTAGAAAATTATCTAACAACTAGGAGGAAAATTGAATATAGAAAGGTAATTACGAGATTGCGAATAACTGCACACAGGCTCAAAATAGAAACTGGTAGATGTTACAAGATTAATAGAGAAGATAGAGTTTGTGACTCGTGTGATAGTGGCTCAATTGAAGATAAAATTCATTTTCTTATAGAATGTAGCGCATACAATGATGATAGAAATGAACCTTTTAGTATAATTAAAAAAACAAACAAGCACTTTAAAAATATAACAAAAGAAGATTCAGAAATATTACATGGCCTCGGACAGCTTCTAAGTAAACATCTTAAATGACCATATACACGCTGACCTCATCCCATGCATCTGTACAGTCATATACATATGTATATAGATATATATACATATATATATTTTTTTCGGTGTTCCGACTTAATCTTGACCCTGGTAGCAATGAAACCTTTGGCCTCAATTGGACGTGGTTTGATTCACCGGGACTCCTGTCGGGTTAGGCAATTTGCGTCATATCATAGTTGCAAACTCCAAGGCATATGCAGTTATTATTGTGTATTGCATGTGTTAAGCGCTACGAGGTGACCTCTAGAAAGCAGGACTTGGTACACTCAAGTCACGAATGGACCTGAGGAAACTAAGGATTTCGGCTAAGGACAAAACACAGTGGGCAAAAGCGAAGAAGGACTGATTGCAGCTGTAGGATCTTTCTACTACTACAGCCGCAGAATACAGTAATCATACATCATACATTGCACGTGTATATGTGGTGGGATGTGGATTGTTGGCCTGGCTGGGAGTCCTTGTGGTTTTGGTTGCGCCTTGTTGCTTCTTTGCAGGTGCGGCTTCCAGGCAGGTTGGTTGAAAATATTTACGTCGTTATTGTCAGAGCATTGAGACATGTTTTTTAAATATGTTCTTTTCATAACTGTAAACTGTACTGTGCTGATTAGCCATAATGGCATAAAAAGCAATAAAGTATACGTCATTAGCGGGTATAGATTACCTTTTTCATAGATCTTATCGCAAGCCACTTAACAACGTGGTGTTATGGCCTGGATGAGCTTGTTACTTGCCGTCTTCAAGTATTGCAGTTTCGAAGGCTTTCTGAAACGGAGTATTCTCTGGCATTTGAAGTTATGTTCACGCATTTACCATCGCTGTCGCCATACCCGCACAGATAATGGAACCGCGTTGCAGAGTTTGTACAGCTTGATAATTTGGTGGCCAGTGGTGATTCGTGATGGCTCGCAGGATTTGGGATAGACCGATCCCTGAGCTCCCTGATTATCAATTTCCTGTTAAATTAATTTCAAAATATTCAACAGAATGCGTATTAAATAGTAAAGACATACCATTCGTACAACACCACTTAGTCCGTCTTCAATTAAGCGCCCATGGGATGCTTATCTGATGTCATTGATTATGACGTCATCCTACACGTCACGTAGTTGATTATGATGTCATGTGATTGATGGATACACTGGAACGGTCCGTTCGTAATGGCGCGCAAGTGTTTGTGATGACACGTATGATTCTGTTCCTGAGGGTCCCAAAGGTCACAGTTCCATTGCCTTATTGAGAAACACCTAGCATAATAAATAAACACATCTTGACATTTATGGGAATTTTAGAGCCGCGAATTCACAGCTTTACGAAGGCCTGGATAGCACATGTTTTCTTTTAAACAACACTTTACAATGTCTGTTAAGCTGCAGATGAGTGATCCTAGGATTCTGCAGCTCCTCCACTTCTCATAGCCCAGGAGGAGGAGGATGCGGATGCGGATGAGGAGGAGGAGGAGGAGGAGGAGGAGGATGAGGAGGATACCTCCACCATCCACCTCATTTGTGTCAGACAGGTTTGCCTTGATTCGTGAAGAAGGTTGTGAATTTGTGCCGTTTTTCTGTGATTGAAAGCAGTTAGTCAATGATCCGTATTCTTCATTGATAAAACCAACATCACATTACTTAGTACAGTGACTTGGATCAATGCTTGAGTACTTTCGGAAACAGGCATACAGCCTTACAGACGTGTACATATCACCATGTATAATTTGTGATATCGAAACGCTTTGACAGCCCCTCTGGCGTGATCTGGTCACAGAGGTGTCTCATTTCAATGATCTATTCTACTAATGGCCATAGCTTTGGATCTACTTGAGATTTTTGCAGTATTCTTTCAGCTGCTATGCCGTTACCCGTCTATCCTCAAACACAAGGCATACCAGGCTTAGGCCTATATTAATTTTCTTTTTGCATAAGAACTAGAACATGAAATTCTGCTTGAGAAAAGCAACGTGTTTCAAGTTATTCTTAATTTCAATACTGGTATATAACACTGGAAAAAGAAGACACCTTCACGTCGGTCTCCTCCGTAAGCACCAACTTTGTTGGGAAACTAAGTCATCAAGGATTGCAGGCTGATATCCGTATACAGAGGCAACTCTGATTATTTCTACCCTTCTTCAAACAAGAAACTGTGCTCGACATCCTCGGACGACGCAATCTTCCCAGGAGCCTACCATAGCTACGTGGAATGTACGTGGTCTGAGTGCAACATCAAAGAGGCAAAACTTAGGTGCAGACTGTGAACACTATAACATCGATATTGTATGCATTCAAGAGACTAAAAAACAGGCCACATACCGGGGCTTAGGCTTCGTAATCGGACCAAGGGTTTTGGATCATGTCATTAGTTTTGGATACGTCAGTGATCGCGTTGCATTCATCGACCTGGCTATACCTACGCAAAAACACACCACCACTAAGTGTCGAATTGTCAACGCATGCGGCCCAACTACTGAAAAAGCCAAAGAGAATCCAACAATATCAGATTCCTTCTATACTGAACTGAGCTCCGCCATTATAATCCCAGCTAGATGGCAACTGTTCGTGTGTGGAGATTTCAACTCCAATCTATGTAAACGGAATTGCGTACAAAAGTTCAGGACTTGGCTTATACATGGGGTCCTATGGATAGGGCACACACAACATCAATGGAGATGCACCGGTGGCATTTCGTAGTTCCAATGGCCTATTTGTCACAAATACGGCTTTCAAACACCCATGCCATCACCGGACAACATGGACTGGACACATTACTGATTGCAAAGCCCCAAAAGGTTCTAAGGCTACAACAGCTGTATTCAACCAAATGGACTACATACAATGCAAGACAGAAGCAAAACCCTTACTCTGGAATGCTCGTTCGTATGGAGGCACATACCTTAATTCTGACCATAAGCTAGTCATTACACCCCTTAAGATGAACGACCTCTACCTAATATATAAACACCATACCAGGAAAGAGGGTAGAGTCACCTGCAACCTACCCAAGCTCATTAGCGACACTGACACTCAAATGTCATACAAAAAAGTCCTCGGCGAGTAGATAGCTTACATCGATGTCAGCTCCGATCCAAACGAAGCCATAACCAAAATACTGAAATCTATAGAATCATACGCTACCAGCACCATATGTGTTCTTAAAAACAACCAAACTAGGTATACTGACGACCCTCTAGTAGTAAAACTGTCAGCAGAGCAGAAAGCATTAGGCTGGGCATCTATCAAAGCGGCCAAAGTGAAGACCACACCAAACTACGCCGGGGGCGCAATATTATTCTGCGCCACATTAGCGAATGCTTAAAGGATCTTGCTGTTCAACAGGCAGACTCCCTAGCAGATGAAATCACTGCCACATATTGTAGATATGGGATTGTCTTGTGGGAAGTCATGACCCCGCTAGATGTCTTATATCTTCGAGTAAGTCCTAAGAGAAATTTATGATTTGAAAATACCAGGTGAGCTAATCGACCGGTTGACTTTATACTTTCAATATTTAGTTTATTATTATTACGTCCGTTTCTAGTAAATGGATGATGTGTGAATGCAGCACACTCAGGATTGTTGGATAAAGTTTTATCGTCAAATTCAAATAGTTGAATTGGTTGGAATGAGTCCCACGGTTCTGAGTTGATGTGTATCTGGAAATAGTTTAGATGAAAGTTGTTGCTGTTCAGTCGGCACACACTTTTATGATATTCAGCAGTTGGTTAGATCGATAGTTTGGAAAATAATCGAGGTATAAGAATCACTGAAATCGGACGTGACAAAGGGACTTAGTTGATGACGTAGGCATTCTAGATTCTCACATGAGAATGGAACAACATCCGCTGGCAATGAGATCATACAGCTCATGTGCCTATTAACGCTAGCATCCTACAGGCTTATCCATCAATAGGCAATGGACAGGACATGGACATTGTAGCGTCCTGTAGGAATTAATAACATAATCGAAATTTGTATATCAGCTATATGTCACTCATACAATGGCATGCAACAACAACACATTCTGTAATGTTGTTAGTTAGCTGACAGATCACATCAAATCAGAACCAGCTACCACCGCTTTGTCTATGTGAGGCATCATCTCCATAGAAGAATAGCACAGAGTTTGATTGGTTAGAATGACGTCACGATCAATGAGCGTCGATCAAATTCTGTAGCAGAGAATTACATAGAATAGGTTTTAGAATTGAAATCGAAATACAGGGATCGTTGATTGGTCAGAACGACCAACGTTTATTAAGTATAAACTTCTAGGAAGAAATAAGCAGAAGTTGATTGGTGGACTGATTGTCCGGGCCAATCAAGCTGTGCTTATAACATACCTAGAAGAGTCATTTAACGGATTCAGGAAGAATCTAATTATTATCATTACTAACGCAAAATATATGCAAGTGACATTATCTCAAAACCGATCACGCACTTAATCAATTCAGCTTTTATGCACCACCTTCCCATCGACGCTGTAGGCCAAGTCACCCTTATCGCACTACCCAAGCCCAAGAAGCCACCTGGGCCCAGCCAATCTGCGGCCCATTGTGCTCCTCAACAGCATACGGAAAATCCTATCCAATGTTACTCAATGCCGCATCCGGGACAAGATCGATTACTTCACCGGATCATGCCAAAGTGGCTTCAAACGTGGACGCAGCTGCACAGACATTGTATGGACTCAACGCATGCTTGTGTCGGTAGTCATGTCCAAACACTGGGACTTCCCCAAAACGGGCATTGACATGTCATGAGCCTTCGACACAATTAAACGCTCAAACATCCTAGATGTACTACGACAAGCTAGTCGCAATGAAGATGAGCTATGACTAGTGAGACTACTGCTTGCAGACACCAAAGCTGAAAGTACGAGTCAAGTCAGTGAAGTCTGTAGAGTTTGAGACATCAATCGACTCCCCACAGGGAGATGGTCTATCTCCGGCGTTTTCACCTGCTGCCTTGCTGCCACATTTAAGTATGTGCGAGAAAGTTCCACAAGACCAACGCTATGGATTCGTAGATCAAAGATGCCCTTGATAAAGAGGCTACGTTTATACAATGCAACCTGCGTATCCCTGATGCTGTATAACTGTAACAACTGGGCAGCTCCAAAGGCAGCTCTGGACGAACTAGATGCCTGCTACCGCAAACACCTACGCACCATCACTGGACACCGATGGTCAGACAGCATAATTTCCAACGATGCACTATACAAGATGTGTAATACGTCGCCGCTGTCTGTAAAAGTCGGCCAGCAAAGATGGTCCATGTTTGGCCATGTGTTAAGGATTCCAAAATAGACACCAGCACAGAAAGCCTTAATACAATCCCAGGAGATGACGTCATTGCATAAATCTGCTAAACATGCTACGAGGTGACCTCAAGAAAGCAGGACTCGGTACACTCAAGGCAAGAATGGACCTGAGGAAGCTAAGCATTTCGGCTGAGGACAAGACACAGTGGCAAAAGCGAAGAAGGACTGATTGCAGCTGTAGGATGTTTCTACTACTACGGCCGCAGAATACAGTAATCATACATCATACATATAACCCTGATACTATAACTCCTAGTAGCGTTGTTCATTGCTGCTTGAGGGAAGCAGTGTGTTGCAAATTTTTCCCAATTTCAGAATTGTTAGGTGTTTTAATACGTGTGTTCAGGATGCTTAAAATGCAATCTATCTGTTAAAATATTCTAGTACGGTTCATTTTATACACTTCTACCGAACATGAACAACAATATTTCGAGTCTTTGCTCACGTATACACGCTTGAGCACATTGAGATATTCTATGTCCACACTATTCATTATCTTTTTATTTAGCAGTGCCTGCACTGACCAGGCCAATGGATGAATCCAATATAGCTATACCGTGACGATCCATAACTAAGTTCCACCCACGCTCAGAATACAATACATTGACGCTTACCTGGCATCGCATATTATCACTTAAGGAGACAAAATGGTGACGATCTCTGTTCAACATTTACACGATATTACAAAGCAGAGAATTGTGATACAAATAGGGGAATGTGACACGATCGTGGGTTCTGGACTATTAAAGTGAGGAAATTTTGCCTAAATATATACAAGTAGATGTTCTGACAAAGATGTTAAGCTATAAGATTATGACCCTTCCGCTTCCGGTCAAAATCCAAGCTGGCGTGCAAATAGTACATAAAGTGTACACCTCTGAAGAAGCTGTGTATTGATTGATCATCAATGTCCCGGTCTGTGTATCAATCATCGTTGTCCAGGTTTGCGTATTGATGTTCGATGTCCTGGTCTGTCTATCGATCATCGATGTCCTGGTCTGTATATCGATCATCGACGTCCCGGTCTGTATATCGATCATCAATGCCCCATTCTGTCTATCGATCATTGATGTCCCGTCTGTATATCGATCACCGATTTCCCGACCTGGACATCGATCATCGATGTCCCAGTCTGTGAATTGATCATCGTTGTCCCTGTCTGTGTATCGATCATCAATGCCTCGGTTAGTGTATCTGTTATCAATGTCATGGTCTGTGTATCGATCATCGATGTCCCGTTCTGTTTATTGATAATCGATGTCCTGGTCTGTGTATCGATCATCGCTGTCCCGGTCTGTGTATTGATCATCGATGTCTCGGTCTGTGTATCGATCATCGATGTCCCGGTCTGTGTATCGATCATCGATGTCCCGGTATGTGTGTTAATCATCGATTTCATGGTCTGTATATCGATTATCGAAGTCCCGGGATGTGTATCGATCATCGATGTCCTGGTCTGCGTGTTAATCATGGATTTCCAGGTCTGTGCATCGATCATCCATGTCACGGTCTGTTCACTATACAATTTTTCCATATAAATTTGTAGACGCCGTGTACAACACTTCAAGCAGTTAATTATTATAAATTACCTAGATAGTCAGCCCAATTACAGATAAGAAAACATCAAAGTATGTTTCAGAAGTCTTGTATCTCCCCATAACATATTTGAATCCACGAAGCATGTTTTAAAGCTGAAGAGTCATTACGAAAATAAGAATTTTTTAAAGTAAAGACAAATAAGTGAAATAATTATTCATGTTTGCAATTTGTATCAAGTAATCGTCCGCGATTTTGTTTTGCGTCGGCCATTGTCTTTTTCCCACACCTCCAGCCTAAGAAAAGGAATCCCCATATTTAAATTCGTCCCCATTCACTTTTTGATGCCTCGTGTGTTTGACATCTAGCGAGCACCCAATATCAAGGTTTCGTCACAAAAAATACTGGGAAATCACGAACTGAGGACACAAACATAAAATGAATATGTTTATAATTACGTTCTATCCCATCCATGATAAATATCCATTCAAAATTGGTTATAAGTGTGTAGTTATTCTTTTTTCTCAGACCAGCGTTTCCACCTTGCACGAACTCTAGGACATTTTGGAAATATTAATAACGCTGACGTCATTGATCTATGTGTAGATCAACTCAATCCAATCCAATTAGATTATTTGCATCTCAAAGCGAATGAGCCCTAAACAATATAGTCGCGGAAATACTGCCTCTAAAATGTGTGTATATCTGATAGGTCGGCGATAGGATGCATGATTTCAGATTTTTACACCGAGCCACTGATAAGAATTCACAGTAATGTAGGGGAGATCAGCGTAATATGTACACATACATTATATTTGGCAAGGCGCGATTTTGGTAAAATGCAAAATGATGTAGGTTGGTGCGGGGGTGAGCTATCTGTACAAGTAGCACTACGACTACCAATATCGCACCACTGGCACCATCAACATCACCACCAACACCACCACCAACAACAAAAACAACACTACCAACAAGACCCTAATGTCCACTACACCGCACCCCAACAGT
The DNA here is from genome assembly GCA_034401795.1 of Chaetoderma sp. LZ-2023a. NCBI lineage: Eukaryota > Metazoa > Mollusca > Caudofoveata > Chaetodermatida > Chaetodermatidae > Chaetoderma > Chaetoderma sp. LZ-2023a. The sequence goes on from CM067367.1 coordinate 67,893,237, forward strand.
GCCACTACCACTACTATCACTCATACCACCACCACCATCACCACCACCACCACCACCACCACCACCACCTCCTATACTACTACTACTACTACTGCTGCTGCTGCTGCTGCTGCTGCTGCTACTACTACTACTACTGCTACTACTACTACTGCTGCTGCTGCTGCTGCTGCTGCTGCTGCTGCTGCTGCTGCTGCTGCTGCTGCTGCTGCTGCTGCTGCTACTAGTACTACCTTGGTACCACGATGATGACCATGGCCGCAAGCATGACGATGACGATGATGGCGACGATGACGACAGAGACATATCCACGCGTTTGAAAGACTTTAGGGAATCGAAATCTCTCCTTGCGAGAGAGCATCCTTTTCTGTCTACCATCATCATTATCATCATCATCAGTCATCGTCACTGATGTTGTCGCTACCGCCATCCCCACTACCACCACCACTACCATGTACCATCATCATCATCAGCAGCAGCACCACCTCCACCACCACTGCCACCATCCACTGCCACCATAACCCACCATCTATTCTTATTACTGCTTTTTATCTTTTATCAGTCTTCCTCATCACCCTAGTGTTCTCACCGTGGCTATATTGCTTTGAGGTTGGGTGCGGTTGATAGTTACCACCCCCCTCCCATGTTGAAACAAGCTCGAAATAATCTCAGTAGCTGCGGGTTCCAGATGTGTTTATTTTCCAGATTTGACGGATTTTCTCGTATCACGCCCAAAGTACTGCCATTCTAATCACGCATATTTCTGTGTTAAAGTTTGAATCAAATCGGGCCATCAGTTACCGAGATATTCACAGATCCAGTATTTATTTGATCCGGATCCGGATTCTTTTATCTGGAATATGGCCAACGTCTGCAAATCCTCTTGCATAGCAACTTCCTTCATTGCGTTAAAATTTTAGCCAAATCGAGAACGTTTTAGATATTTCCCGGAATATGCTTTTGTGATTGACTAACTGACTAAGGAAATGGCTGTTTATTGAGCTGCGATCTGCAGTTTGTCTGTCTGTCTGTCTTGCTTGCTGTCTTGCTGTCTGTCAGAACCGATTGGTGGAATTCGACCAAATTTGTTATGTGAGTTACGCATATGATCGCAGATTACATGAGAACATTTATATTTGGCGCCGTATGGCGGGAAACAAATGGTACAGCTGAAAGTGTGAAGATTCGCATGTACTTCATCACGGTCAAATGGTCAGATACGGGGAAGATGGCAGCGCCACTTATGGCTCTCTCAGTCAGACGGCGAAAGCAAGAATTAGAGGAAGATAACTTTTATGACAAATTTGCTCTCTCCTTGTTTGGAATATGTATCCTAGGGCCATGGCCGTGATCAACAGTTTACTTATAAACATCTCGTTCAATGCGATATGTCGTCCAAAATCTCTCAGTGAAATTCAACTGAATTTGTTATATGAGTTATTCAAATCATTATCTCAGAGACGAGGGGCTGGGGAGCAATTGAGCACGTCAAAATCTGATCTGTTAACAGCGTGGGGATTTCCGATGGCGCAATTTAGTTTTTCTTGTTGCAGTGGTTGGTGCTAGTGGTGATGGTGGAGGTGGTGCGGGTGGTGGTTATGGTAATGGCGGTGTTTGTTCTGACAGTGATTCTTGCAGGAGTGGGGTGTTTGTTATTGTGGGTGTTCTTTTGGCTGTGGTGCTGGTTGAAATTGTTGTTGCGACGATGGGGGTTCTGTATCTTTTACAACAGCTGCAGCGCCATAACTGGTCGTAGCTGTTACTGTTGGTGGTTCTGTCTTTGTTAGCAGCGGCATCCGTGGCCACGGTGTCAGGAGCGATGATGGCGGCGGTGGCCACGGCAGTGTACATGGTGTGTGTGTGTGCGTGTGTATGCATGCGTGTACATGTGTGTCTGTGCGCGCGTGTGTGCATGACGAGGGATGGGGGTATAGTATAGTTGCTTATTCGACTCTCATCAAACCACAATATTTCTATTTCTAAAATCACGCATAGTATATGAAAATGCTTACACATTGCCCTATGCTCCCCTATTATATTAGGAATTCAAGTCCTTGCGATTTTATAGAATCTCGGTTCGGATTACAAAGGCGCTCAGCAGACTAGATCTTACTATTTGCCTAGCACGAGTATCTTTGAGATGCAAATAAACTAATTGAATTGATCTACGCACAGATCGATGACGTCAGCGTTGTTTGCATTTTCAAAATGTCTTGGAGTTCGTGCAAGGTGGAAACGCTGGTCTGAGAGAAGAGAATAACTACACATTTATATCCAATTGTGAATGGATATTTATCCTGGCTGGGATAGAACGTAATTATAAACATACTCAGTTCGTGATTTCTCTGTGTGTTATGTGATGAAACTTTGATACTGGGTGCTCGTTAGATGTCTTACACACGAGGCATCAAAAAGTGAATGGGGACGAATTTAGCTTCGGTGATTCCCTTTATTAGGCTGGAGGTGTGGGGGAAATAAAAAGCCGCCGCAAAACAAAATGGCGGACGATTAGTTGGTTTAAACAGAATTTATTTTTTGTCTTAGAGGGAGCGCGATAAGACGTGTCTTATAACCGCGTCTCCTAAACAATTACATTAAAAAGTAAATGTCTCATTGTGTAACGAGAATGAATAGGTACATGTTACTATGCTATATCTAATTACTTGGTGACATTATATTATACAATACACCTTTCTCACATTGACGTCATTACGGCGGGATTCCCCTAAATCAACGCTCAGAGCAAAACTGCTGGCTGATACCTCCGCCATCAAGCCGCCGACCCGCGTTGAGTTACTTTTGCACTAAAATACACCGCAATATAAACCGTTCCTATGATACACTAAAATCATTATATTATTTAAATCATATATCATTGGAAAGCGCATTCAATTGCCGACACATTAATGCATTATTTTTTATAGCCTTGTAACGTTTTCACTGAGTTATTTGGGTATATAAAATACACCATTCAACCTAGATTCATTAAATCAAGTGGACAATAGGGGATATTTTAAAATTGCAATCAACTGTATTAAATTTGACAAAACTATAAAAACTAATACAGATATGTATAGAAAATTATCTTAGCTTTCCAATAATGTATGACTTCAAAAAATATTATGAGCATAGTTTTTCATATGCACTGCCTAAAGTGCACTGTATCTGATTCCCATAGTAAAGTATTGCTGTTTGCGCTTCGGCTCTCGCGGTTACCAGCCGGAAGTGGCATGCGCGATGCATTCCGGGAAGGTATTTCCCCAAAAATACGCTAATGTGGGAAAGGTGTATTATGCTTATGATACATAATAGTGAGTCTGATAAAAGTGCACATTCACAGTTGAATGCCAGATAACAAAACTATCTGAGCACCCCCCTCCCCCCCCCCCCGCCCCACCCCCCCCCCCCGCCCCCGGAAGCCCAAATGTGTGTACCCCAACGCAATGAAAACGAAACAAAGCTCAGCACATGATGATTTCGCACCCCCCCCCCCACAACCATCATAATTTTCAGTTACTTAATTGAACTAGGGACTCGTGTCTCTAGTTCAATTTCAAAACACGAACAATTGTATCAGTCGATACGTAATAAAACTATCACAAGTCAAAACCTACCTCGACTCATTTCATTAAGGCACACAATTTAAGCCTCCAAAAGTATAAAATTCCAACAATTCCATCTCCAAGCACTCTGCCACGAGTATGCACCCCTAAATCTTGTGAGAAGGGATGAAAGAACTACTTTATAATAAAAAAATCAGTCACCATGGCTAGTAGAGGCACCTGTGTATTCGTGTTGGCCGGTAGTTAGTGTTATTTCAAACTGGATGAATCCACTAAAATATTTGCGTCATAATCAACTACGTCGCCTATAAGTTGCTATGACAGTCTTAATTGACGGAAATACTCCGTCATAAATCCTAGGAATAGTCCGTCAACATGTACGAATTGTATGTTTTCGCTATTTAATAGACATTCTGTTGAGTATTTTGAAACTAGCTTGACTGATCGCTGTCGCTGCCATAGTCATCTATAGTGCCTTAAAATTGGGATTCTGGGAATCCATTGTTTAGAGCATTCAGATCGGGCCAACACTCGCAAAACATGGGCGGAGCCTATCCATAGTTGGGCGGGACGTATAGCCAGACGTGGATTCATCAATTACATGGAACAGTCGCCACCCTGAGTTGCTTATGCACCGGTTGTTGATAGAATGTGATCACTGTTGATAAAAGATTGTCACTAGTCAAGGGGACATCAGGAAGTGTCTTTATTATTAACCGGCTAGTGATCAAGATTGGTCATGGAGATCTCGGCCCGCTCACCGAAGACGCCCACCAGCAAATCAGAGGAGACAATTTATAAAAAAAACACCATTTACCACTAGCGTGGCCAACTCGCTTAGCAGGACAGTCAGTCCAGTGGCAAAATCTTCAAAGAATTGTCCCTCCACGTCCGCAAGTAGACGCTTCCCAAACCATCTGCAGGAGCCGTTTTTAATCTCCATGCCCTTAATCCTTAAGCGCACTAGCTAGCCAAAATATAGAAGCGAACCCGATTGAGAGGGTAATGCGTGGATAAATATCGAAGAGCAGTCCATGGAGTGCCAGTGTACTAATGGTGCTTAGTAATCAGTCCATTTTAGATTAGAGCTGAAGGATCATTTAAAGCGACTAGTTGAGTCGATGTACTGGCAGAGAAGTTCTGATACCTTAATATTAGTCTCGTTCATTCGCATTGGTGCTACTGAATAAAAACTGTTGAACGGTTAGAGGTGTGGGAATGATATGGGTTGAGATAAGATTGTTTGAGAAAGCTTCTCTTTGATCTGCGTAAAGGGGGCAGTGAAACAAGTAATGTTGAATGGATTAGTCAGCGTGCCCACAGTTGCAACGACGGGAATCCGACAGAAAGTTGTCGACTAAATGACTGTTTAGATTGCTACACTCGTTTCGGAGACTGGCTAAAGCAATATTCGCTGGCCTTGATCCTGTATAGTACCACAGTGGGGGAGGTTGTGTGTGGTTCGTGGCTTTCAGCTTGCTTTTAAATTCTGATAATGTGGTAGCCATTCTAACGGGTTATGGAAAAGCATTCCAGGAACGGATTGTTTCTGGAAAGAATGATCTATTATGGGTCTCGGTTCGGCATCTGTATGGTGTGATGAGGCTTGGATGAAGGATATTGTATGGATTCCGTGTTTGGGATAGTGGAGGAAGGTAATCATTCAGTGGTTCGGAAGTCATTCCATTTATAGTCTTATAGAGTATAATTAGTCTGTGTGTTTTGCGTCTATGCGTCAGTGTTTCAAATCCGGTTTCCGTATACAAATCATTAGGTCTAGCGCTTAGTGCAAGTCCGCTTATTGCTTTGAGTGCGTCCATTTGAATGCTTTCCAGTCTATCCACAAGATATTGCGGTAAATCGTCCCAAACCACGTCTACATATTCTAGGGATGGCCTAACGAAGCTTGTATACATGATTTGGAGGCATTTCCGGTCAAGTATATATTTAGGTATTTAAGTATGGACAGTTTGCGATGGCATTGGATATGATGGATTCCGCATGGGATAGCCATTGGGCTCTACAACTAAACGTAACTCCAAGGTGTTTGGCATTAGTTAAGGGAGAGATTTGAGAGTTTTTAAAAGTGACTGGGAAGATGGTAGGATCTGGGCGCAATGACTAGCACTAGGCATATCATTAATACAGATTAGAAATAGTAGAGGCCCAGGACAGAGCCTTGGTGGCACTCCAGCAGTCACAGAGAGTACGGTAGAGCTTTGCGCATTACGATCTACTCGTTGGCTGCGGTTTTGTTGATAACTTTTAATCCATGATAGTAGGGCTCCCGAGATGCCTATCTGGTATAGCGTCTGTAGAAGCCCGCGGTGCTAAACTCGGTCAAAGACTTTCGAGGTATTGAAGAAATTGAAGAATATTCCTTTGCGGTTGTCCAGGGCCTAGGTAATGGCAGTATAGATGTCGAGGAACTGGTTTAGTGTGGAATGTGAGTGGAGGAATCTGGACTGATGAGGTGTGATTTCATCTTTGATGTAGTTGCATAGGTGCTTGTACACGGTTCGCTCCATGACCGTACTTAGACAACTAAGTAGGGATATTGGACGGTAATTGGAGCAGAGGTTCTTGTCTCCTTTTTTGTAGACTGGAATTACATTGGCTGTTTTCCAGTCGCTTGGGAAATGAGAGTTGTTAAGAGAATAATTGAAAAACACCGTTAAAATTGGTGCTAATATGTGTTGGGCTTCAACCAATAGTTTAGGACTTATATGATCAGGGCCCATAGCCTTTGTCGTGTTGAGGTTTGATAATACATCCAAAACATCTGTAGTTTTTATTGTGATGCTATTTATGCCCCTATCTGTAGTTCTGGTTATGGTAGGGGTGGGTGGGGGGCCGTGGGGGTGTAGTTGAGCGCTAGAATCATCAAGAGTGGCAATGTTACAACAATATCTATTAAGAAGACCAGCCTTTTCGAGGGAGTCATAAGCAAAAGAATCATTCGCTCGCTTTAAAGGCGGAATCTACTCAAGATTTGAGTTTGTATCAGATAGTAGTGATTTGCTAAGTTGCCACCATAATTTGGATCCTGTACGTTCATTTTTTATTTTATTAGCTACATTTTCTATGTATTCCTGTTTAGCCTTTTTGACAAGTAGATTTACTATATTCCTTTGTTGCTTAAATTCAGCTATCTCCTTGACTGTTTTGGGTTTCCTGGATTTCTTAAATAATGTTTCCCTTAACCTCATCTCGTGTCTTATTCTGTTAGTCATCAAGAGTTTATCATTTGGGATGCTAGATTCGGCTGCAGTAACAATGTTTGTGGTGATCGTCTGACACCAGCTGTCGGTGTCATGGTCTTCAGAAAGATGATTCCACGAGGCATTTTCCAGGGCATTTCTTAATTTGTCCCAGTCAGCATTGACATAGTCTCATATGCGCCGTGTGTAAGGTTTGGGTTTGGATATGCTTGATGTAAGGGTCAAACACACCTGGTCACTACAGAAGGGTGCTAAGACTCGGGTTAAGGGCGCGGACGTTGTCAATATTGTCACTTATGTATTGCCATTTATCTGTACCTGTATTAGGAGGTCGATAGATGACACATATAAGTAATTCCGGACGATCGAAAATCTTTAACGATATCATTTCAATATTTGTGCTTTCGTATACAGTAAATCGAGAGGATGCAAATTTATCGGATACATATACACAAACTCCTCCCCATGCATTTTGGCGATCTCTACTACGATAAGGTACACGAAAGCCCGGCAGTTTGATTGAGTTGTTGGACAGACCTGGTGTGAGGTGACTTTCGGTAACAGTAATGGCATCAAAATGAGATAAGTTGGTTTCAATAAGGTGTATTTTATCCACATACATTTACATGAACAATAGAGATATTGTTTTTATGTATTGGGCCTGGGTTACGTTCTATAACCCCCCCCCCCCCCCGCCCCGTCAGAATCAGGAGCAGATTGAGACGATTGTGTACTGGTTGACACCCCATGGACAGCTTGATGGCGAGATTGAAGAGGGAGAGAGACTATAGAGGTCGGGAATAAAGATCAGTATGATATGCATAGCTCTATATAATGAAGTTAAGATTATAGCGTAAAGGTGGTCGCAGATAGCTGCAGTGAGTAGAGGTTGGATTAAACATGGATTTATGTTGAATTTCTTAAAGTTCATTTTCTCCCATACCGATTTTAGATGTTGGCAATATGGCGTGTCTGAATTTAAATTAGCCACTTTCATTGTGTCTATGGTCACCATTTGTTAAATGAATAAAATTAACAAAAACATATTTACACTAACTATAATTGACGTGATAGAGAGGATGAGCTCTAAGACATGTTCGAACAGAGAAACGAGAACATATTTACAAGTAGTATGCCACGAGCTTAATATCGTGTCGATTAAAGACTTTTATAGTCTTCCAGTCACCGAGCTCCTTAATCGGTCCACAGCCGATCTCGTAAATCCCACGTGCAGTCCACTGCTCAACGCCAATCTGAAGTTAAAAGACAGCGGACAACATATGGAGCTATGGGAGGACGGCTGGGGATCAAGTGTACTTCACATAAAATAAAATAAAAATCGCAAAAATCAGTGTAGTGGGTAGGTAATATATTTACAGTTAATCCCTCCACCAATGAATTACCCATATCTCATAGGCAACCATACAGGAAAACCATGGAATATTTCGAATCTTATCCGACCGAAAGCGGTTGCTGCCTTAGGCAACAGCACTTCCGGTCAAATCAGTCTCGCACTCAAAAGAAAGTTCTGTATCGTAGAGAATTTACTTTTTCAGGGATTTGACGGTGAAAGGGTTAATATACACAAGTAGGTTTAATGTGATCGCTAGTCATAAGCGTGTCACGATTTGAGTTTTGGTAGAGAAAGAAGGGTGAAGAGAGGATGCGAAAACGTGCCTCATCACCACCACTCCAAACACAACAGCCGACGCCACCGCCTCCGCCACCAAAACCACCACAATCACCACTACCACCACCACCTCCAGCACCACCACCACCACCACCACCACCACCACCACCACCACCACCACCACCACCACCACCACCACCACCACCACCACCGCCACCGCCACCACCACCACCACCTCCGCCATACCACAATCGCCAACGCCACCACCAACACCACACCCTCCATCCACACCACCCCGTCCAAAACCCCACCAGCGATTAGTTGATACAAATTGCAAGCATGAATAATTAATTCACTTACTTACTAAAAATGTCTTAATTTCATAATAACCCTTCGGCGTTAACTCCGCCTAATCCGAGTTCTCCGACTTCAAACCATTCGTCACCCGACGTATCAGAATCGAGATAGGGTGGAGTCAGAGAACTCAGAATATACTCCGCCTTGTTCTGTATACGTGATCAAGCGGAGCACCTTAACCTTTCAACTGCGTGTGTGGCGGTTTGATTAGCCTCTCTGACTGACCACGATGTACAACGTAACAGCAAAAAGCCTGGACAAAATACTATGCCAACTCAAGGGAATCTTTTGATCATCTTTTACTCACCCCGTGTAGGAGTATCGGACCGGTGAATGGCATAGAACAATCATTGGACCAAATGTATGGCGCCAATATGATCGGGCACGTGATGACTGGGAGAGCAATAGCACGATAATTCCATGGACAGTATATGGACGAGAATGTGCCTATGCGAAAACTGAGTGTAACTACAATACCGCGATGGACACGATTAATCGTGTGCAGCCGCTAGCTGGCGATTGCAATAAGATGCATACCTATTGACCACCGGCTGATAATGGAGAGAATTTGGACATGGATGACCTCAAATGGGGGTGGGGTGGCCAAATCGGCCACTCAAGTATATGACGTCATAATCTATTATATTGCAGGTAGGCTGACGTCAGAATCATAACTAGAATGCAGTCGAGGGAGATGCTGACTCGGACCATGACAATGCACATAGTGATCCCCGTCACCAGGATAGTTGCTCTGTTGAGTTCAAACTCAAAGCAATCATAAACTGTCCCAATATGTATGTTTGTGCTAAATCTGGCGATTCTGCCTTCGTGAATTCCAGAGTTATGGCCAAAAATGTTTATTCCAGTAAGCACCTCGTGACCCCGTGACCTAGATATTTGATGCTCTGTCCTGAAACTGATAGAATGTCTAGTCATCTATAATATGAATGGATGTGCCAAAATTGGTGAGTCTACCTACTTGCATTCCGGCTTTGTGGCTAAAAATGTGTATCTCAGGATGGATTTAGTGACTCCGTGACCTAGACGTTTGAGCTTTTTCCCTAAAAATAAATTGTGCGTCTAGCCAACTGCAATATGAATGTATGTTACCCATTTGGTGATTGTGGCTGTTGCAGCATATGGCAGCAACAGCTCTCAATCAAATTAGTTACGTCCATCCGTCAGTCCATCCGAGGCATATATCTGGAAACCTTTGTTGTAGAATCACCAAAATTCATATTATAGGAGGCTAGACAATTTTTAGTTTGGTTCAAAAACTTACATATCGAGCTCACGGGGTCACTTAGTGCATACCAGAATACACATTTTCGTCGAGAGCTCTGACCTCGATATGTGACCTTTGGTGATTCTACAACAAAGGATTCCGGATATATGCCTCGGACGGACTGACGGATGGACAGGCGGAAGGATGGACGGACGGACGGACGGGCGGACGAATGGGTGAGCGGGTAGGCAGGCACGCTGGCAGGCAGGCAGGCAGACAGACAGACATACAGCGCTCGACAGACATACATACATACGGACGGACGGACGGACGGACGGACGGACAGACAGACAGACAGACAGACAGACAGACAGGTGGCCCCGACAGCAATACTCACACCGGCATTCGTCAGCGTGAGTAATAATGTGGTATAACTCCGTCATGAAGCTTGAAAAGCCCGTCAAGTATACACGTTGTATGCCTTTGATGGATTCTGTTTTATGTTTTGAAACTAATTTGACTTAGAGTTGTTGCTGTCATATGCAGTAACAGCCACAGTCAAATTAGTTTCAACAATTCAACAACTTACCTGTATATTACCTTGAAATTGAAATTTTAGGAAGTGTACGATTTGGGCTACTGCACTACCACACAATGTGCGGAAGTGAACAGCTTTGCGAGAATCCATGGTAGGAATGTCTTAATATAGCAGGTCCAAATACAGTTCACCGCACGCGATATGGCGGAAAGCGCTCGATTATGGTTACATAGTACTCACGTGTGCTCTGTATGTGAGACTATTGGTTACCCGGCACGCAATAAGCATTCCATAGTGAACAACATGCGGAGATGGGTTCTTCCAAGAAAGACCACGACTTCAGAGACACCAACAAGATCAAAGACTGATTCGATCTTTGTGATCCATTCGACGTTGACTAGGTCCGTCTCAGTTCGCTCTCAATCGATTTGGGGGTGACTGGCGAATTCGGATGAACATTCGAGCGATCTAAAAATGCCCCGAATGACATTCCGGATAATGTGTAGGTACACCACAAATTGCATGTTATTGATGATGCTCATGTTGAAGTAGATTATTACATATAGGTAGATTATCGAACAAGATGTGTAACCTCATATTGATACACCTTTCCGTAGACAAAAACCATAGAAATATCTGGCGAGATAATCATATCTGAAATGTCAAGGTCCCATGACAACCAGGACCCATTTCTTTGAGATAAAACAACAAGACACAGTTCATTAATTTTAATTACTATTAATTTTATATACGTTGGACACAGAATTCTCAGAATTCCATTTTCAAGATAATCAATACAGATAAGGTGTTGAATATTTTGAAACTAATTTGACTGGTTACTATGACAGCAACAGCGCCCAGTACAATTAGTTTCAAAATATTCAATAGAATGTTTATTACATAGTAAATCCATCATTCAAGATATACAATTAATACACGTAACGTACGTTTCCAGCTTCGTGGTGGAGTATTCTCTATTAACTATGATTCTTACGTCAGCATACATATGACGTAATTGGCTATGACGTCATATATTTGGCTGACAGATCGGATCCCTCTATTGCTTACGGCAAGAAAGAGAAGAGACGAACAGAGAAAAGATGACGGAATTACTTATCATCATGAAAGACTTTGATCAGATCAATGGATCAGACATTGCATTGGCCACCATACCGCAGTCTCATGCTAGACAGTCACGCATAATGGCGAAACCCCAATATCACAGTCTCATGCTAGACAGTCACGCATAATGGCGATACAACCATACCGCAGTCCAGTCTCATGTGGACAATCACGCATACTGGCGAACCACCATACCGCAGTCTCATGTGGCCAATCATGCATAATGAGGAACCACAATACCGCAGTCCCATGCTGGACAATCACGCATAATGACGAACTACCATACCGCAGTCTCATGCTAGACAGTCACGCATAATGGCGATACCACCATACCGCAGTCTCATGTGGACAATCACGCATACTGGCGAACCACCATACCGCAGTCTCATGTGGCCAATCATGCATAATGAGGAACCACAATACTGCAGTCTCATGCTGGACAATCACGCATAATGACGAACCACCATACCGCAGTCTCATGCTAGACAGTCACGCATAATGGCGATACCACCATACCGCAGTCTCATGTAGACAATCACGCATACTGGCGAACCACCATACCGCAGTCTCATGTGGCCAATCATGCATAATGAGGAACCACAATACCGCAGTCTCATACTGGACAATCACGCATAATGACGAACCACCATACCGCAGTCTCATTCTGGACAATCACGCATAATGGCGACCACAATACCATTTTCTCATGCTATAGATAATCACGCATAATGGCGACTCACCATATTGCAGTCCCATGCTAGACACTCACACATAATGGCGAGCCACCATACCGCAGTCTCATGCTAGACAATCACGCATAATGGCGAAGCAAATTACCATCACAATGCCCTTGCTGCTTGGGATCCTAGTTTTAGATAAGCTTAATTGCTATTGTGAAAGCGATAATGTACATTTTAGGTCTACAGTGGTGTCATAAAAGCACTAGAAATTGGAGCACGTCCACTAATGTGTGTCTACATTCTCTACCAGTCCGCCATATCACATAGTAACATTTTCCTAATCGTCACATCACATCAAAATCTGACTTTCGAACTTATTATAGTGATCTCGGAATGCCAAGTAAAATATGGTACGTCCATGTTAAATCTCTAGGACACTTGCACACATTATTTTATATCCTCAGAGATAATCAGATTATACACATCTGATAAAATACTGGATTTCTTAGCTGATCTATCATTCTACTATGTTTAGGGACACACTGCAGAAAGGTAAGTCTGCTTACCTATCAAATCATTCCTAGTATTCACACTGGTGGGGACTACGCTCTCACCCATTCATTCGCTCACTCCCTCGCCTGCCCGTCTACATGTTCGCCCGCCAGTTCACCCACCCACCACATAACTCAGCTGCCACTATTTCACTCACTCACTCGCTCATTCACCGGCCTACTACTTCTCCGCCAGTCTGCGCGCCCGTCCGTCCACCCGCCCACGCTCATGCTGGACCACTAAACCGCAGGCCCACTCACAACCCCGCCATTCCCCGCCCTCGCTCTCGATCCTCAACCCGCCTGTCCGCTCATTCGCTCGCCAACAACGCGCCAACACTCATCCGTTCACTTGTGCACTTTGTTAAAATTATAAATCTAATTTAATATTTATTACTAAAACTGAAGTTGTAGTAAGTTTTGCTTATGTTCTTTACTTAATATTCCATATATATGTTGACTTCAGTAGCACTTCACACGATATCTGCTTAGATATAGCATCTGAATACAATGGCACTGTTTTCTATCAGTATATTATCAACCAATACAGGAGTATATCTAACGAATAGCAATAATTTCCCGAAGTATAATGATTTTAATATTATTCTATGACTGGCTATGAGTAGTTACGCATTTAAAAAATAAAACTAAGTCTCATTAATGGACCGTTCCGGTTTTAGCTATGCGGCTGTGCCCTGCCCATCTCTAGCTAAGCCTCACCCACACCTCGCTCGTGTTGAGATCGATCGATCTCAGAACACCCTGACTATCAATTTCCAAAAAACTGCACAGGTAAGCTGTTGAATATTTTGAAACATACAACGTGTCGAACTGTTTGAGATAATTGACGTAATTATTGTGACGTCATCATACACGCGCTGAACTGATTATGACGTCATACGAGGTCAGATGATGATGGATACTCTGGAAAGGTGACTTGCCATGCCCATTACTTTATTAAATAAAGCACAATAACGATTTTAGTAAATTCTTTTTATCAAAACAAACATATACCGATTATCGTAGGATAATACCATTGGGCAATATTATGATTGACGAACTCAAAGGTGTATAATCCTGAAATGCGCACGAGCCTGGACATTTGGGAGCCATTGCGTCGGAACTAATGCATGAAAACTAAGGCCCCAATGCGGTCACATTTGGTGCGCACGTTTTACGGTAAGGCACTGCACGGTATATAAATATGGTAAGATTAATGTAGCGCAATAGGGCTTCCAACCGGGTTTTGTATCAAAGGGCTATTGCAGGCCTAGTAGCGCCTTAAATATTCAAAATAATCAATTAGCAAATGTGTCAGATATAGAACAATGGCCAACATTAGACTACCTACGACGATCAAGCTATAAGGCTGGAAGTTGACATGGCGTGGCGTATCTGAAATTGCATTAACTAAATCGTCCTCTCTGTCTTTATTATCATCGACTGATGGATGCAATGGACCTTTCCAGTTTTATCCATGCCCCGCCCATCTCTAGCTAAGTTCCACCCACACCTCGCTCGTGTTGGGATCAATCGATCGCTGCACTCTCCGAATCTTAATTTCTAGAAAACTATACAGGTTAGCTGTTGAATATGTTGAAACTAATTTAACTAGTCCTGTTGCTCAACAGTGTCCAGTCAAATTAGTTTCAAACTATTCAACAGCATGTTTTTTACATAGCAAAGACATACAATTCGTACAACGTGTCGGACTATTAAGCGTTTCAGACGGACTAAATCGAGTCGTTCATGTTGTAATAGATTATGACATCATACGGCATGATGGTATCACGTGGTTGTTTATGGCGCCATTTGGTGGCTGGATAAACTGGAAAGTTTCACTGCATTTAACAATTCCGTTCAGGCACTGAACATTTACATTGATCAGCGATTTTGACATCAGTTTTCAGACATTTTCATTGCCCTGATGAGCATTTTGACCTGACATCTTTAAGGAAATTACCACGCCATATACTCATTATTTTTAGAGATTGTCCAGCATCCAGCTCGTTTTGTGCTATGAGCATTGGTTCAGTAGATTATTGATTGATAGGGAGTGCAGTCATTACATCATGAAATGCATCGAGTCTAAATCTAAGTAATCGCAATTTGAGAGTGCGTGTATGCCACATTGGAAACGAAAAGCGCTGGATAACCGTCAAGACGTATACTTCTTCGATATCTCAAAAGCCGTTTACCAGGTTTGGCACTGCGGCCTTCTGCAGGGGCAAAAACAAATAGGTATTTTGGGAGGCCTACTATCATGGATTAAAAGATATCTACAAAACCATAGCCAATGAGTAGTTCTTAATGGACACAGTTCTCCCGTACTCTCCGTGATTGCTGGAGTGTTCAAAGGCTCTGTTCTGGGACCTCTACTATTAAACTGTTTGCTGACGACACCTGCCTCTATGTCATGCCTGACAATCTTCAAGGACAAAGTCGAACCATAGAACACGATCTATTGGTTATATCACAATGGGAAACCTCTTGTTTAGTTGAATTTAACGCTTCGAAAGCTACCTCCAGGCTCATCTCATTGCACACAGTTCAAACCATGTTCCCAGTTACTTTTAAAAACTTTCTCAAATTTCTCCCTCAACTAATGCCAAACACCGTGGTGTAATGCTGGGTTGTAAAGCCTTTTACCAGGTTTGGTTAACCAATACAGAATCCATCATATCCAATGCTCAACACAATATGTCCATACACAAAGGCCTAAAATATTTACTTGACCGGGAATGCCTCTAAATCCAGTATACAAACTTTGTTAGGCCATCCGTAGAATATCCATACGTGGTCTGAAATAATTTACCACAGTATCTTGTGAATAGACTGGAAAACATTCCAATGGACACACTCAGAATAATCAGTGGACTTACTCGTAGCGCTAGTACTAATGATTTGTATACCGAAACTGAATTTGAAACGCTGACACATGGATGCAAAACCTACCGGCTAATTATGCTATAAGCTTGTAAATGGAACTAGAAGACACTTACTGTAGGTCTTCGGTTGCTGGCCATTAAGGATTAGTATAAGGCCTCTTCTTATATAACCATTGAACATGTTTGGTTCTGATCCGATAAAAGTCTAGGTGTAGTCGCAAATCAAAGATCCATAGTTGAAATTCCCATAGGTAAACATTGGGCATGGAAATGCAGATTTCTCGAAAAGTGATAGCGTTGACCACTAAAATGTCACCTCAACCCTAAAGGGTAAAATAATTGGTCTTCTAACATTGCTCTTTAAAGTTCTGTGATGAAAGCGATGTTACTTATGCCAAACGTGAAAACGGGAAATTTTGACCGTGAATGACCTTGATCTCAACGGAGATATTAAAATTTTCATTGGAAACTATTTAGATCTCTCAGTTTTCTAGAATCTGACCATGTTTGAAGAGAATCGGACTAAAACTCTATGAGAAAGCTATCAGCTCAAAACTCTAGGTATAGCCGCAGTTTAAAGATCTATTCAGAAAATCTCCATTCATTCCTTATGGGGGCCATATTCAATGCAATGGCCGTCAAATGGCAAAGGTCATGCTTTAGGTGGGGGGGGGGGGTGGGGTGGTGGGGTGGGGGTGTGGGGGTGGGGGGGCATAATCCGAGCATAACTCTAGGTGTAGTCGCAATTCACAGATCATCTTGAAAATACCCATTCATTCCCTATGGGGCCATATTCAATGCAATGGCGGTCAAAGGCCAACGGTTAAGGTCACCTTTTAGATGGGATACATATTCAGAACCCCCAAGGGTAACATCCTACCCAAGTATGATAGTGATCCGATCAAATCTCTAGGTGTAGCAGCACTTCGAAGATCAATACTAAAAATCCCCATACATTTGCTCACGGAAAAGTGGGTAGCTCGAAACCCCTCGGGAGAATCCGAAATAAAAGCACTAGGACACGATTCCCGACTGGGTAGCAGAAGTTGACAAAGTTTAGAATTGATTGGATAAAAACTGTAGGAGAAGATGTGGTACACCATTTTTAATGATGAATAAGAATGAAGGAAGGAAAGAAATAAAGAAAAAAGAAAGACCCCGAGTGATTTTTAATAACATCTGCGATGGCTGGCCATTAAGGAATAGTATAATGCATCATATAACCATTGAACATGCCTGGTACTGATCCGATAAGAGTCTAGGTGTGTTAGCAGATCAAGCCTCGTAGATTAATGACTTTCCAACCATTCCATGACTATCTTCCTCCACTATCACAATCACGGAATCCATATAGTATCCATCCTTAAAATGCCATCAACCCATACAGATTCCGAACTTAGACGCATAATAGATAATTCTTTCCAGAAACAATCCGTGTCTGGAATACCTTACCACAACCCGTTAGAATCGCTACCACATTATCATAATTTAAGCCCAAGCTGAAAGCCATGAACTGTATACAACCTCACCCACTGTGGCACTATACAGGATCAAGGCCAGCGAATATTGTGTTAACCAGACTCCAAGATGGGTGTAGCAATTTGATTCTAGTCGGTGCGACTGTGGGGACACTGATGAATCCATTGAACATTACCTGTTTCATTGCCTGCTCTACGCAGACCAAAGAGACACTCATTAATAATCTCATCTCAAACCATATCTCTCCTATGCCTCTAACATTTTTTTTTAAATTCCGAAACAGCAATGCAAGTGAAGAAACTAATAGTATGGTATCAGAACTTCTCGGCCAGTACAATCACTCAACTATTCGCTTTAAATGACCCCTCAGCTCTAATCGGAAATATTCTGATTACTAAGCACCATCGGCACACTGGCACCACGTGGACTGTTCTTCCAAATTCCTTCACGCATTGCTTTCCCCATCTGCCTCGCTTCAGTACGTTGCCTAGTTTGTGTGTTTACGGATTAATGGTCATGATGGTTGAAAACGGCGTCTGCAGTGAGATTGGGTGGTGTCTCCTTGCGACTTGGAGGGGACTATTCTTTGACCGAGTCAGCCACTCCAGTGGTAAATGGTTCCCCCCAAATCGTCTTGTCTAGGCCTGCAGGAGGACGTTTTCGGTGAGATAACTGAGATCTCCATGACCAAATTTGATCACTAAATGGTTAATCGTAAGGACATTTCATGACGACTCCTAGACTAGCGACACACTTTTGTCAACAGCAATTACATTTGATCAACAATCAATGTATAAGCACCACATGGTGGCCATTGTACTGTGTAGTTGATGAATCCCCTTTTGGCTATATGCCTGCTTAATTTTCGCAATGCTCCCGGCATACAAAATTTAATGGTGTGTGTTCGCAGCAGAGTGCTTGAGAATGAAATAGTTGAAGTATTATGTTTTTGGGTGCTTGGATTGTGTGCCTGGATGTGATTGGGAGGGGTGAGTATTGACACATGATGATTTCATTCTGAGTGAATTAGTGTAATTTTTGTGGTAAAATTGATTTAGAGACACGAGTCCCTAACTCAAAATCGCAAATAGAAAAATTGTATTGATTTTTACAGGGTGGGGTCGTCGCGTGTTGGAATTTGTTTCGTTTCGTTACACCAATATTAATGGCAAAGTGTGGTGATGCAGAGAAACAGATCAACCCAAGAAAGTTGTTAACTTTTACACCTTGCCTGCACCGAGAGTTTGCCTTCGCGAACACATAAAGAGGGTTAACTATCAGGCCATACATCCCTGAACCCTATGAGAATAAAGGCCGGACTATACGTAGTGAACAGACACTCGAGCTCAAGTGGTGTGATGGTGAGGTACTGGCATCTATGCTGACGGATATTCTAGAGAATAATTTGACAAGGAAGAGAATGAGCAGAAATACAGTTTCACTGACGAAGATAGCAGCAATGAAGGTGAAGATTCGGTAGCCGATAGTGGCAGTGGCTAATTAAGAGAGGAGTTCAAATACAGTTAGCGGATTTTTAGTCTAGTGTGTAGAGCAAGCACCAGCACATGCATTTCGAGTGATGCTGTATTACTCTACGTTATTTAGATTCAATGATATGCCCATTTCAATTTTCAGTTCACAATGGTTGTATTTGTATCAACTTTCAAAAATTGCACATGTTGTCTGTCGTCATAGTAGCAACTTTCTATAAAATAAATAAACATTGGCCATTTAGATTTACCAGATGGCGTCTTTCAATCACCAGAATACTCCTCTATTGGCGCTTTGTGAGTCACAGCAATTCACAGGTACCAAATTTTAAGCCGTGGCAAAGATTTGTGGGCTTTTGACCTCAGGCAGCCTAATTATACAACGAATTTGTATGTAAACCATAGGCAATCTTATACGATATCTTAAGCAACGGTTTCAGTGGTCGTTTGTCAGTCAACAACGATTCTATCAAAAGTTATGTCCATTTTCTTTATAACACTACCCCTTAATGTGGTCTACTCCACTGTGGGTCTCACACCTAATATAGCCCATGAAAAAACATAGTGAGTCCCAGATTATCGCATGTTAACATACGTAATCTTAAAAATGACATTGAAAGCTCTTAGAAAAAAATATTTTCATCAAGTAGTGGGTTTGGTGTGTACAGGTGGGCCACTCCAGGCCAACGATTATTAGGTAAAATGTGTGAAATGAAGCCCATTAACCTGCAAACGCATGAGAATCAATGTCTAGCAGCCCGTCAAATGTGAAATGTGCAATGCTGCTGCCAAAAATAGCATTTAACATTACTATTATTCAAATAGATACCGATTCTTCTACTACGAGCTCCAGTACCATTTGACCTTTTACCCAGGCAACACATAAGTACAAGTCCAACAAACGTTCTAATAATATGAAAGTTCCATATTTTCAAATACTTCTCAAAGCTGTCAATTTGTACATTAGCTAATGCTTTGCAAATCTATAAGTGCCATTCTCTGCTCTTCACCCAGCGGGTAATGATCGAACATGACAATTCACTTTGTTATGCTAGTCAGAGGTCTGACTGGCTGGACGGTAAACAACACTATTTCATTTTATTTTCTTTTGTGCAAACATTATCACCTGTTGGAAAAAAATCCTGCTGGGTAAATTCTTATCTCACCAAACAAAACACGGTGATACTAATAATTTAGTATTCCAAATGCATAGCGTACACATAAATAAGTACAATGTTATCTTAATCAAAGTCTTAAAAGTAATTTCGAGTAGAGGATAATATGTTAAGTGTTATCGCGGCTAATTGTTTCAAGTACGTGGCATGTCAAATGCAGTGGTGCCTGTTGGAATAGCCTACGGATCGAGGTTACTGTCACGGCTCATTTGACAGACAAATTCAGTCTCCAACCAACTTCCCACAATTCATTGCGTTCACTACTGCTTAACGTTAACCATACCATGTACCTGTGGCACATGATCCGTTTAACGTTAAACAGTAGTAAGCGCAATGAATTGTGGGACGTTGGCTGGAGATTGAAAACATGGTGGCATGCAGAGTGGCGTTGATACAAAGACGACATTGTTTCATTGATGTTATGAAGCATCCTTCCGTCCTAGTTGCGCAATGCGAACATTGGTATATCCTATCTCTATTTGTCTTGCTTGTTGCTATCACCAGCTGTGGTTGTGCTGACGATGGAACTGTACTGTTTCAAATAACGAACGAGCGGACTTTTACGCGCGTTTGAAATGATCTTTCTATTAATAGAGAGAACGTGGAGTCAATGGATTAAGCTACCGATGTTATATGGGTGGGGCGGGCATGATGTAACGATGCTGGACGTTTGGGACACGATCTTTCCATAGCAAATACAGGTTGATGGTCTTGTCGCCATAGGCAGCAACGGTTCCCAGTCAAAATGGCTTCAAAATCTTCTGCATCTTGCCACTATAGAGCTTGCTTTGAAATTCAGATTCTGAGAATTCATTACTCGGAGTGTTAAAATGCATTAGAATGCGCATAGGAATTGGACATAGCTTTGCCCGGAATGATCAAGACATAGTTAAAAGTGGATTCATATACTGTGGTTCATTATAAATAACCTTAGCCATGCATATATAGGAATAGATTAGGAAGAATGCTTTGGACAACTCATTTGCAGTAATCGTGTCTTATAGTGAAATCCAGTAATCTCAATTTCAATGCAGTCGGCACATGCGAACTATTGAATGTACTAAAATTAAATTGCCTTGAACAAGTTGCTGCCTGATCAGATAAATTTTCAACGGAGCATTTCTTGCATCGTAGATAGTAAACTATACAATATCAAGCCGGCTAAAAGGATTAAGCCTTGTTGGGACATCGGATTATATATGAAAATCAAAGTTTTTGATAACTGTGTCGGTATAAGCCTTGAAGTTTCAATGTCAATCACAGATTTAATCTTATTTGCGTGCCGTTCGAGTGTTCACTGCCAATATCCAATTCCATACAGCACGATAACTCTAGTCCTTGGTGTAAGAGTTCTCAGTAATACAAAATGCTGAACAGTTGCGCCTTTAGATGGGCATGCGTAATACGGGATCTAAGTTTTATGCGAGTATTTCTGCCTTATATCAAATATGTATTATGCATTACAATCCAATATTATTAAGTTTCTTGATTTTGCGAAATCTTTTCTCCAGCAACGAAACATCCATAAACGCCATTTCAAAAGAGTTCAGATCAATCATGTCAGCTTCCGCGGATGAATATGGAAACTTCAAAGCGAAGCACAATCGCGCAGAGACAACATGCGTGCGCATCAAGAAGAAGGTCCAAACTATCGAGGTAATCATGTACTGTTACAGTTGTACCAACTCATGGAAGTAGGTGTCTCTTTGATGCCAACCTATGGTGAGATTATATAGCATATGGCTGAAACACCATCCACCATCTAATGTTTCTGGTATTAATTTCCGTACGTATTTGGTGATCACAGACATATGGTTAGCTCTCTATCCTTCCCCAGTTCTTGAAAACTATGTAAATAGCAATGAAGGCAACGTTCTGGTGTTTTACATATATATATATACACACACAGACTGCGCGAAACTGTTCTAAATGTTTTTAGAATGAGACATACGTCCTGACGAATGCCATTAGTTTATACATTCTGATATGGTCATGTGAAGGTAATATGGGATAAAGACGAAAGAGCATGAGTGGGGAATATTTTTTAGCAACATTAGCTGCTGATTCTCCATCTAACCCATCACACATTCTCACCTTATAAGGCAGCTAGTCCCACCTCTTCTCAAGATGAACAACCATGGCCAAATTAAAAAAATGTCTAGCTGATATATTTCTATCCGCTCCATTCCGTGTCAGTCTAACACCATATCTACGATGTCAATGGAAAATGTCAATTCCTTACGCATCATACTAACTATATTTATTCATGCATTCCAATCACCAAGAAACCATATTTAAAAACATTTGTTTATCATTGTCTTTTCCAGATGTTCACCCTTGTAGCAACTCTTGTTACAAACAACACTGGGATGTTCTGGTATGCCATGTCTGGCATGATAGCATCCATGCAACGTCTCTTCCATTTTGACAGCGCTACCATTGGCCGGTTACTGATGGCACCAGAATTAGGACCACTCGGAGGCTTACTACTTATCAGTCATTTCTCTAACCGCTTTAACATGTCTTATATTACCGGTGTAACGGCGATTATCTACTGCATAGGAATGTTTCTAGTCACGCTGCCACATTATATTCTAGAGTAAGTACATACATGTTAGTTCACATCGGCAATGTAAAATAAGGTATAGTGGGCAATTTTCTCAGCATTTCCTATATTGTCTGCAACTATTTAAGCTTTTTCGAATGTTCATTTGATTAATCAACTGTCTTATGAGTAATATTCAATGAAGCGTTACGGTTGATTTCGATGCAAACATATCATCGATTCTCTATCATAATACACATGATTTTTAACAGATTTTACATACTTTAGAAATTACAATACAAGAGTTATTGTATCCGTCTTTCCACAATGGATTGTGTGATCTCAATGGATCTTCACACGTTTGTGATTGCAATCTAACTGCATCATGATGAAATTTGTTTTCGAAATTTAGTCTAACACGATTGTGCCCATGAAGAAGCTTTTCACAATGAACTTTATGATCTATACCAGGATTATACCAAAGCCACATCCAAATGAAAGATTATTTAAGAGGGAAATACCGTGTTGTTACATGGTTTGGACGAGGTGATCTTCCTGTGATTCTTTCAGCGGTAGAGCCATCCAGCAAAAATCATGCAGAACCCATGCGATCTTTCGTCGCTCGGCCGGTCATTACGTTACAGTCTGTTCTACACTCAAATCTTGCATAGCGTATTCCTTAAAACCCGATTTTACTATGATTTCAGAAATTAGTAGATCTATGTAGTGAGATGGCACCATTAATAGACGGGTTCACTTTTAGCTATGCACTTCGCATTTCGAGCCACACACCGCTCACGATTTGCGTGTGCTCGAATCGATTTGAAACTGTGAAAGCTGAATTCCTAGTATCTAAATTTCAAGGTAGCGCTACAGGTAAGCTCTTGAATATTTGAAATTAATTTGAATGGGAGCTGTTGCTGCCTATAAATGAACAAAATGCTTATTACATTGTAAACTCAGCAACCCCATAAAATTCATACACTTTCACGGCTGACTGTTCGACTTTGTGGGTAACGTCATTTTGATTATGACGTCAGATAACACATGATGTACTTTAATCATGACGTCAAATACTTGAGTGACAGATAGGATCACTCCATTCTACTTATCTTTATTTAGCATAGACGATTCGTACGCCCACACAGCTGACGATAATCTCACTCTGCTGTGTGTTCCTGGTGAGCATTCCGCTGACAGCGGCTCAGAGGAACACGCGACAACAAATACCGTTGCATTTGGAATCATGTTCGCTGCACTTTTCCTCGTCGGTGTGTCGGCGTACCCAGTGTATACCCTGCCTTACTCACTCATAGAAAGCAACACGAAGAAAAGTCAAACCGCACTATATGTTGGTGAGTTGAGCAACAGGCAATACACTTTTCCAGTGTATCCATCCGTCATATGACACCATAGGCATGCAAGTAGGTGACGTTGGTCTATAGGATGGCGTCATAATCAATGATGTCATGACTGGCGTTGATAGGTACGTCACAAATGCAAAATTGGAGACGGATTCTGCGTTGCTGTATGAATTGTATGCCTTTACTGTTTAATAAACATGCTGTTGAATATTTTGATACAAATTGGACTGGGTAGTGTTGCTGTCACAGCAACAGCACTCGGTCAAGTTAGTTTCAAAATATTCAACAGCTTACCTGTATAGTTTTCTGTAAATTGATAGTCAGGGAGTTCAGAGATCGATCGATCCCAACAGATCGATCCCAACACGGGCGAAGTGTGGGTGGAGCTTAGCTAGAGATGGGCAGGGCATAGCAAAAACTGGAAAGGTCCATTACTCTGACATACACGCGTTCACATGTGTGAAGACAACGTCGTGATTGTGACATGTGGGATGGGTGGAGTGGTTGGTTGTGCGATTTCAAAGGTATCGGTGTAATTGCTGAGACTCCATGCACGGCCATGCTCGTGCATAGGCTTGTATAAGCCTATACACGAGCGCGTTATATATGCTGGAATGTTTTCATGGATATACACACGAGCAATACACACTACTCCGTCCCATCTATGCCTAAATGGTATTAATGCTACTCAATAGACCATTATTGATTTTCCTTGCCCGTAAGGGACAAATCCACTTTTAGCTATGCCCCTCTCATCTCTAGCTAAGATCCGCCAATGCTTTGCACGTGTTATGATCGGGCGACGTGCAAAGCTTTTCACGCCTTCGCCCATTTTTAGTTCAGGGCATAGATAATAAGTAGTTTGAGTTCTTTAATTTTCGTTAATGTAAGGGACACGTGGAAGGGTCGTAATCAGCGTATCATGTTCATTTTTGACAATATCTCTGGACACCTATCTCGTTCTAACATTCTCCATTGGTGGCGCTAATCAGACGTGGCGTCACAAGTCTTCTTTTGCTCCAATCGTGTCCAGCCTTATGTTCGGTAGGAGGTGGAAAAAATAGTTTCAATAGGGGGCTCTGCTACAAAACTATTCTATACGGGGCACGAATGTTTGCTACGAAAACGGTATCCCAACATCCTGTGCGCGACACGCTTATGACGTAATATATGCCTCTGTGACGTATGACTGTTTCGCGTGCAATTACGTCACAGCGGAATAATATATTACGTCATTGACGTTGATTGCATATTTGACAGAATTGTCACGCCGAAAAACAAGAGATCAATATAATTATGTTATTTATGCGTCATCAAATATGCAGTGCTTTGCACAGCTTTAGCAATTACTTTTAATCACTTAGAGGGAATGATGATAGGGCCCCCCCCACCCCCCTCTCTCTCTCCAATCTTGTGTACATAAACGCAACTCTAAACCCTTTTTTATTGCATAGTCAGTTATGAGGAGTTACCACTAACAATATGGCGTTGTGAAGATAACGTTTGCTGCATCATACGTTAAAGTGTTTCCCATTATAAATCCAATTATCCATGCTTATTTGAATAGTGTTATGCATTACATTTGTTCCTACGCATTCAGTAAAATGTTCCTGTTGCATAGTCGTAGGAACAGGGGGTGGGGCAAGAGAGTTTTCCTCTTCCATAGTGTATCCCCCATAGCGTCGCCCCTGGGTTTTGGTCCCACCCGTAGTTTAGCCTCCCCCCACTCACACCAAAGCACGTTCCTGTACCCATGTGTTGACAAAGCTAATCTTTATTTTGCAGCCATCCTTAACCTTGGTTGGGCCACGGCGCCTATCTTTGGCCTGTTGTTATCAGCGGGATGTATGTCATTATATGTGAACCTAACAGGTATGTCTATGTTTAGAAACCCTGTAATATTATGACGTTAAGGAGATCTTTGGTAATGCACACACGTGCTTAGATGTATGTCATCTCGTACAGTATGTTCATCCTTAAGAACGTATAATATTGACATATTGTTGATGGTGGTAATGATCTTCCCTTAAAGTTCCTGGTTTCAGTCGTGGTCCATTTTCAGGTAGAAGTGTGTGTCTGTCCGCTGTCCGTGTGTCATGGTGAGCCCAAGCATAGCATGGGATTTTTCCCGGTTCCTTTGATTACCTTTGATTATGTGTCCTTTTGTCGTGTTTGTGTGTTTTGGCTGTTAGGATAGAAGACCATAGGGTCCGTGGTCAATGTTTGGGGAGCTTTGTTTCAATATGGTTTTCTTCTTACCGGGGAATCCTGGGAAAAAAAATGAGTCGGGGGTATCGCTCTCAAAAGTTTGGGGAACGGCCATCAGAGGGTGTTTTCCAAGATGGCCGACGGTAATAGGCCTATCCGTTTTCTTGCTGTAAACTAGGTAATTATCAAACAAACCATGGCATGCTTCATATCAAGTTGTAGCTTATGAAAATGCATTATTGAAAAGTCACCTAAAATTACGTTTTAGATTTATGCGACTAAAAGCATGTAAATCATTTAAATATGACTATGGCTATTATTTTAAGGCACAGATTACCATGCTGCATATCAAATTAAAGATTATGAAAATGCATATTCAAAAGACCTAGTTATCGTTCGTTTCCTGTTTGCCATAGCTTGTTATACATTGTTAACACTACGGGAAAATGTGCATAATTTGTGGTTCCAAACACCTTCCCGACATAATCGATCACAGAACCTATGGCAGGATCTTCTACTATTTATTCTTATGTTATTTTACATAAGAATATCAAACTAAAGCGACCCTTTCTGGATTGATATAAATCAGACGATATTTGGCCAATTTATACCCAATTATATTCTTAAAACTTTCACAGATGAATTGCATGTTTCACAATTTTAGGACAGACATACAATAAAGCAGTTGACTACTACTACTACTACTACTTTATTTATTATTTTATTTATTGATAACACGATCAATGGATCGTGCGGAAAACCTTTCATATCAAAAAATATACAAAAGACTGACGTACAAATCATACAACATACAAGCGTACAAACAGTAAATAAACGGCAAGTGAAAAGGAAAAACCTTTAAAAAATTCATCTGTCTTTCAGTATAATAAAATACTTCAAAATCGCTGCTCAATAAATATACATATTTAACTCTTTGAACTCCAAGGGACAAACACGAAAGAAATCATTTTTATTTTAATAAATATAAATATTCTGTTGAATGTTTTGAAACACAACTAACTGGGAGTCGTTCCTGTATATGGCAGCAACGGGTTCCAGCCAAACAGTTTCAAAACATCCAACAGCTTACACGTACGATTGTCCGGAACGTGATATTCGTGGAAGTCTGGGTTCAAAGGATTAAATGTTAATTAACATTAAAAATCTAATTACATATTTATCAGTCTTTTCGTCCTAATAGTATCTTTGAAATATCTGTTCTGTCAAAGTAAGTATATACTAATAAAATAAACGCCATACGTTCATTATTTTGATCAAATTAAACATCTAGTATGCTCTATTCTGAATAGGCCCTGGTAATCTTTTATACAGCCAACAAAACGCGAGCATGTAAAAGCAAACACTTTGTCAGCAACGCGCGCGCAATAGTAATATCTCCGCTGCATTTAAATATTTCTCTTTACCTTTTGAGAGAGATTCTAAAATTATCCGGGATTGTACATTGTTAAACAATGACAAAATTCGCTGCTATTTTATAACGATCTTAGCTACAATGATAAGGCGGTTCCAAAATATGATACTGGATCGCTTGTAATTCATAAACATAGGATGATTTTAGGCCAGAATTTTACAGTGCATTTTGTTCTGTCCAAAACAAATAACAGACGACTGATAATTTTAAAACCGAATTACTGGAAGCGGCAGTTACACCAGGCTGCAACAGCCTCCATTCAAACGATTTCCTACCAAATGGTAAATCTACATTAAAAATTTATTCTTAAAAATATACTTCCATAATCAACATTACATTATACACAAATTGACAAGGATGTAATATGAGTGTTAAAATATTTACGTATTCGGCACATTAAATGAAAGGTTAAATAATCACGGCGGTGTTTTGATGGACAGATTGTCATTTTCAAATGATATTAATCTAACTCTGCACCATATTCTTTTAAACGTTTTTCGATTTTGTTTTTTAATATACTTATGGCATTCGCCTCTAACACAATGTGATAACGCATAAAATATCCCATTTAAACATTTTAAATGATTGTGTGTGAGAGTAGCATTTGCATCATGCACTACGGAGCAGCGATGTTTCCAAATGCTCCAAATTCCAATGCTTAAGCAGACTAACACAATAACTTTATTATTTATTTGTAGTGACTCATTTGCAAGGTCATGAAATAAAATATTGTGTGGTGTTATGTCCGATGTAGGAACACAGAGATCTGATAAAATCCTACTTACATATACCCAGAACTGAACTACAACATGGCATTCAACGAATAGCTGTACCAATGTCTCCTCAGAGGTTACACAGAAAAAGCACTTATTATCATCTTCAGCACACAGTTTTGCTTTTGTCAGGAGATGTTTAACCCAAAGTTTTCTGTATATTAGTCTCCAAACTATATCTCTTGCCTGATTGGGAATATTCGGTAAATGTATGTTTTTCCATATTATCTCCCAGTTCGGAATATTATAACCATGCTGTATAGCATGTTGTTCCCTAAGGAGCTTATACCAGCTGCTTACTGCCATTCTGCAGGAAAATTCCTTATCATTACTGATGAATTTTAGTTCAGCTTCTTCATCAGTAAGATCGGCACTGTATAGAGAGAACCAAGCTTTCGGTATAGCTTCTTGTATGCGAGCTAACAGACGCGTAGCATCTATTGGTCGAAGAGCAGTAACATAGCAAATCTCAGCCAATGATTTCCATTCCCTCCGAATAGGGTCAACAATGTCACATACATATTTAATGCCTTTCCCTGCCATTGATGGATAGTACATAGCTTTGCCTTGATGAGTGATGTGATTATTGCCCCATAGCTCCAATTGTAAAACATTTTCCCAGTATAGTGGTACATCGTCAACTTTAATAAACGCATCAAAACCAGTTTTTAGCTCGAGAAAATGCGGAGGAACTCGCGTATAATTCGGGGGAGGATTTTTGGCACAAAAAAAGCTTTTGGTTGAGAAAGGCTTTATGAAGCTTTCTATTAACGACCTTGATACATTTGCCCACTGAATATCAGAATGAAGCAATGCATTAAAAATTTTGAAACGCAATGACATGCTCTTCATTCTAACATCTACAAGATTAAGCCCGCCATGAATTAAATTATTCATGCAAACATCCTGTGATACAAGACATGCCTTACCTTCCCATAAAAATTCTCGGACCATTCTATTTATTTCACATTCGACATGTTTGGGCATATATATAACAGAGGCTGTATACCATAACTTTGAAAGTATTAAGGTATTTATAACCAAGGTTCTGCCGAAACTAGTTAAATGCCAATGCTTCCACGCATTACAGGTTTTCTTCATTTTATCTATTCTCTCTTCCCAGTTAAGGTTCTCTTCACCCTCTCTACTGAAGTGAATACCTAGAATCATAATTGATTCATTTGTCCATCGGATGTCCAGTGGCTTATCACACCTACTCTTCCACTGACCCAGAAATAATCCAACTGATTTAGCTTTGTTTATCTTCAGGCCAGAGGCCATGTGAAAATCCAATAAAATCGTGTCAAGCCTTTTAAAATCAGCATTGGTGCCCGCAATGACAGTTGTGTCATCGGAATATTGAGACACCTTTATGGGCCGATTTATACCATAAATATCTATACCATGAAAAAGTGGGTCCTCCCTGAGGGTTGCTCCTAATGCCTCCATTGCTATGACGAATAACACGGGAGACAATGAACACCCTTGACGTACACCACGCTCTAAAATAATGGGCTGACTTTTAAAATTGTTTACGAGGTATTTGCTGCTAATATTGCCATAGAGAATTCGGATCCATTTTATGAAATTTGGTCCCAAACCAATGTGACTGAGTGATTTAAACATAAACTCCCATTCTAACGCCTTTTCGATGTCTAAACCTATAATGGCTCCTGGGGCATTACCTTTCTCAACCAAATGTATAATGTCTCTAATTAAAAATGTATTGGTCAAGATAGAGCTGCCTGGAATAGAGCAAGTTTGATCGGTATGGATAACTTCATCCAGAACACTAGCAAGTTTTTTAGCAAGCGCTTTCGAAATAATCTTATAATCGACACAGAGGAGCGAGATGGGTCTGTAATTTTCCAGGCGCTGTCGATTCCCTTTCTTGAATATAAGTTGAACATATGCTTGCGACATGGTAGAAGGGAGTCTACCATGTGAGAAAATTTCATTTATTACTTGAATAAACTCTGGCCCAATGAGATGCCAAAATGTCTGGTAGAATTCCACGCTAAGTCCATCACCTCCTGGAGCTTTGCCACCCTTCATATGTTTTAGAGAAGTGGTCAGATCAGCTAGTGTTAATGGGAGCTCACAGAATTCCGTGCTCGATTTTGAGAATGCATTTTTGACATTGGCTAGCATCTCAGATGACTTTATATTATTACTATTATCAGATTTATATAACATCTGATAAAATGTTTCTACCGTTTCCATAATTTCCTTTTGCGTAGAGCAATTTTGGTTGTTGTTGTTGTTGTTGTTGTTGTTGTTGTTGTTGTTGTTGTTGTTGTTGTTGTTGGTGTTGTTGTTGCTGTTGTTGTTGTTGTTGTTGTTGTTGTTGCCGTTGTTGCCGCCGTCGTTGTTGCCGTTGTTATTTAAACTCCTAATTAATTTCTCAACTCCTCTAGATTTTTCGAGCCCATAAAAGTATTTCGTTGGTTTCTCTCCTTCGATATACATTTTGTGTTCTGCTCCTAGTTATTGCACCTTCAACCCTATATCTATCTATTTGCGTAAGCTTTGATTTTATATCGCTTAGCCGTTCACTATGCTGACTATCACCATTCACAACCTTCCTACTTAGGAGAAACAGAGAATGCTCAAGTGCTTTCTTCTCCTTGCGCATCATTCGCGCTTTCCCAATGGCATATTGTTTTGAAATGTGGGCAAATCCAACTTTTACATCTTCCCACCATGTTATTAAATTGTCATGGGGATTTTTGTTTCGAAGCTTATGTTGGCAAAAACTTTTAACACAAGTTTGATATTTAGATTCATTTAGCAGCATATGGTGATTGTCTTATCATTCTTCAACATGCCATTTCCTAATTCACGAAACAGAATTGTTCTAGTGGTTAGATCAGTTCTAGGCACACAGAGATGTGACAATGTTTTCTCTACATATACCCAGAATTGAACTATTACAGGACAATCAGTGAACAGATGCATTAACGTTTCTTCCGAATTTGTGCAAAATACACAGTTGTTCTCAAGCTCAGTACACATGTTTGCCTTACTCATAAGGTGTTTTACCCAAAGTCTCCGGTGAATTAATCGCCAGACTAAATCTTTTGCCTGGTTCGGTATATTTGGCAAATGTATGTTGTTCCATACCAATTCCCAATCTGTATGGAATCCATGCCGCTCCCATGACACTATACATTTTAGAAGGCTAAGCAGGGGTTGTCTCAGCAATGAATACCAATTCTTAGCCGTCATGTGACAAGAAAATTCTTTATCATTGTACATTAATTTCAAAGTAGGTTCATCATTGTGGATTTGTCCATTAGGCAAAGTGAGCCATTCTTTTGGTATAGCTTGGTATAGCCGGATCAATAATCGCATGGTGTCTATTGGCCTTAGCTGAGTAACGTGTGCAATTTCAGCTAAGGATTTCAATTTCCTGGACCTATGATTGATAATGTCGCCAATGTATCTAATGCCTTTCTGAGCCATTGAGGGGAAATACAACACTTTATTTTCATGACATATGTCATTATTGCCCCACAAGCTTATCATTAAAACACCCTCCCAACATTGCGGTGGATTTTCTTTTTTAATGAAAGCATCAAGAGCATATTTCAGCTCCAAAAACACCCTAGGTACACGTGTATAATTAGGCGGCGGACTGGTTGCACAAAAGAGACATTTTGCAGGAAATGGCATTGTAAAACGTTCGATTAATGCCCTGGATACATTTGCCCATTGGACGTCAGAATACAGTAGCATATTTAAGAATTTGAAACGCAATGAAAGACATTTTGTCGACAAGGTTAAGGCCACCCTGATGAAATTCATTCCTGCACACATCTTGTGAAACTAAACACGTTTTGCCTTCCCACATACATCCTTGAATAAGTTTATTAATTTCAGTCTCAATATGTTGAGGCATATATATTACAGAAGCGGTATACCACAACTTTGATAAGATTAATGTATTCATGACCAAGGCTTTTCCAAAAACTGTCAAACGTCGGCATTTCCATGAATTTACTGTTTTCTTCATTTTGGATATTCTATCATGCCAGTTCAGTGTTTCCCCAAAAGTCCTACTAAAATGTATCCGTAGAATCTTTATCGAGTCAGTTGCCCATTTTATATTGAGAGGTTTATCAGCTCTGCTCTTCCACTTACCTAGAAATAACCCTTCTGATTTATTTCTATTAATTTTCAAACCAGAGGCCTTTTGAAAGTCGTCTAAAACTTGATCCAATCTTTTAAAATCAGAATTTGATCCAGCAAAAACTGTTGTGCCATCACAATACTGAGACACTTTTATGGGTCTGTTCACCCCTTCAGTTTCAATGCCTTTAAAAACAGGATCTTCCCTAATGGTCGACCCTAAGGACTCCATCGCTATTATAAACAACAAAGGGGACAGTGAGCACCCTTGCCTCACCTCGTCCTAAAATTACTGGTTTGCTAATATAATTATTAACCAGATATTTACTACTGATATTACCATATAAGATATGAATCCATTTGATGAAATTAGGACCCAACCAATGTGACTGAGTGATTTGAAAAGGAAATTCCACTCAAGTCTATCAAAGGCCTTTTCATTATCTAGTCCAATGATAGCGCCGGGAATATTGTCTTTTTCTACCAAGTGCAGGGTGTCTCTAATTAAAAATGCATTTGTTAAAATCGATCTACCCGGAATAGAGCAGGTTTGGTCGGTGTGGATGACCTCATCCAAGACACTTGAGTTTTTTCGCAAGAGCTTTCGAAATGATTTTATAATCTACGCATTGCAGTGAAATTGGTCTGTAATTTGCTAATATACTACGATCTCCTTTTTTTTTAAATAAGTCTCACATAAGCCTGAGACATTGTGAGCGGGAGCTTCTCTTGTGAAAAAATTTCGTGCACAATTTTAACGAATTCGGGTCCCAAAAGATACAAAAACGTCTGATAAAATTCAACACTAAGGCCATCACCCCCTGGTGCTTTTCCCGGTTTCATGTTTTTAGAGCCAAACCCAGATCATCTAATGTTAATGTAGCATCGTAGAAATTACTGCTCGCTTCCAAGAAAGCGTCCTTAACATTAGCCAACATCTCAGCTGACTTTCCTTCATCACTTTTATCCGACCTGTATAAGGCCTGATAATATGTCTCAACAATGTCCATGATTTCATGTTGAGATGAACATTTCTAATTGTTGTTATCTAAGCACCTTATTAACTTATCAACACCTCTTGCTTTCTCGTGATTGAAAAAGAATTGTGTGGGTTTTTCCCCTTCAGTATACATCTGTGCTCTACTTCTAGTTATTGCACCCTTAGCTTTATGTTTCTCGATCTCATACAGTTTAGATTTTATATCATTGAGCTGTTCCATAAGGTGAATATCACCGGTTGCAACTTTGCGAGTTAGTAATGTCAATAAGCGCTCAAGGGCTTTAGCCTCTTTACGAATTTTCCGCGCTTTTTGGATCGAATATTGCTTGGAGATAGTTGCAAAGCCCTTTTTAACATCTTCCCACCATGATATACAATTCTCGTGGGAATATTGATTCCGAAGCTTATAATCCCAGAAGCTTTTAATGCAACGATGATACTTTAAATCCTCTAAAAGCGAATTGTTCAATTTCCAGAATCCAGCACCACGTTTTATCCAATCTGCATTATCTAAGCCGATGAAAAACATATCATGGTCAGAAAATGTGACAGGATACACCCCCGTACATACTAAATTCCCTCTCAAAGATCTATTGATATATATTCTATCTATTCGAGAGGAATTTTGTCCATTAGCAGAATGCCATGTAAAGATTCGTTCTTCAGGATATAAGATGCGATAACAGTCTAATAAATGTTCTGTATCACAAATTTCTCTTAATCTAAGGTGAGATGTGTCCCTGTAAGTAGAAGATGAACTCCTGTCCCGTCTTCCATCCATAACACAATTAAAATCACCGCCGATGATGATATTCTCAGAATTATCACTAATCACAGAGGAAAGGTCGGATAAAAATTGACATCTCTGTGCATGGGAAGCTGGTGCATAAACAGACAACAGAGAATAAATTGATACCGCTATATCAACAACGACCTTAACCCAACGTCCACTTGTGTCCGATGATAGATTAGTAATATTGACAGAACTTAAACTTTTAGGCAGGAACAAGATAGCAACACCTGCACTTGGTTCTGTGGCGACGGAATAAAATAATTCGCCATTTGCCAAATGCTTAAATTTTTCTAAAACACCTGGGCATGGTAACTTTGTTTCCTGCAACATGATAATATCAATATTCTTGTCTTTCAAATCTTCAAGCAGAACATGTTGTTTAATTTCATCATTTAGTCCTCTGCAGTTAAGTGTGCATATTAGCATCATTAATAATAAATTTGGCAAACCCGCCATTTTTTAATTGGATTTGTTTTTCTTGCTGAGATTCTTTTTCGCTCACTTGCCTAGCCTCTCATTAAACTCAGACCGCTTTAGATCCACGATTTTAAGATGCTGATACTTCGATATGTCAGAGTCAGTGCGCAAATGTCGATATTTCACACCCTTTTTGGTGATGTAAGGAATCAACATTTGCCCTGTTCCTGACCGATAAAGATCCATTTCACTGCTCTGAGAAACCTGTGGATTAACATAAGTATCGGACTCTGCAATGGATACACTGTCATCATAGTCAAAAGACATATCTTGTGAATCTTCTAATTCAGAATCTGAGCTAGAATCATCCTTTTGACGCTTCAGTCTAAACTTATTCTCGACATTAGTAAGCACATTGGCATTGGCACTAACAGTTTATCATCTACAGAATTGTCCGTGATTTATTTCCCATCTCCAGGCATGTAAGTTAATGTTAGTAGATGGTCTAACATCGAACTATCAGCAGCACCACCAGTAGACTGCGATCTGAATTTAGTCAGATAATACATCCTCATCCCTGGTAGTGGGTACAGGCGTCTG
This sequence comes from Chaetoderma sp. LZ-2023a, assembly GCA_034401795.1. Taxonomy (NCBI): domain Eukaryota; kingdom Metazoa; phylum Mollusca; class Caudofoveata; order Chaetodermatida; family Chaetodermatidae; genus Chaetoderma; species Chaetoderma sp. LZ-2023a. The sequence continues at coordinate 67,928,416 of CM067367.1, forward strand.
AGGCAAACCTTCCTCTAACACTTCAATTGCGTCAGACATCACAACAGCGACAGGGTTGGATAGTTTGGTGAGTTTCCACCACGTTGACTGATTCAGGCTCTTGACATGTTTTGGGTTCAGTCGCATCTGCGCTTCGCCAACCTGCCTGTTTATTTACTGCCTGTGGACAGCGCCATTTGTAATGGTCCGTGGCGCCACAAATCAGGCATTTGTCCTTCTGCGGACATGCACTGGCCAAATGTTCAGCATTGCCACATATCCGACACGTCTTAACCTGTCCCCTAAACCACACCGGCAAGAAAAAGGTATTGTCGATAGACAGTGAGCCTGGAAGCGGCTTGACAATATCCTTCATCCAAACCTGCCGGATCCCATTCTCTAATGATCTATCAAACTGGTATGTTTCATTTTCGATAGAAACTACCAGGCCATAATTGGCCAATTCTGCGTTAATCCGATCATTCGGGATTTCTAAGGGACCTTTCACCTTAACCAACAACCTGTCGCTATCTACCTCTTGGATCTTACAGGCTTCCCCATTCACAACCAACCCATCTTCTAATAATTTTTCCTTAACGGATTCATTTGCTAATGTCACATGCCATAGATTTCTCTTGATGTTAATTAGCCCCTTCAATACATGGGGCCCAGCGCCAATGACATCTTTTAAGCCGTGATATACGCCTTCGGGCCCCACATTCCATCCATTAGTTATCAAGCAAAGGCTTAATAACTGTTTATACCGACTTGACATAATCAAAACATTAGGTCAAGACGGCTTCAGTACAACGCTCAATAAAATGCACGAGCGCCTGGCCAGCAGGTAAAAATAACACTCGACAACTGGCGTCCAAAACGGCCAACTATAAAAGCGCCCTTACTGAAGTAATAGTACCAGTAAACGCGTATCAACTAAACTTGGACAATATAGAACGAGAGACGAACAAGACGACGCTGTGGCGACAAGCGAATGGCCAACACAAGCTAGTCTGAGGAGCAAATGCTGAAAAAATATCACAGCAAAATGCGACCTCACACAAAACTAATTACAAAAATCAAAACTACAAAACTAACATATGTACAGTTCGGCAAAAGCCAGACATCAAAATAAATCATATGGAGCAGTAGAAATCGTCTAAAACTGACGTTAATAGCGGAGCCAAAGAAACGTGTTGAACTCAGCTGCTACTACTACTACTACTACTACTACTACTACTACTACTACTACTACTACTACTACTACTACTACTACTACTGCTACTGCTACTGCTGCCACTGCTACTACTACTACTACTACTGCTACTACTACTACTACTACTACTACTACTACTACTACTACTACTACTACTACTACTACTACTACTACTACTCTAGGAACAAACAATAAACTCAAGCAAAGATATATACATATTAAAGTTAGTGGAAGTCTATTGATAATATGAAACTATTATTATTATTATTATTATTATTATTATTATTATTATTATTATTATTATTATTATTATTATTATTATTATTATTATTGACAGAGACATCTTTGACGCCAGAAGACCCCGCATGGATTGGTGCGTGGTGGCTTGCTCTTGTCATTGTCTCTATTCTAGGATTTGTTCCATCACTATTCCTATTTTTATGTCCGAAGGATTATAAAACTCATCACCATGGTAAGATTATGTTTACCTAAACTCCCAGCCAAATTAGTTTAGAAATATCCATACATGTGTATTTGCGTTCGTGGATGCGCGCGTGCGCGCGCTCGTGTTTGGCTATCGTTTGTGTATGCATACATGCGTGCGTGCGTGCTTGTGCGTGCGTGTATGCCTGTGTGCGTGCGTCCATAAGTTATATTGTCCTATATTTGATATCATTGTTTACTGTCTTCTGTATTCGCTAACATATCGACCAATATTGGTTTAATCTTTACAGATGGAGGAACGGAACTTGAGAAAATGAAGCTTCAAGATGTTAAGAAGCTAGAGAAAGAGGCTGAAAAGAAGGTGTATTCCTGGAAAGGTAGGCTTTGATATATGCTCTGATCTACTGATATCTTCTGTAATATGGAAGGCATACTATATAAGAAACCCTTCCAAACATTTCTTAACCCTCTAACACTCATATCAGCAAAAGAATCGCTTCTGTAGTGGTCTTGAGAAATGCCCATTTGCAGACGAAGAGAAGACTATTTTTGAAAATTTACCACTGGAATAACTGGCTCGATATTAAAAAACAGTCTTCTTTTAGTCTGCAAATGGACATTTTCTATGACAAAATTGAAATTTTCTTGAATAAATTCGAGGGTTAAAGCGTTAATATAAGTAACACACTGTACTAGTCAGTGCTACCTTCAATCTTCGTGAATACGGCCGCTGATGTCTTCCATAATATTGGAAGCAGAATACACATGATACCCTTCCAAACATTTATTAGCCATTTAACACTCATATCAGCAAAAAATGGCGTCTCAAGTGGTCTTGACAAATGTCCATTTGCAGAGCAATAGAAAGCTATTTTTAAAAATTTACCACTGGAATGACTGGCTCGATAACCAAGCTAGTCATTCCAGTGGTAAATTCTAAAAAGTACTCTTCTCTTGGTCTGCAAATGAACATTTTCTATGAGAAAATTGAAACGTCCTTGAACAAATTTGAGAGTTAAATGGCTAACCATGTCGCGATGCTCTCACAGTTCTTCATCTGTAATCAGTATTATATCTATATCAACAAGTGCTTGGGAGCTATTCTGTTTTGAGGTTATCCGCGTGGGTGGTGTTTCTCTATCATAACACGCTTATCCTACACATACTAAGTGGAGGATATTGATATAATAATAACTCACTGCATCCGATTACAAGAATCAATCATGGACAATGGCACGCGGAACTTACAGGACGAGTCATCCACACCTTCGAAAGATTAATCTTTCTTAAGCCATAAAGCCATTTAGTGAATTTATTATTAGAATATCTGAATATTTGAAAATTGTTGTCGATATGAGAATGTCTCTCAGAAATTAATGCAAATTACTTAAATTTGCTAAAAGACCCATCGCACAATATAATTAATATAGCCTTCCAAATAAAATAGAATAATTATAACATAGAACTCGAATAGGGTAATTAACGAAACTATTGTTTTGATCGTAAAATAACTGCATGGTCTGTATTTAAAACACAATGTATTCAATACCGCCACAATTATTCTGTAAATATCTAGCCTCATATGCCCTTGACGGACCTGAGTGTAATGAAGTAAGCTTGAATGTTTTCAGAATTGCTTTTTATGGTATGTATTTGATACTGTGTATTCTGATACGGATCAAGGTTAACAACAGTTCATTAACCTTCTTTGTACAGACTTCGGACAGTATGTAAAAAATTATCACATTTTATGAAAGACCTAATGAATTATTAACAGTGTCGCATAAGTAGAAAGCAGTAAATTAATCCCTTCATCAGGTCATGCATGCTCTCTTAACAATACTCTTTAGGCAGAGATGAGCTGATCTCTTAACTCAGAAACATATGCTTTGAACGTTTCAATAGGTCTAATACTCTTATTATTTTTGTACACTAATGTATGCGGCATTCACTCCAATGAGCCTTGTGATTGTGGATGTTAAGCAGGCAATGTAATACCAAGTTGGTCACTGACATGAACGAATATATTGGATGGGAAATTTGATACTTGGGCTGACTGCATTTCATGTAGGCGGCTTAATATTGTAACGGTCTTGCCAGTTCTTTCTATTTACATAGTTTGCTGATATACTACCTTAGTGGGCGAGCTTCAGGAAAGCGAGGTGATGGGCATATAATCTGTTGTAGATTTTGACTACGCGCCTGTGCTTTTTTGGGAATGAGCCAGCACAATCCACTATTATCCAGTGAAGTGTTGTCTCAACTGCCAGAATTGGCATAAATCATACTATAGGGAAGGTTGATTTGGATTAGTTATCAATTGTCATGGACTAAAACACAAACAAAGGTTCACCTGATCACTGTCTGTGCATGCAAGCAGGTTATCACACAATCAAAGCATTTTGTTTCATTTGGTGACTGATCAGATCTGGCCCAGTTAACTGATGGAAAGTGTGAATGCTCCCTTGCTGATGGAGAGTGTGCAGACTCTTTGTTTGATACTATGTGATTTATCTATTTTTTAGGTCATTTGGGCATGACTGTAACAGGGATTACATGCGCACGTGATTCATTCACACAGTTTTGTCCTTTTCGTAATTTTCCAGATTAAGTAGAACAATAGATGGCATTAAATACGCATTAACAATCCAGATGCCTTTTCCCTTGTTTTTGATTTTATCATGTACTGATCATATATGATCACGCGTTCCATTCGTACTACCACTTATTGCAATTACTCAAATAAAATTAAATTGTTTGTATGTTGTCATGGTTTCAGACTTTCACAAATGATCAGCACATTGATGACGTGTTTGCTTAGGGCTCATGGCATTTCCTTTGGCTTAACCAGATGTGCAAATGACTTGGCAATGGACCTTTTCAGTTTTCACTAGGCTGCGTCCATCCCTAGCTTAGCTCCATCCACACCTCACTCGTGTTGCGACAGATCGATCCCTCAAGTTGAGTATTTTAAAACTAATTTGACTGGGTGCTGTTGCTGCCTCTGACAGTAACAGCGCCCTGTCAAATTAGTTTCAATATATTCAACAGCACGTTTATTAAATAGTAAAGACATACAATTCATACAACAACGCTTAATCCATCAACAATTATCTGTTTTTGACGAACTTATTTACGTCATTCTTGTTATCATTGATTATGACGTCATGCTAAACGTCACGTAGTTAATTCTGACATCATATGATACATGGATAAACTGGAAAGGTCCATACACCTGGCACACTTTAGAATATGCTTTTATTTGTTGCTTCAGTTGACTTCATTCTCTGTAGTCGTCAGATAGCTTGCTATAGATTTGCTTGAAAGTACTGAAGAAAGTCTGTTGAACTTTTGGGACAGCTTCTGCTTGACCTGGAGAATTTCCTGCTGGAACATATGGCTGTGGTCACACATGGTTGGTAGCCAACTGGTATCTTTGCAATTGAATTATGTTGTTCTTTGCTTACTTCATTTTATTTAGTGTTCTTAATTCATCTGTGACATTTCTTATTGCATTTGGAACTTATGGCCTTCTGACAGCTCGCCAGATATGCCATTTCGATTAACCCCTCCAACCGCTCCCACACCCCACTGGCTTGGTTGGAACAGTCATTAGGTATATGCCAAACATTGTGTTATGCGGGGTGAGAAGCGCATTATCAGTTGGAACAATTGTATCTGCAGCTAATGGATCTTCCAATATTGGATCTGATATAGCAACCTCAACGTCTTTCGTGCCATCTCCAATTACACCTAAATAATAAATTCCATCAATGAATTCCTATCAAACAGAGTTTGTGTGTTTAGTCCAATATGATTACAAATGCATTCAACAAATTTGAATACGAGATAATCAATCAAATATGTGGATGATCGCTGAGCAAACCCTTCCATTATTTATTTAGATAGTATAGTGCCACAAATGATAACTCATGAACGCTGTCCTATAATCTGCTGTTCTCAAATGAAAATTTATCAATTTGATGACTTTAATCTGACATGAATATTTCTTTTAAGCTAATCTTGACCAAATAATGTACTGAAATCGAAGCACTTGATTTAAATTAACGTGTTGATTTTCCTGATGAAAAAAGCTGCTTTAAGACAAAACCATACCATTCGATTGAATGTTAAAATGCTCAATTTTCTCAGATCAGATGTAAGAGCCAAACAAGCAGTGATCTTATACATACTATATGTGTAGTTCAGCGAACCTTTGTAGGTTGATGTTTACGTATGCACCGATACAATGTGAATGATTTCATCTATCATAATGGCATCAAGCTGGACATGCACCATATCCATTCTATTTGAGATGATTTGTAAGCATCTGTCCATCTTGAATTTGAGTTAATATGGCTGTCCCATTGCTGTATGCTCGTACATCTTCTATTCTATCATCTATACAGCGTTCATATCCTTTATTGTGGCAACTGATTTGGTATCCATCAGGTAATGCCTAAGTGTTAGCTGCGACCTACTGCGAGGTTTGCTCTAAAATCCATTTCCGCCTCTTCTTCCACAACGGAAGTGTTATCGTCTTCTTCGATAACTTGATGGGGGTCCTATATGAGCATTTTGGCTTTATTTTATAGATCGCTAAAATTAATTGACTAAGATAACGAAATTTACCTTTCTGTGTCTGCTTGAACTCTGTTGCACCAAATTGGTGTACCCTCATCCTGCTGGCGCTACAGTCTGAGTGTTAGTCTCACCATACGCGCAATTATAATTGTGTTTATTTTTCCCATATGCGTGCCCTTAGATCCTCATACCTTCCGTCTGCATGTATAACTTATTTGAATGTGGACTATCTGTTATTCATTCATCTACATTACATTTAAATGTATGTGCAAATTGGTCCTATCCAATGACTAAGCCATTTTCTTTGCAAGAATTTGGATATTCTAAATCCACGTTGGTTTAATCTACAAACTCGTAGTTTGCTTATTGTTTTTCAACGATCACTATTTCTAAGTCTGTTAATAAAAGCTAAGTAATACACCATGCTTATGCATTTTAGCAGTGCAATTTCGATGGGATTAAAGAAGTTGGCATTTTAACTGCTTGAATGCATATAATGTTGGTGTGTTGTCTATAATGTTGAACACATTCCTCTACAGTTCACTTTATTGCACCACAACCTGTTTTTGGCGACCTATCAATCCAGGAGTATATTAATAATTATGTTCAACATGTTGAAAAGTAAATTATACTCATTCAGGAAGGAGATTTGACTTTGTTTTGTTTAGCTGTTTTCACTTTATTGTGTTTGTACTAGTTCCAGCGATATTTACATATGTAGATATTCTATTAATTAAAGGAACACTTATTTTTATTATATAAGTTAGAGTCAGGTATAGTTTTATGGAAGTTTTATCAAGCATTGAATGAAATGTAAGTTTATTAAAAGAATAAATAGAAGCACTGATAGCATGTTTGTTGAATACTTCACATCCCGCAGTCCAATGATCAGATTTAGCCTTACTCACGTTTGTAAAGAAATCTGCCATTTTAAAATGTTTTGCAGGACTCATCCTATCGCTGAAGAGACTTCTTACTAACCCAGTGTACATAGCGATGGTATTTGGTTATGTATTCTGGGCGCAGTTTGGTTGGGGATTTGCAAGCTTCTTTCCAATGTTCTATTCGCAAATGTTCAAAATGACAGGATGGCAAGCAAGCATAGCAGCAGGTAGGTAACCTCTTACACGACAATACTGTATAAATCTATTAACATATTTTTATCATAGGACATTTTTAACAATTTAATGAATCTATTTATACCGTAACACGTGTCATAACATGTGTCGACTCTGTCTCTATCTGCAAAGAATGCTATAATAAAATGATATTTCACCTTATGCTATAACAACACAAATCTCTTAGCAGATGAGCAGCACACATGAACAGACATATCAAGTGTGAATGGACCTTTCCATTTTTAGCTATGCCCGCCCATCACTAGCTAAGCTCCACCCACACGTCGCCGTGTTTGGATTGATCGATCCCCGAATGCCCTAGCTATCACTTTCCTGAAAACTATACAGGGAAGCTGTTGAATATTTTGTAACTAAACCCATGGCAGCAACAGCACCCAGTCAAATTAGTTTCAAAATATTCAACAGAATATTTATTAAATAGTAAAAGCAAACAATTTGTACAACAGCCCATAGCCCGTCTTCAGATATGCGTTCGTGACGTACTTATCGACATCATTCATGGCGTCATTCATTATGATGTCATTGCACACATCACGCAGTTCATTATGACGTCATATGATGGGTGGGTACTCTGGAAAGGACCATTGTCCTTCACATTTAGCAGTTTATTATAATGGATGAATATAGTTTTACCTATGCCCCGCCCATCCATAACTAAGCTCTAGCCATGCTTTGCTCATGTTTGGATCGATCGATCCCTGCATTCCCTGAATCTCAGTTACCAGAAAACTGTGCAGGTACGCTGTTGAATATTCTAAGCTAATTTGACTGGTGGCTGTTGCCGCCTATGGCAACAACAGTGCCCAGTCAAACTAATTTCAAAATATTCAGCAGAGTGTTTATTAAATGCTAAAGCCATACAATTCGTAAAACTTGATTGACTATTAAGCATTTATGATGGACTAAATCACGCCATTCATGACGTAAAAGTTTATGACGTCATCTTACATGTGACATTGTTGATTATGAAGCCATATGATTGATCGATAAACTGGATTCCTCCATTGGCAAGTGTTGTGAACATTATAGGAGTGTGATGCGATAATGTGTTTGACCAAAGTTCTGGCTCATCACTCGAATTGAGAAATCTAACATATCCAGATAATATTGCATTATTGTTCCTACAAAATTCAGGAAAGATTTGGTTTTGGCAAATTGTGGTAAATCGAACCTTAAGCATTAAAATTCGAGTTAAAATTGCTAACGTTTACTTCAATTCAGCTTTTAATTAGTCTATTTTAGCTAACATTTTTATTATAAATTTGTCGTTGGTGGCAGGTGTAGGTAGGATATGGGAGTTCCCCAAGAAGAGTGAATGTCATTTTAAGTGCGCAGGGCTGTACTGTAATACAAAATAATGTTTTGATTAATCAAGGAACTATTAATACTGTAATCATGTATGTTTTTAATTACATTGTCGGCTGCTTTGTTTTTGATTAGTCACCGAAAATTCAGCCTAAAATATGGATTCGGTTACACTAATATTCACCTTAACCTCATTTTCATAATTTGACAATGGTAACAAATATTCCTAAGTATGGTATTTAATTTCCTGAGGATTGTAACAAAATTCCTGTCAAATGATTCAAAGCTTCAAGCTATATATGTCTAGTCATTACAATATATTATAACAATGGAAATCTTTATCTCTAGTACTGCTATTGATATCCATATGCATTTATATCCTTGTTATTCTAATTCTATTTTTACTTTCCTTATTATTTCTTATTATATTACCATCTTATCATATTAAATTAAATTGTAAGAATTTTATTGGATACATGAAATAAAATGCTATATTATATAAATTATAAAATGCAGTCTCCATCTTGATGTCACTTTAGTATATTTACCAACAAGACCTTACGTGACATCTAACAAGGGTTTCCTCTTGATTCTTCAAGACAGAGTTGCTGTACCAAGGGCATGATAGAGGGTTGGACAACTTGTTTGTCATGACGTAATAACACGGATAAAAGCTACATAATTAAGATCATCGATAGTGGTAAACATATTAATTTTAATTAATGACATACTGATTTATACTTAATAAACTGTATGTTAATGGTTATACAGTCTGACATGTATATCTCTTGCTATTTTGTTTAATAAGTTAAGATTAGTGACCCTTGATTACACAATGATTCAATATACAATTTTATCAGTGATGTTTGTTAAATTCTCCATTCTATAGGTTAAGTGCACACATAATCTTATCAGTTATATTGTATTTTACGTGTGACATTCGTAGTTTCCAGCTGTGTTCGAGAATCCCCAAGAAACATGGCCTCGAATATATTGGTCTGTTATACACCGCTATAGCTATTAACTATGTTGAGTAGTAAGTAACAGAGAATAACAACGAGCATTTCTAATCCACATTAATGTTCTAATTCAGCGTTCTTCCCTGGCAATTTCTGTACATAAACCAAAATGTCAAATATGCTGTTGATTGTATTACAACTAACTTAAAGGAAGACTCACCTTATCGTATTCTAACAATTCAGGTGATAGCATTTGCTAACCATAATCCAGCATAGACATTTTAGCTCTTTATCATGCCAACAACGAAATATATTCAGTGTTTAGTAGCGAAATGTTGATACATTTCTACAGCCTATGATGGCGGTGATGATTTACTTTTCAACCAATCAGAAAAAACCTAGGCTGTCTGTATCGGTATATACACTAAGTCATAGAGGTGCCATCTATAGTTTAGGAATGTGGTGCAAAAACAGCCATACAAGTAAGCTGTTGAATATTTTGAAACTAATTTGACTAGAAGTTGTTGCTGCCTTAATACATAATAAAGAATGTTTTTCTTTTGACACTTACATTACATCACATGTCGTAGCTTGGGGAAACAAAATGGTGGTGATAACTGTTCAACAATAACGCGATATTGCAAAGTAAGTCATCCTGATATAGATAAAGGAATGCGCCCCGGATGTGAATGATATAGATTATATAAATACATCATAATCTATCGGTACAATACAACCATAGATATGAGACTACTCTCCCTTTAATTGAGCATTGCGCTTCTCCATATGGAAATTAGGTTCCTAGAAAGCCAACCGCATATAGACTTGCTGCTTATTTTGAAAGGTAGCACAAAGTACATGTCTCGGAGCATACCCTCATATGGATGTCAACTTAGTCCATGATAAATTCTAGTAACAATGAATTTAACACTATGTCAATGATGTGCATCAATAAAAGACGCTTTCACAGAATTAACATGGTGACATTTCTATGTATATACATCTGAAGATCCTACAACATTCTACTCCCAAAGCTTATGTATAGCTTTTTCGTGGCAGGTCTTGTGATCGGAATTGGGATGTTGGTTGGACGGTTGGCCTCGGGACTTATATCAAGCTTTTTTAAGCTGTCTCTTCGCACAAACCACATCAGCTGCATTGCCTTGACGATTGTTTCTACGTTATGTCTAGTGATTAACGTCTTCCTCAACTGTGAGAACCCTACATTGATAGGGGCACCAGGAGACAGCGGGTAAGGAATGAATTGATAGATAAAACCAAAACACATTTACTGAATCAAATCTAAATGTTGGATAAATCCAGTTTTAGCTATGCCCCACCTCCTCTAGCTAAGCTCCACCAATGCTTCGTCCCAGTTTGGAAGCCATCGAACCCTGACATGAATCTCCATTTCCAGAACACTGTACAGATAAGCCGTTGACAATTTGAACCCATAGGCAGCACCACATTTCAGTCAAATTAGTTTCAAAATATTCTACAACATTTTGACACATACCGAGGTACATAACGAACTTATTATATTGTGTAGTAGTAGTAGTAGTAGTAGTAGTAGTAGTAGTAGTAGTAGTAGTAGTAGTAGTAGTAGTAGTAGTAGTAGTAGTAGCAGACATTCCCTGCTTGACCCACCGATAAGGGAAGGACCAGACGACTATTTAGCGCTGAGCCACAAATATGCTTAATCCGGCTTGGCTACTTGGCTGGCAGCTTGGCGTCCTCTCATTTTGGTCTGTAGAAAGGTGAATCCCGGTAGCAGAGACCGCATCAGGATGTGAATAACATAGCATATTGTCTATCTTTTATCCACATCAGATATGTACAGACAGCACTTTTGCTGATTTTGAAAAATGAATTGTTAACTAAAATGAGGATATTTATAGAAGATCTGCGCTGATTTTATTTCTATATATGGCAGCTTACCCAGCCCTCAGCTGTAGAAAGATTGCTAAAACTCGTCAGAGGAATATGAAGATTTTATTAACAATTACATAGCTATGTTCTTGCTGAAAGGATTAAGGCTAGTTAATTTCTGAATAAACCCCCAAGACTGGTTACTTCGATGCCTTTAGCCCAATATTAACAGAATTTACAGGCATACCAAATGCAATATTCTGTCTAGGTGTGGGGATGATTGGTTAAAAGCTGAAGACGTAGTCGCATTTCAAATTCGTTAATCAAATGGTAGACCTTAACCTTAGCCTGTGTTATCGAGCATCTTCTAATGTATACATTTTAACTTTTCATTTCATGAACAGTTCATTTCTGTCTTTCTGACATATGATATATTGTGTACAAATATGCGCAGACTGAGAGAATTTGTATTCTATCCCACGCCCACTCTGTTATGATCATACATGGGGCACTTCATAAATGGGTATTTAAACCATGCCCAATCAATCTGTCATCACAAATTATGTGATTCCTCTGAAGCAATTATAATGAGCGTCTTTCTTACTAATGGTAGACTGGTTTGTAGTTATTTTGTTGTTTTCTTGGTTATTTTCCTGTGTATTTGTTTACAGTGATTTCATTATTAATCAAGCATGTGCAGTTGGCTGTGACTGCTCCAGTATACCATACACGCCAATATGTGATGCCGGTCTTACATACTTCTCACCTTGCCATGCTGGTTGCCTAGACACTAATGTCACAATGGAGGTATGGTGTGTTTGTAGCATAGCCTGAGGAACTATATTCAGAGTTCATCTTTAGACATGCACATTGGCTGAGATGTTGTGATCTGTTTACTACAGTCACCTATAATGGCATTGTGCTGTGGCTTATGGCTTGAGAAAAGATTATGTCTTCTAGCAGTCCAGTATGCAAGTGCGTGTGCGTGTGCGTATGCATGGACCTGCATGCGTGCGCTAGTGAGTGCGTGCATGCGTATGTGCGTACGTGCATGCATGCATGCTTGAGTCTGTGAGAGCATACATGTATGTATGTAATATAGGAGAAATAGTAGATAATTCAACGTTGAAATGTTCAGGTTAGGTTAAGACAGAATGATTTCCTTGTTTAACTTCAGTTTGGGAGGACAATCTATAGTGCATGTAATTGTACAGTGACGGGTACAGCCGTGGGCGGTGAATGTCAGACAGAATGTCACATGTTCATTCCATACACACTCATAACTGTAATAGTTATGATGTCGATGGCATACACTAATCCTCTTGTGATTGTCTTTACGATGAGGTAAGTCCCCATGATGGAGTTAAAACTTATTCATATTTAATACCAAAGTACGTTTTATGAGCTATTGCATTTCCAACAATCAGAGCAATACACCCAAATATATTAATCATATATATATATAAGAAACACAGGCCTTATCTTCAGTTAGCTCACGATCCTCGCATCATATGAAATATATTTTCATGGATTGACGGGCCATTACAATAGCAACTTGTCGAAGAGATCCTGTATCAACACACAAGACTTTTATTTATAATTTACAGAATATTTAGAATATACTAAAAAAGATCACCCTGAGGTTGCGGACATACGTCATCTCTACTTTTTCACACTGTATACATTTTTCGGATCATTATACCTGAATTGATGAATCGACTATATCGTCTCTGTTGTAATCAATTATGTCAGATGTAGGCTGACGTCATAACCAATTACATCATTAATGCTATTTCATAGTCTGTCATAAATGCTTAATCGGCATAACGTTGTATGAATTATATTCCTTTGCTATTTAATAAAGATGCTGTTGAATATTTTAAAACTAATTTGATTGGGCACTGTTGCTATAGACAGGGATATATCTGTAGCAAACTAATCTTTCGGCTTGTCAAAATTATCTCACTTGTTTCTCTAGTAGTTTTTTCCATAGATTTCAAATCTGCCAGGTACACTTAAAATTTTTGCTTATTTAATAAGCTAATTTGCATAAATCCAAGATGGCCGCTGCAAACACATAAAACCGTGTTCTGAGGCTTCCAGATGGCAGAAGAAGGTGGTCTTGGTGTCTAAAATGTGATATCTGGGCTCAAGGAACCTGATTCCTATCATTAAAATATATTTAGTCTTTAAATTTTAGAATTAGGTCACATGATCACCAAAATCCAATATGGCCGCCATTTCGTTTTGGTGAATGATCCCTGATTTTAAATCTATGGTAAAAACTACTCTATATACAAGTAAGATACCTTTGACAGCCCGAAAGATTAGTTTGCTACAGATATATCCCTGTCTACTATAGGCAGCAACAAATCCAATGAAATTAGTTTCAAAATATTCAACAACTTACCTGTATAGTTTTCTGAAAATTGATATGCAGGGAGTTCAGGGATCGATCGATCGATCCCAACATGGGGTGGGGATACAGGTGGAGCTTAGCTAGAAATGGTGGGGCATGGCTAAAACTGGATTCCTACATTACATGGTTTCCATGGAGCACAACCTTCCGAGAAACATGGCACTGACCATGATAGGCCATTACTAGAACCAATTAAAACAGCAGAAGTTGTGAAGGCATTCAAAACGCTGAAAAATTGATGTTCATCCGGTACTGATGGCATGAGTAGTAATGGGGCCCGACGATCGCTATTGTTCTTCTCAGCAGGAGGGCTTCGAGAACAATGGCGATCATCCACACAACAAAGGCGATCACACAAAGGAAGAACAATGGTGATCATATGCACACATTTCTGAAAACAATGGCGATCAGCCCCACACGATCTAGAGATTTGAGAACAATGGCGATCGTCCGCTCGTGATTTGTAGATTAGAGAACAATGGCCCACGAATGTATTTTTAGTATACTCATGTGAAAACCCCTTTGTGGGAGATATTGTAAATGTTGAAACTCTTAGCCCCTAAAAGTTTGGTATTTTTCATTTTAACTTAGCGGTGTGCAACCCCCTCCGTCCCTCCTCCATGGTACCGAGGTATGTAAGGTAAAAATAATAGCGTTTAAGAGGTGTTCTGATAATAGGAGGTAATAGAGTTTAAGAGGTGGTCTGATAAGGGAGGTCTATGAGGAGGATGAGGAGGAGGAGGAGGAGGAGGAGGAGGAGGAGGAGGAGGAGGAGGAGGAGGAGGAGGCTGATGAGGATAGCATTCCTCCTCAGTAGAAGTTGCTGGTTGGTTTGAGGGTGATGCTAGAATACTTGTTTACAAGGCATGTATGATGTACAAATATTTTGAAAATAATTTGTCTTCTTGTGTCATTATTAAAAATCATTACTTGAAATATTTATCAGCAGATCCCTTGAATGACTGCGTCGTCATATGTTTTATTATGTTTTTAACCCCGCTAACTACCAGTAAATGTCTATGGATAATAAATACGTACACCTATTTTGAAAACAATTTGTCTGTCTTAACACGATCAAATCATTTCCTAAATGTTTAGCCGTAACACCACCCAATTACTTTGTCTGGTGCGAAATCTCGTTATCTCAATGCTTTTAAGCCACTAAGCCTTATTAGTAAACTATGTACATGC
Organism: Chaetoderma sp. LZ-2023a; assembly: GCA_034401795.1. NCBI lineage: Eukaryota > Metazoa > Mollusca > Caudofoveata > Chaetodermatida > Chaetodermatidae > Chaetoderma > Chaetoderma sp. LZ-2023a. The sequence goes on from CM067367.1 coordinate 67,943,518, forward strand.
TGAATATTTTGAAAACGCGATTTGACTGGTGGCTTAACCGACCTTATGCGCAAATTGTTTTTAAATACTTAATAGGCAATATAGCATTTGCAATAACATCAGTCGTTTTAGATTTTGTGTCTGCTGAATGTTATTGTTGCGTTTAAAATGTCTGCATTATGTTTCTGAGGGTGACACGCATTTATGGAATTGTTTGTCAAGCAGATCACTCTGTATGAGAAAAAGATTATTTTCCTGTATGGCATAAAGTTTTACCATTTATCAGTGTCGCATTAGCCGTGAGATTGGTCCTTAATCGAGTTACAAACATGACATGTGTTAAGGAATAATGAAAGAATGTTAAAGCACCACCCATCTCATTGTAAGCACCAATGCACCTCCCACCATCGATGCTGTAGATCAAGGCACCGTTATCGCGCTACAAGCCCAAGAAACCACCTGGTCCTCCAGTAGACCTGCGGCCCATTGTGCCAACATGTCGGTGTTGAAATGGTTATGTATAAATACATATTTAAAATAACGGATTTGTATAAATATATGTTGAGAGAGTCAGTGCGTGGATGAGTGAGCAAGCAGGCGTGTAAGCGAGCGTGCGAGAATGTTGCGTGAGTGAGTGAGCTTACGCGCAGGTGTGTATGTAAGTGAGTGAGTAAGGGAATGAATGAATGAGTGCGCGTATGAGTGGGCGAGTGAACGAGCGAGCGTATGGGCGAATGAGCATGCAAATGAACGTGCCCACGTAAGAAAACGTGCGTGTGAGCGAGTGTGGGAGGGAGCGAGTGCATGGCTGATCTTACGAGCGAATGCGTGTATGTGCGGGCGAGTGGGCGAGCGAGCGAGCGAGCGTATGAGCAAACGAGCATGCGAATGAGCGTGTCAGCATGTGAGAAAACGTGCGTGTGGGCGATCGCTCGAGTGAGCGAGTCAGTAATTGAGTGAGTGAGCTATTGAATGAGCTTGTGAGCGACTGCGCGTATGTGCTGGCGAGTGGGTGAGGGGGCGAGCGAGCGGGCGAGTGTGTGAGTGAACGAGCATGTGAATGAGCATGCCGGCGTGTGAGCAAACGTGCGTGTGAGCGAGCGAGCCAGTAAGTGAGCGACCGAATAGATGAGCTGGCGAGAGAGTAAGCGTAGGTGCTAGCGAGAGAACATATGTGATACCGAGGGAGTGTGCTAGCGAGTGTGTGACTGAGTGTACATAAATATAATATAATGCATATGGCGGTAATGCTTTTCGAATTAGGAATTAGGAACACTTTGTTTAATGTCAAGAATTAGTAAAATGATTATAAAAGTTTTTTCTTTCAGATGTGTTGATCCTGAAGATAAGACGCTGGCATATGGTTTATGCATGTTCGTTATAGGACTTCTAGGTGAGCAAGGTTGTGTTGATACATTTATTATACAACTTTGCGCTGTTCGACAAATCCGGTTTAAGATGGGTATCCGTTTTCCATCCACCTATCGTTCGAAGCCTAGATATCTATGCCATGTATATACAATTTATTATATATTTGCTCACATAACATGTAACCAATACAAAGTCACGTCAACAGGTATCATGAATTGATAAAAGTAGCTTCTCCAAATTGCACGAGACCTCGTGATAAGATAACCAAATATATGCATTTTAGATTTTTGGTCAATATTAGTAATGGTTATACAGATATTCTCGTTTCTGTGGCTCACACGTCATGCCATGTTTTGACTAGGCGAGTGGTCTTGCAACCCGTTGATCGTTGATACAACAGCATCATATACGGTCGTCTGCAGTCTCCGTGACTCATCAGTGCGTCCCAGACTGCTGACCCATTGTTGAAGCGAACACGTTTTACGGTCAGATGGTTACTCCCCAGATCACTAGCTGTAGTTGACACGACTAGTTTTATAGACTAGCGATCTCTATCCTGATCACTTGTCGTCGCTATGCCAATACCGTTGACGACCAAGTGAGTGTGCTCTATGTTACTTACCACTGTGAGAGCGATTACTTTTGTGACATAGTGACTAGACTGTGTTAAATAGAGGAATATAATGCTAGCTATTCCCCGCCCATCTTTAGCAAGGCTCCACCCACGCTTTGCCTGGGTTGAGATCCTGAATCTCAGTTTGCAGAAAACTACACAGGTAAGCTGTTGGATAGTTTGGAAGTGATCTGAATGGGTGCTGTTTAAGGCGGTCTAAATCTGGTCATTCATGACGTACTTGATTATGACGTCAGCCTACATGTGACATATTTGATTTTGACGTAATATGATTATGGATAAATTGGATTCTTCAATTACCATTTCTACAACGATTACACTTAAGTCTTTGTCCCCAATCTGGTTTCACTCAATCTAAATGATTATGCTTGTGGTCGAATAGAGGCACATGGTATAGCTGTAGATCCCTTTGAGCGTGTATTACTTAAGAGACACTCCTGATTGATCTAGGGAGCCGCAGGTAGCCATCGTTCCTAACAGTGAATGGTATATCGGATGTTCATAATGACTGTCCTAACTTACCCTGGCATTTCCCAAAGTTGGTGTTACTGCTATGTCGTATAATCGTTCCGACATATCACCATAATCGTTCCCTGAGCTGAGTTATACCGGGCTGTATCTTTAGCTCGTGGCGAATTCCCGCATGGAAGGCACTGTCTCTGCAAGTCCTTAAGATTGAGAACAGAACGATATTGCCCAACACTACACAAAGAGAATGAGGCCTATTTATTCACCAAGTTACATCCTCCAATATTAGTAGATGGCATGCATTTCTCTGCGGGAATCAACTGTGTGCACCTCATGGACTCGAAATTTGTTATGGATAAATAGTCCTGAGTGAATGGCTAGGTACTACCCATGGTAAGAGAGCGTAAACCACCGTATGCGAATTATAGAATGGAACAGTCTCTATGACCAGGCATATGTTAATTTGACCTTCTTGAAGAGTAGAAATCAGGCCAAGAAGGACGATGATATCATGTTTGTATTGTATAGACAGATTCTGTCAAATTGCAACACTAATGGCTGCATGTCAGATAAGTACAACATACTAGTTGTCGAGAACGTACCAAGTACAGTCACAGGCCTTAGTTATGGTCTTGGAACCATTGGCCAGTGACCGCTAATAGCATGAATCAATCTTTATAGTCATACATAGATCCGGAGATGGATGGTTTGGTGAGAGAGGGCAGGAGACTTAGTTTCTTAAAAGTTCTGGTTTGATTTTATAACAAGTATTTACAGCCACCCCCCTCCCTACCCCACGCCGCCCCTTTCACCTTCTCCCCACCCTCCACCCCTCCCGGTCACATCACCCACCCTACACCACCCACCCCTCCCGGTCACCTCTGCCCCCGCGTACATATATGTTACTACCGGCTGAGTACCCATTACGCATACCTTTGCTACCCTCCGTCCCAAAAAACATTTGCCCATTACATTTGGGCATGCCGACTTTTTACAATTAGAATATTAATGGAAAATTTGAACATTTCAGAAAAGATAACAAGATCTGAATATATGCCAAATATTAGCATTACTGACCGGATTATATTTTTTAACAAAAATATTTAAGTAGTTCCCATATTTAAGAGTGGTTGCAGCTCTCGGCCAAGTTTACATTTTCTGATCATTAAGAAAACATAGGTGATTTTGTGAAACGAACAACCTCAAAATAGATCAGGCATACCATTATTTAGACACGGGGTTTGGGACGAATATAATCAGTTGACATTTGTGCCGACATAATCTGGGAACAGTATTTGTTGACATCGTCAGTTCTATCAAAGCATTGACATTTCTACAAAATGGGCATCGACAGATTTCGTGCATCTGATGCCATCAAATGACAACAGATTCTTCCATTCCTCCACCAGGCTGATTAGTATGTGATAAAGAACTACGTCTGGTCAGACAAACAAAATATTAACCGTTCGCATCAAATCAACACTTGACTGCTTGTGGGCGTGGTCATGCAGCGATCACTAGTACTACCTCCACCGCGACAGATGCATTAAGAGGCAAATATGTCAGTCACGGGATCTCTAAATGAAAGCTGATAAAATCACCACACTTGGTATACCCATTCATAATGTAGATGGCTAGACGTGTAGTTTAGTAGCTATTACTGTTGTTCCTGCTGTTGCTGCTATTACAGATGCGAATGTTCTAAGTATTATAACTATGACTGCCACTACACGGTTTGTGCCGTAAATACTGCTTTCAGGTTGGCTTCCTGCGCCATCCTTATTCGGTGCTGTGATCGATACAACATGTGCGGTGTGGGAAGATCAAGGTGGTGGTACACGGGGGAGTTGCTGGGTGTATGACACAGAGGCGCTCGGACGCAGGGTGCAAGGATTGAGTGCTGGAATTAGAGCATTACAGGTAGGCACACAACACCAAACCATTCAAACCCTTGTAGATAGTTTGTTTGTCTCATGCGCAATTCTGGTACTTGAAGACAATGTGAACGAATAACAGACGGCAGCTTACAGGAAGTCAAGTACCATACTAGATTACTTTTTCCCCACGGCATCAGGCATGGTGCTTAACTCAGGCAGGCAATCTATCAGCCAATGATTTTCATGACACATTGAGTGGTTTATTTAAAGTCAACAACGCTATTTGTAGGATTACATGTTTTCTTGCTATAGATACAGATCTACTCTAATCACAACTGATTGATAATAGATTTACTTACCAACATACGCCATCACGCGGGCAGTCATTCTAAGTTTAGATGACTCATTCGAATCAAGTTGGTGGGGAAGAAGCGTTGTTTTAAATCTTAATCTAACCTATCTTGCTGACAATGGTTTTAATCTGGTTAATGATTATGTCACAATTTCTACAGGCGTAATCGGATATTGCAGATATTCGTTATTCTTATTTGCATACAATACTTTCCAATGTTCTTTAATTCCGAATTTGATTGGATGCGGTCCGGGTTGATAAATCCAGATGGTGACCAGAGGCTGGAACTCGTAGTATATGGCAACCACCATGCATGTGTTAAAATTTGAGTCAAATCGGATAAGTAGTTTTTGAGAGAAATCACCAGACATAATACAGGAATAAGTGCAATGCCACCTGCCCCTAGAAATCATTAAGTTGTACAGTTTAAGATTGTCATTTTTGACGGATTTTACTTACACAATATTACTTTGCTATTTCACAGGCTTTGTGCTATATCATCGTCTATATCCTGGGAAGACGAAAGTTCGAGATCTGGGAGAAGCCCCATCAAGACCAAGACGATAACTAACCAGAGCAATCTAAGACGCCACTACCAGCACAGTCATCATCATCAGAAAAAGAACAACAACAACAACAACAGCAGCAGCAGCAGCAGCAGCAACAGCAGCAGCAACAACAACAACAACAACAACAACAACAACAACAACGACAACAACCAACGACGACGACGACGATGGCGGCAGCGATGACGACGATGGCGGCAGCGATGACGACGACGACGCTGACAACGACGAAAACACTGTATTCAGAAGGAATGTTAAAAGTAAAGTTGTTGGTCATTTTGAAGCGTGTGCTGAAAACCGTTGTTATCCCAACCATAATCAGCTTGTTTCAATACTGTTTCCATTCCTTTTTATTTTACGATATTAACTCATTCCATATTATTGTCAATGATGTTTATTTGTAAATAAAGTTTTATATAAATAACTATTGTGTTTAATCTATGTACTTTGTCTCTGTATATAGAACATGTCCTTTCACGGCATTACATATAAAGTGATCCATATCTCCGTCCCCTATTTGCAAGGGTTGGAATCAATTTGTCACTTTGAAACCTAAGTTCCCAGAATCTAAGTTTAAAGGTAGCTAATTAGGTAAGCTATTTAATATTTTGAAACTAATTTGCCTGAGAGCTATTAATGCCCTAATGAATCTTGTTGCAAAATATTCACCAGAATGTTTAATAACATGTAAATTTATCTCAAAGATACAATTTGTACACTTTATTGACAGACCTTTCGATGATTGTGACGTCAGATAACATGTGACGTATTTGTTTATGACGCCAGATATACGAGTGATAGATCAGCTCGTTCTATTTATTGTAGTAGCGTACGCCTCTATGTGCGACTTAATTTTACTATTCACTATTAGCTTTATTATTGGTGACAGTGTTTTCAAATTTTCATTACCTATTTCTCATTATACCTTCTTTCAAATCGATTCAAAATAAATGTAATCTTCGAATTCATTAAATTAACGTAAATCATATTTAACCGAATAAATCTCGCATGATAATATGCTTAGCTCAGACGCACGCATCATCACTTAATGATCATTTGCATAAGAATAGATACATTGGAAAACGTTAATCCTGGCGAGTGTTCTAACTAGGTAGAGGTGGTGGAATTAGAACCTATGAAACGGTCCACCTGTCCTGCTTGGTTCCAATCCCGTTGGATTTTATTCTGGTTGCCAAGCACAATTTTTGTCATGAACCAAGAATGGTGTGATGCGTAGATGTTTTCAACAGATTCCGAAACGTGGATGGGTCTGGATTGAAATCCTGTAGACGCCACTCTGCCACCATTGAACAATTTGAGAAATATAAGATGGCCGCCAATCAATTGTAAATACTAAAAGACAGATACACAAGCCAAGATATTGCATATCTAAATCAAATAAGTTTTGAACTATGTGTTCTTCGTATCAATGAAGTCACTCGTTATATGTTTATGATGAATGGGTGCTTCCATATGTGGAAATCCAAGATAGCCGCCAAGATGGCTGCCAATCAGCCGTAAATCCGACAAAAGAGATATACTGGCAATTATATTGAATATTTCAATCAAATAAGTTTTGAACTATATATTTTCATGTCAAGGATGTCCGCTGGTTAAGCATACAAATTAAAAGACATATGGCATGACCTATTTCAATCAAATAGGTTTTTGTCCATGTGTTCTTCAGATCAATGAACGCACTCTGTATACTTATATGATAATTGGTTGCTTCCAAATCCAAGATGATAACTGCTCTTAATTCTGGTTACTAAGAACGAGATGGAAAACCTATATTGTAGAAAGCAGTGTCTATCATGTATATTTTGGTGGGAAGCGGTAACAACAGCACCGCGTGCAATACTGTCCTCTGGTTCAGGCAAGCATCAGACAGTCTGCATTTGCAAATATAGAGTACGCAAGCTTGTGATATGCACATCTACATCTGAGCGACAAACATGGTGGATCAATATTACACGTGAACTGGAACATTTTTACTATCTCGATTATGGAAACTGAACATCCAGTGACTGAGGAACTGCACAAGCGTACTTAGTAAATTCATCTTTTGTCACCAAAATCTAACTGGAGCTATATTTGGAGTTTTCTCCCCGAAAGCAGTACTTCATTTGTATGAATATTAGTCGTCTGCGTTTTCAATGAATGCCTTCGTGGTTTTATGTTTGTGCAGAAGACACATACCTTTTGGTTTTGTCTTTGTACCGTATATTTTACAGTTTGTCACCAATATCATACGTCTGCCCATCTATAGCAGACAACAAGGGTGGTATTTCCCAGGTGACACATTCCATATCAGTTGTTAAATGAGTGTCCTAGATTATCTCACATGTTTCCTGTATCAAGAATATACACAGCCTCAGTTTGGCCCATACCATAGTGGCATCGTACCATGTCACACACAGTGATGGATTGGCTAAGAAAGGTTATGGAGCAATGACTTTATTTGGCAACAGTGAGACAGATGTTAATTGGTGACCATGCTTGTCTTGTAGGCTTCATCTGAAGTGTTCTGATCAGCATTTGCTTTTTATATTAATCCAATAATAACACAGCCATCTGTGTCACTACGAATTACTTTGATTTCGAAAACTTGCCAATGAAACTGTTTGGTTGGGAAAGCTAACATCCTCTTCCACCTGAATGGTCTAGAAGTCATGTCTCTGGTACACAGTTGTGTTTGATTGTTTACAGTGAACAAATGAGCATCAAATATCATATCAATTTTCTCATATTTTTGTAACCGTTAGCATAATTTGTGGAGGTGAATGATGTGAGTCTAGATACATCCAATGTTCTCAAGAAACAACGGTTGTATAAGAGCATCTAGTGCCACTTCTGTTACTGCTTAAAAAGAGTTTGACGACTATCTACACCTCGATGCCATATTTGACAAGATTCGAATCAATCGATGTCTTTGACACAGCCCTTGCTTGGCCAATAAACATCCTAAACGATGACGCATCAATCTATCAAAATGGAATGGACCTGTACGTTTACACATACTGGGTATTCCAATTTAGTCTATTCTTCAAAGGCAACTATAGCGTAAGAATTTGCATATCTCTGCTTTTCCCTCACGTATTGATGCATGAACTTATGCTGATTATGTCCTAAGATCAACATCATGAACAACACACACATACACGCACGCACGCACGCACGCACGCACGCACGCACGCACGCACGCACACACCTACACGCACGCACGCACACAAACACGCATACAAACACGCACACAGACACACACACGCACACGCGCACACACACGCACACGCACACACGCGCGCGCGCACGCACGCACGTACGTACGTACGCACGCATGCACACAAGCACGCGCGCACGCATGCACGCACACACAATCACCCACAGCATCACCCAAATTTACTAGTGTTCACAAGTGCATCGGTGTTGAGAAGATGACCCGTAGAATTTCATACGGTTTATTGCATTGTTATAGACTTTTATGATGGCTTACTTGTCTCATGCTTCATATTTGATCTCTGAGTTAATTTCATCTTTGTGTGTAGTGACATCCACTTTTGGCATATCATTTAAATGTGCAATTGACCTTGATCTATCTACTACTATGTGTAGACCTAATGCCCCGTTGCTCACAAATGATCGGTGCCCAGTGATGGTGTGTAGGCGTTTGCGATAACAGATATCGAGTTTGTCTAGAGCTGCTTTTGGAGCTGGTCAGCTGTTCCAGTTATACAGCATCAATGATACGCATGGTTTTTTTTTATCAAGGGCATCTTTGATCTACAAATCCATAGCTTCCAGAAGGACTGGAAAGCTATGTTCCGCATGACGCAGCGTGCAGCAATACCAGAAGTACTGCAAAGCGGTGAGCCCAGGACTGTGCCTTTCATCCATGGTTCTGTAGCTCCAGCGCCGCGCTGCTCCACCATTTCTTCCTGGGATACCGACTCGTACTCATGGTGCTCGTCGGCCCGACGATACTGGTTAGCTTGCCTCGGGGATGTGAAAGGGAGACTGTGGGCAACCGGTGACCACAAAGACAGACCGACATCGCGGCTATTAGTGTAACTGGAGTGTTGATGCATTGTAGTTTATAGAATTTGAAGTATTTAATATATTTATAGACCAGTGAGTCGAAAGCAGGATTCTTTGCAAAAATCTAAGCGCAAGCTTTAACAAAGTAATTCGTTTCTTGCGATATATATATATATATATATATATATATATATATATATATATATATATATATATATATATATATATATATATATATATATATATATATATATATAGACGTCTGTTTGGTTATCTCGCCAAAGATACCTAACATATCCGTATATATATATATATATATATATATATATATATATATATATATATATATATATATATATATATATATATATATATATATATATATATATATATATATATATATATATATATATATATATATATATATATATATATATATATATATATATATATATATATATATATATATATATATATATATATATATATATATATATATATGGAAGGTACCCCTGTAAAGTAGGAGTCCTAGCGTGGCTAAATAGTTCAATATAAACTAATGCCTCAAGTGGGCCAATAAATTGGTTTTATGAGAGAAAAGTGCCTCACGTGGGCCTCCGTCACAAAAAAATGCCTACCACGCTGAAGCGGAGGAGGAGGAATGGTCAAGACTGCACTCCCAATTTGGAACAATGCTTAAGGGTGTTGAATTATATATGTGTAGTTACCTATATATAGGGATGTACGCTGGCTTACGTGGAGGCGGTGCGCCACCTTCAACAGAATCCGGCACCGCCACCTCTTATGCTAGTCACTGATTTAGTTGGCGTCGCATTATTTTTGGCGGTCCTTCCTGAACAGCTAAACTAATAGTTAGTTATTGAGCCAAGATATATAGCTGTTTAGGCCTCTAACGTTTTATGCCTACTTAACTTTAATAACGGGCTGCATTCCTGACGGATGCGCTCGGGTATCTATCTCGGAACGTACCCATTGAGCTACTCCCTCAGGCTGACAGTGCGTACATGTTGCCTGGGTGACGAGCCCAAGGCCAATGAGCGACTTCTAATCATGTGTCAGCACAAGCATAAATAACCAGACATGGACAAGATAACACACAGAAGAATTGTATGAGGAGCGTATATATTTATGGCTGGGGCTGAAGAAGCAGATGGCAGACTTTGCTGACCTTCTTGGAAGGCATGGAGAGCTGATTCACTTCTCCCAGTCACCGTAAAGTTAGTCTGAAATACGTGTTTTAGTCGGCGCCAAGCGTGTCGAGAACGAACCATGTGAGATTCGTTCCCTGAACACGCACCCCCCCCCCCCCCCTGGGTAGAGCCATAAGCATATATGGGCCTATGAGAGAGATCGCGTTGTAAAAACGACTAAGTTCGTTAAGGCACATAGTGCGCATGCGCACGCTTAGATACTATTTTTGATGGAGCACATAGTTTACGACCAAGATGGGATGATGCGTTTACTGTACCGAGATGGTACCCTGTAGTCTTTCTTAATTACTTGTTCCCGCGAAATCTGGCATTAATCAAGACCAAAATTCGACGGGCTTTTTAAATCTGTAAACCATTTCAAAATCGGTTAAGAAATGGCTGAGTTATCCACAGAAACCCCTTCTTGATTATCTTCACAATATTGCCGTGACGTCATAACCACGTGGACGCAGAACTTCTAGAATGTTCTAGAACAGTGGACTGCGCTATTATTAGCTACGCTCTGATTGGCTGTTGCTCGGCCGGTGATTGGTTGGAGCTTGCACATGTGACGTCACGAGTAGTATAAAAGGAGACGCGATCCAGAGATCGAGAGCATCCTCGGCTAGGGGCCGAATAGGTTGGACCTGTTCCAGCTACGATCAGCATGACATTACGCAGATCACTTCGCCTTCTGTCGGTTTCTCTCCCGTAACTAGCGGTATCCAACCCAACGCACTAAAGCAATTTTGTAACTCCCCTTACTTGTGGGAGCAATTTGGAACTTTCTAATTATTGTTCACGAATATCAAAATCTACTTCGGAACACGAACTTGCGGTGAGGCCTTTACGGCCTGAATATGTGATTCTACAGATGTAGAGACAGCGATGTACTTTGATGGATGACTCGCCGGATCTGCCGGCCATGCCAAAAAGTGGTATTTCAACCGTCCCCGCACTGATGTCGTGCAGGTTCTTCTAACTTTCAACTGCAGCAAGTAAACTTTGCCAGGTACGTCTTAAGAGCTGGCTGATGTACCCAGCACCGTTAAGCTTTGTTTTGTATCTTCATATGCATCTAACAACCCCCGCTTGTGATTGGGTTGTTGTCAACTTCCATCCATACCATCGGTGTATGGGAACTCTCTTCACAGCAGTAATGCTATTGTATCTCTTACCGACTACTCGTTAGACATTCTATATTGTGCTTACAGTCCTGAGTTCGATCCGCTCCTGTCATGAGAAGCTTGCGGGAATCCTGTTTGCGGGAACCAACCTGCGGGAACTTTCCAGCTTCCTGAGAATGCATCAACTCACATCAAACTAAGAATGACGTATCAATTTCAGTAACACGATAGCCAAACTAAAGAATGGCTACCGAGTATTCTAATTATATCGTATCCGTATAAATGGTCCCGATGACTAAAAGGTACTGTAACGGTCCTAGGATCACTAGTTATAATTTCTGTATATGTTTATAGTTATTCTCATTTTCTGTAAGGTGTTTTCACTAACCGCACCGTAGTAGACTCGTTAACCTGTACTAAAGATATATAATTCTGATCATTTTATACTGTATTGATTGTTCTGGTAAGTTTATATATATATGGCCAGTGGCCATCAGTTCATATGTTTTGTTTGTTTGTAGAAAATATATAGGACTGCAGTGCACGTAGGAAACACTTATATATGCAGCACTTTCTCCCGCCACCAACAATTTTTCACTAAGGTCGCTGTCCATGCTATAACTCTGTTTGGCCCGGCATGCTACTGACTAAAGCCTTTTCTATTCAGCTCGATAGGATAGGTTTAAAATGACTAGAGACAATTTCTTCGTTAGGAAATCTATATTATACTCCTCTCTTCTGGTAGTTGCGATAATTTATCCCCACACTCCGGCAAGATTCATAGCTCTAAAAGTGTGTCTCTCTTCATGTTCCACTCAGCCTTGTGGCTTCTTAATTGTTTGGATGTCCCTGTTGGGGTTTCCGAGTGGTGATGGTCCGGGTGTGGTATCACATACATTCCCTCCGTATCTTCGGATACTTAGTAGTTAGCACTTCTGCCAATGTAGGAAAGCACTGCGAAATCATATCTTAATTATTATTTTATTTGCTGAACAATCCTCCCGCACCACAGTGGAAAACTTGGCAACTTGTATTTAAACCTAACGACAGGTTTAACGGTTAGGTCCATAGGACCCGGTGACGGGCGAGATATGCATCCTACCGAATTCCATAAAAATGTCTGGGCATGATATTTAGATCTGCCACGCCCTCACTGGAAGGACATTTACGGTGGGTATTCATCTCTCTTACCCCCACCATAACGATAAATCAGTTGCCTAAAATGCTTTTGTGAAAAGTAACCAGTGTCTTGTGACGTTTTATGTGGTTATGGAGTAAGATGTCTGGATTCTTATCCAGTTCGGAGATCTTACTAAGTAACATGTATGAGCGCTGTCTTCAGTATTGATGTTTTAGGGCATCTGTTCTCAATGACCACCGTGTCTAACAGCTAGGTAGACATCTGCCATTTGCGGTCTAAAAATAGTTCTTGTTTCTAAAAACTAAAAGCTAGTTAAGCAGAGCAGAAGGCCCGCATAAATAAAGCGGCAACTATTAATTCAGCATCCTAGGAATCACATAAGACGGCAACATGGGAATCCTTTCGGGAATCGTTCATCCCGTCTTCACGTAAAACAGCACGCATCCCTATAGTCATAATCTCATTAGGTATGGTCTTTTCTTTTCAAACATTTTTGTTAAATATTAGAGTTGACCCATTTTGCCTACTACTCTTCTCCCGCTTTAAGCAGTGGCACCATTTTTCCATGACGGAGGCCCGTGCGAGACACTTGCCTCTCGCAAGGATTCAGCGATGACGGTCCATGCGAGGATAATACTCCTCACCCAAACTAGCACTAGGAGTAGTGCCCACGTGAGGCACATGATTTTTCGTCACTACAGAGATAATCTTCTTTCCTTACAGCTTAGAGGTATAATAACTTATATTAAGTTAATTAGTTAATTCTCGTGTACACGAGCCTCCCTTGGGGGATACCTCTGTGAACCTACGAGTCTGTGTGGTACCTCCGGGAGCCCCATGTTTAAAAGTTCATCTGGCTGTCTCTATGTCTTGTATTTTCGTATGCTCATTGGTTTTATCTAGCATACTCGACAGTCTGTTTAGGTAAAATCATTGTATAGACTTATTTTAATTAGGTCACCAAAATCAAATCTTGTAGGTCCATAGATCACGAAATTGCTAAGGACGTTTTTGTTACCCATAGGGCAGTCTCGTACAGGATCCGTCACCCCGAGACTGGATGCTAACCAGCGTCATCATTCGTCATTCACTTGTGGTACGGCGAGTCGACATCACACACCGGAATGGCCCGACACTACCCCGCGAGCTACAAGTGGTGCCCGCATGAGGCACAAGATTTTTCGTCACTACAGAGATAATCTTCTTTCCTTTCAGCTTAGGGTTATAATAACTTATATTAAGTTAATTAGTTAATTCTCGTGTACGGGAGCCTCCCTTGCGGGGAAACCCCTGCTGACCTATGAGTCTGTGTGGTACCTCCGGGAGCTCCATGTTTTAAAAGTTCATCCGGCTGTCTCTATGTCTTGTATTTTCGTATGCTCATCATTTTATCTAGCATACTGGACAGTCTGTTTTAGGTAAAATTATTGTTTATATTAAGTTAATTAGTTAATTCTCGTGTACACGAGCCTCCCTTGGGGGATACCTCTGTGAACCTACGAGTCTGTGTGGTACCTCCGGGAGCCCCATGTTTAAAAGTTCATCTGGCTGTCTCTTTGTCTTGTATTTTCGTATGCTCATTGGTTTTATCTAGCATACTCGACAGTCTGTTTAGGTAAAATCATTGTATAGACTTATTTTAATTAGGTCACCAAAATCAAATCTTGTAATCCCATAGATCACGAAATTGCTATGGACAGGTATACTGGTGACACAAACCCTTGGGATGCGACCATTGTATTTAATATTCGTGACGATGGTCGCACGGCCCCACCGGAACGATTGAGTTCCACCGGCCTTAGGAGCCGGTTTTTGTTACCCGCAGGGCAGTGTCGTTCTGGATCCATCACCCCGAGACCGGATGCTAACCAGCGTCATCATTCGTCGTGCACTTACGGCATGGCGAGTCGACATAATACACCAGAATGGCCCGACACTACCCCGCGAGCTACAGAGATTCGTTATGAGGTTCACTGCTACGCCATTCCTAATATAATTAATGTTTGTGCAGTGAATCCTACTTTGGCTTAAAGACTATCCTAGATGTACTGGTAAATGTACAGGGGAAGTGTGTGAGACGTCGCCGTTTCGATTCTAGCCATCAAGAAACCTCAGCAATGTGTTGGCCGGAGAGTCACATAAAGAGACAACTGCTCTAGAAGTAATTTAGAAGGCCGTCAAATTAGTATCCAATTATGGAAACTCGGCTTGCTATGTAGCTTCAGCAGTGAGGGGAAAGAGGCTTTAGAATTAACTGCACTCCTTTAAGCATTGCGCGGTTTAAAAGATATATAATATTTAACAAATAACAAATAAACAGTGTTTTAACGCCGCTCGTCGTGTGACAATTCTATACTCTACAATTAGATCTAGCTGACCTACTGTGTTTATGTGTAATCAGCGACAGAGAACGAAAATAACTATGTTCCAATGAAAATGAGCACCCATTAGTCATCAGCACAATATTCGTTTACGGCACAGTGGTTTGTTCGCACCTGTTAGTCATCAGTGCAATGTTCAGTACGGAACAGTAGTTGTGACGCCTGTTAGTCACCAGCGCATGTTGACACAGTAGTTGTTGGCGCGGTATTCAGGAAGCAGTGCAGTATTCTCGATGTTGTTGGCGCCTCTTAGTCATTGGCACAAAAACAATAGCGCACAAATTATACAGTCGAATTTGCTGTGGTGATTGAAGCACACAGGATCTTTGGTGCGGAAGTCAAGTTGCCTTTATTGGTGAAGAGGCTGAGTTTATAATAGATATGGCACAAGAAGATCAGTGCGCTTAGCTCAGCAACGGCGCTGAAAGCAAGGTTCACAATAAGAACAGTGTCAAAACAGTGAAGAGAGCACTGGATACGTGCTGGTTTCTAACTACCACATTTTGGTGTGGTACGCCGGTTTGGCGAGATATCAGAGATAACCAATCGTCTCACATACTGGGTTGGATGGTATAGACCAAAAAGAATGGACTAACAGGTCCCGGCGATTCCTTCCTGGGAACACGTCACAACTGATGTAGGCGACGGTACTGTTCCCGACGAGTTGGCTGAGGCAACCTGATTTTAACTTGTTTTATTGACCCCTAATGAGGGGTTCCACAAATGAGTTGGCGCCGTGAATACGAGTACGGCTCCCAGTCACGGTTTCAAATGCTGTTGTGGAATATGCTGGTGTAGATTGCTTATAGCGAGCTCTGCATAGTAAGACTATAGGTAATGTCTTCCACACTGGGCAGACGCCCTGTTCCGACTGATGAATACTGCCAGTGCGACTCCTTATATACTCTATGGTGACCAATCAACAGTCACCATAGCAGAGCAAACCAATCCTCGCGCAACTCGTGGTAGAGATAGCATGAGGGTAACGCGTACTTGTTACGTCACGCTACCTTCACCCTACCAGCACATGCGCGATGGCGATCTACACCAACTTATTAAAAATTAAAACGGGTCAAACGTTTATTCACTGATATCTCAGCCATTCCTAGTCCGATTTTAATTCTGTAAATGGATTCGTTTTTCTCAATGAATGCTGGTACTGATTAATTCCAAGTTGAATGGAAAGGGCTTAGTATTCAGGATTCTCAAAATACAGACAGCCATATACATAAGAATGCCATTCCCCACACGCTCTGTACAGCGTAGGTAGGCTATCTTTTATTGGTGCACATGTTCGATAGGCGTATCTCTCTCTCTCTCTCTCTCTCTCTCTCTCTCTCTCTCTCTCTCTCTCTCTCTCTCTCTCGCTTTGTCTCTCTCGCTTTGTCTCTCTCTCTCTCTCTCTCTCTCCCTCTCCCTCTCTCTCTCTCTCTCTCTCTCTCTCTCTCTCTCTCTCTCTCTCTCTCTCTCTCTCTCTTCTGTAGCTATACCCACAGATCTATAACCAGTGGGTGGCGAAGCTGAGCATCTCAGACTGGCCCGTTTTGTACCCGGCTAACACGGGCTGATTCGTACCCGACTGAGCGATCGACGCTACAGTTAGCCACCACGAAGTGGATCGTCATTTTCTTTAGTTTGTATATAGATATATGTGGGTGAAAAAGATTCTAAATTTTTAGTTAGCTATTGGGAGAAGTTCGTCAATGGGTTTCGTTTCCTCGTCTATGAAGGCCACATCGTCAGCATAGTCCATCTTTGGCGGGATACCCAGTATTGACACTGGGGGTTGGGTCTTGTGGAATTTTCCTGCACGGATTTCAATGCAGCCGCAAGGTAACAGGTGAAAAGCGCAGGGGATAGACCATCTCCCTGTGGGGAGCCGATTGATGTCTCAACCTCTACAAACTTCATTGACTTGCCTCATACTCTCGGCTTGGTGTCTGCAAGCAGTTAGTCTCACTAGCTGTAGCTAATCTTCATTGCAACTATTCTGGCTTAGTACATCTATTATCTCTGAGAGTTTAATTATGTCGAGGCTCGTGACATGTCAATGCTCATTTTGTGGAAATCCCGGTGTTTGGATATGACTACCGACACAAGCATGCATTGAGTCCATACCATGTCTGCGCAGCTGTGTCCACGTTTGAAACCACTCTGACATGATCCAGTGAAGTCATCGATATTGTCTCGGATGCGGCCTAGAGTAACATTGGATAGGATTTTCAGTATGCTGTTGAGGAGCACAATGGCCGCAGGTTGTTTGGGAACCAGGTGGCTTCTTGGGCTTACATAGCGCGATAAGGGTACCTTGGCATACAGCGTCGATGGGGGAGGTGATGCAAAAAAAGCGGAATCGATTAGGTGCGTGATCGGTTTTGAGATAATATCATTTACATATTTGAATAGTTCATTGCTCATGCCATCACAACCAGAAGCACGCCCATTTTCAGCGCTTTAAGTGACTTCTGAACTTCTGCTGTTTTAATTGCTGTTAGTAATGGCCGGGGGTCTCACGAGAACGGGTGTACGGGCTCGTCGTGGTCAGTAAACTGTTCCTTGAACCATTCTCGAATCGCATCGGCTTTGCCCTGGCCAGTTCCCATAAAGTGACCTTTAGAGTTTTGTACAGTGAGTAGTGGTGTGTAGTCAGTAACTCTCATGGCTCGGGCTGCCCGAAACATTTTGTGACAGTCATCCCTGGCAGTGATTTCATCTGCTATATGGAGTCTGCTTGTTGAATAGCAAGATCCTTTAAGCATTCGCTAATGTGGCACAGAATGTTATTGCGTTCCCCGCATAGTTTGGTGTGGTCTTCACTTTGACCACTTTGATAGATGCACAGCCGTAATGCTTTCTGCTCTGCTGGCAGTTTTACTACTAGAGGGTCGTCAGTATACCTAGTTCGGTTGTTTTTAGAACACCTATGGTGCTGGTAGCTGATGATTCCATAAATTTTGGTCTTTTGGTTAGGGCTTTATTCGGATGGGAGCTAGCGTCGATGTTAGCTACTTCTCGAGGGGCCTTTTTGTATGCAATTTGAGTGTCAGTGTCGCTGATGAGTTTGGGTAGGTTGTAGGTGACTACCCTCTTGCCTGGTATGGCGTTTATACATTAGGTAGAGATGGAGGCGTGCAATGACTGACTTAGTAGGGGGGTTGCTTCTGTTTTGCATAGTATGAAGACTATTTGGTTAAAGACAGCTGATGTAGCCTTAGATCCTTTTGAGGCTTTTTGATCAGCAATGCATCTGGTCCATGTTGTCTGGTGGCGGCATTGGTGTTTGAAAGCCGTATTTGTTGCAAATAGGCCATTATACAGTATTCGATATGTTACAATGCGTTACAATTATTAATGTTACAATGAAGGAATCCAGTCTATCAGTCAAATGTATGAGGTCATAAATAATGACATCCCATGTAGGTAGACATCACAATCAATTGCGTCATGAATGACGTATCAATGTCCGTAGTAAATGCTTAAGAATCCGTTAAAATGGCTGTATTCGCCTGGGACTTTTCTATAGAGCAAATGTGCTCGCGAACTTGCCAAAATGTGCTCTACGCAAACGTACCAGTCGAATACAAAAACCGCAGTAGTATGGAAAGTTCAGAAACTGACTAAATTGCCTAAATATTACTATCTTGAAAATAAAGCCCACTTTTCAGCGCTGTTTTCAGACATAGTGAATGCTGAATAATATGACTCCACACCATCACTCACGTATTGCCGTCATAATCAATTACGTCAGTGGTAGGTTGACGTCACAATCACAATTGGCAGACAATAATCCGTCATGAACCTGGAATAGTCCGTCAGTGGTACGAATTATATGCCTTTCTATTTAATAAATATTCATTTGAATATGCCGAAACTAATTTGACGGGGCCATTACGCAGCAACAGTCTCAAGCCAACTTAGTTTCAAAATATACAATAGGTTAGCTGTATAGTTACCGTGAAATTGGGATTCTGAGAATTCAGAATTCAAAGTATATAAATCGATCACAACACGCCCAAACATGGACGGAGCTTACCTAGAGATGGGCCGGGAATAGCTAAAAAGTAGATTTACCATGCAAATGTGTGGTCGTGAATTGACACGTGACTAGGCCGTTGTGACACTGTATTCATCGCTGTACTGTACTTTTGGGAATTTTAACGCTATTCAATTTTTGTAGTATGGAAATCCCGTGCAAAAACAATTACCCCAGATGGCACATTCTCATTGACCATTCAGTGGATGAGCTTTCATCTACCAGTCGACTTATGAAATATCCGGATATTTTCGGATGTTTTCATATATTTATATGAATCCATGATGGTCGATTGGTTACTTCCGGTCAGTGCTGAAAATGTGGGAACAAACATTCGTTAGTTTTATATCAAGAATATTTTGATAAACCATTAATATATGTTGAAATTAACAACATGTATGTATTATTTAAATGGAGTTATGAATCGGCCAACTTCAATTTCAAATTGTTGCGACACTAGAACACGTGTGGTGTGCAATGGTTAAGACATGCGGTTTTTCAGAAATGAAAAAAATATGCCCAACAGACTGCCAAACACACACAATTATGCCAGTTTCGAGTCGAGTCACAAGGAAAAACATGACAGAACACTTTCATTACCTTGGTATATGTTGTTCGTATGCTGGAATGTTATGGTTTAAGCATCTGCGGCCGCAATAGAGGAAAGAAGCATGGATGCTATTAGTCCATCAAGTACATGACAATTACAAGACATAGGCACATTCCACGCAACTTCGATGTCAATAGCTCATCATCAAGTGAGCTGAAAATCACCATATTCCTTTGGCCTATTAATGACACTTACATACCCATATATTGAGGACAGACAAAATGACTTCACAATCAAAAGATTCAAGAGCGAACTAACACAGGATTCAACACCTGTTATCCGGTCATCAACCTGTCGTTATTCCCTTGACTTAATTCCGCTCTCCTTGTGGAGAATATGATGAGTATCATACTATCATGGCCCGAAAAAGCAGGAAATGCCAGAAGCTATTGTCAAAAAGTTGTTCATCGTCATAAATCCTTAGCACACCAAGGAATTTTTGTGGAAAGATCACAAAGGACGTTTCCAGTTTATCCATCCATCATCTGACGTCATATGACGTCGTAATTAACTAAGTGACATGTAGGAATTGATAGTCATGGATTTCATGGATAGATCGATCCCAGCGAGAGCGAGGTGTGGGTGGAGCTTAACTAGGGGTGGGCGGATCATAGCTAAGACTGGAAAGGTACATTGGATGGAAGGCGATTCAAGGAATATGATTCATTGGAGCTGAACAGGTAGGATGATGAAGCCTATATTTTATGGCTAGTTAATGAAATCACGCCGTGCTTTGTTGCCACAGGTCATATTCATTGTGCACGATACGGTCTCATCTTCACCTACCTCATATTAATGCGAAAGGTGGAGGAGGAAACTATGGCGTGATTGCATGTTCAACGCCATAGGTGATGGAAATTAGAAGGGTATGCGGATGGAGATGTATTTTGAGATTGTCTTTATACACTATGCACATTTGGCAGGGGGTCTCTTTGGCGTGTTATTGATTACATGTAAAATATGTACATTTGTGGGTAACTGGGAATTAGGGCTACACATAGTAGTAGATGGATCAAGGTCATCAATTGCACATTTCAAGGATAGGTTGTGAACAATAGCAAATATGGGTGACGCTTTATGTGAATGTGTGTACGTGTGTATGAGCGTCCGTACCTGCGTGCGTGCCTATGTGCGTGCGGGCGTGCGTGGTGACTGAAGCATATGAATGAGTATCAAGACACGAATGTAAAAGCGAGGACAGGTCCAGCAGAAGAGTATTCATCTGGATATCATGATGTTGGTCGTAGGACATACTCCGCTATGGACTAGCATAAGTTGATGCTTCACGACTTAAACGGAAAAGCAGAGATAAGTTAATATGCAAACTGTTACGTCAAAGTCGTCTTTGAAGAATAAACAAAATTGGAACGCCCAGTTGGTGTACACATGCAGGTCAAAAGTGGTACTAGATGCTCTTAAACAACCGTTGTTTCCTGAGAACATTGGTTGTGTCTAGACTCTCATCATTCACCTCAACAATTTATGCTAACTGTTACAAAAACAAGAGAAGATTGTTATGATATATGATGGACATTTGTTCACTATAAACAATCAAACACGACTGTGCACCCAGAGATATGACTTCTAGACCATTCATATGGAAGAGGATGTTAGCATCCTCTATCTCACTGTTGCTAAATAGCGTCATTGCTTCATAACTTCTCTCATCCTATCCATCACTGGGTCTGATACGGTACGATGCCACTATGGCATAGGCCAAACTGAGGTTGTGAATATTATTGATACAGGAAACGTGTGGTATCTAAGAAACGCATTGAACAACTGATATGGAATGTGCCACCAGAGAAACAGCACCATTGGTGCCTGCTATAGATGGCATACGTATTATATTGGTGAGACACTGTTAAATATACGTTACAAACTGTCGGTTTCAAAGACAGAACACAAACGTATGTGTCTGCTGCGCAAATGTATGTGTTTGTGGCGCAAACATAAAACCTCACCATCAACCATGAAGGCTCTCATCGTAAACACACATGCCTCATTTTCTGACATACGCATGAGGTACTGCTTTCAAGGAGGGAAGTCCAAATATAGCTCCAGTGAGATTTCGGTGACAAAAGATGAATTTACTAAGTACGCGTGTGCAGTTCCTCAGTCACTGGATGTTCAGTTTCCATAATGTAGATAGTAAAAATGTTCCAGTTCACGTGTAATATTGATCCACCATGTTTGGCGCTCAGATGCAGATGTGCATCTCGCAAGCTTGCTTACTCTATGTTTGCAAACGCAGACTAGCTGATGCTTGTGTAAACCAAACGATAGTATGGCACGCGGTGCTGTTGTTACCGCTTCCCACCAAAATATTCACGATAGACACTGCTTTCTACAATATATTCTAGTTCTACAGCAAATTTATCTGTTTTCCATCTCGTTCTTAGTAACCAGAATTAAGAGCAGTTACCATCTTGGATTTGGAAGCAACCAATCATCATATAAGTATACAGAGTGCGTTCATTGACCTGAATAACATATAGACCAAAACCTATTTGATTGAAATTGTTCATGCTGATATATGTCCTTTAATATGTATGCTTAACCGGCGGTCATCCTTGACATGAAAACATTTACTTCAAAACTTATTAGATTGGAATATTCAATATTTATGCCGATATATCTGTTTTGTCGTATTTGCGGCTGATTGGCAGCCATCTTGGAGGCTATCTTGGATTTCCACATATGGAAGCAGCCAATCATCATACACGTATAACAATTTACTTCATTGACACGAAGAACATATTGTTCAAAACCTATTTGATTGAAATATTCAATATCAGCTCTACCTAGTCAAACACACGCCAGGATTAACGTATTCCAATGCATTTATTCTTATGCAAATGATCATTAAGTGATGCTGCGTGAGTCTGGTCTAAGCTTATTAACATGCGAGATTTATTTGGTTACATATGATTTACGTTAACTTTAATGAATTCGAAGATTACCTGTATGCAAAACCGATTTGAAAGAAGGCAAAGAATTATACAATGTAAGATACGGAATGGAGATTCGAAAACATTATCACGAATAATAAAGCTAATAGTGAATGATAAAATTATGCCACGCAAAGAGGCATACGCTACTACAATAAAGAGAACGAGCTGATCTATTACATATTATTAAACATTCTGGTGAATATTTTGAAACTAGATTCACTATTGTAGCAACACCGTTCAGTCAAATTAGTTTCAAAATAATATTCAATAGCTTACCTAATTAGCTACCTTTAAACTTAGGTTCTGGGAATTTAGGTTTCAAGGTGACATATTGATTCCAACCCTCGCAAATAGGAGGAGGAGCTTAGGCAAAAATAGGTGGGGCATAGCTAGATATGGATCCATTTATATGTAGTGCCGTGTCAGAACATGCTCTTCTGCAGAGATAAGGTCCATTGGATTAAACACAGTAGTTCTTTATATAACATTTTATTTACAAATAAACGTCAATTACTATAATATGCAATAAGTTGATGCTGTATAACGAAGAGGAAACAGTATTGAAACAAGCCGATTATGGTTTGGATAACAACGGTTTTCAGCACACGCTTCAAAGTGAGTAACAGCTGTAATTAGAACGTTCTTTCTGAATCCAGTGTTGTTGTCGTCGTCGTCTTCTTCTTCTGGTTCTTCTTCTTCTTCTGGTTCTTCTTCTTCTTCTTCTTCTTCTTCTTCTTCTTCTTCTTCTTCTTAGTTGAAGTCGCATGAATGAGAGCTCTCCAATTTCACAGTGTTTTTGCGTGTTTGTGTCTTGATGTTTAATCGTATCTTGTACAGTGTCTTTATTAACGTTTTCTATTTTATGTTTGTGACATTATTTTCGTAATTTGTTGTTGTTTAACTACGTACTTTGATAATTTAAGTTTTGAAGTTAGTCAGTTTGTAGTAATACATAGGCGCCATTAAGCTAGCCGGCCTGTCGGCCTAGCCGCTGGTCAGTGTAAGGCGAGCTTGAGCAAGCTTTTGTTTACTAACAATGAGCACCTTCGCGGACAGAGTGAAAAAATCTCCAGGAGCAGTGACAGGTACGTTAGCTGATTATGAGCCTTTTGAAGGCATAGTTAGAAAGAATGGAGTGAGAACTGACTACCTGGAAGGGGTAGCAATCGAGGAGTACGTGAAGAGTGCAGCCGCGGTTGTCTCCGCTGGGCACATCGTCGCTGCCTCCAGAGTGAAAGGGGGGGGGGTGTATTAACATGTTTGTGAGAACTGATCGTGATGTGACGAAGTTATGCCTAGAAGGGATACAAGTAGCTGGTCGTTTCCATAACATGTTTTCCCTTGAAAAAGAACCGACTAAAATCGTTATCTCTAAGGCTCAGCCATTTATCCCAAACCTTCTGATCACACAAGCACTGGAGTCTTATGGTAAAGTCGTAGGCACTTTTAGGGGCATACCATTAGGCTGTAAAACACCTGAACTTAAGCACGTGAAAAGTTTCAGACGGCAACTACAAATCGTCCTTGAAAAGGGTGCTACGCTGCCTGAATTTCTCGATGTCGTCTGTGACAATAAATCCCATCGTCTTTTCATATCGAATGATGAAATTGTATGTTTCTTTTGTCATCTTAAGGGGCATTTTCAGAGATCTTGCCCAAAAAACAGGTTGCCAGTTCGAACTTAGAAAATACCCAGGTGGTCGTGGATGATACTGCGGACAGTTTAAACACTGAACTTATCGTTAATAATGACAATTTTCCCGCAGCTCTGGGTCCGTCATCATTGACTGATAAATCTAACAAACATCTGTTAAATAGATCGTCAACAAACAGTTCATTAAACAGATCACCGAAAAAGTCACCAAGCAAAAAGCGTCAAAAAATCCAATTGAACAATCCGTTCGAAGTTTTAAATTATGACAGTGATGAGGAAATCCGTCCAGCTACCCAGTCGCAAAACGGACACAATAATATTAACGTTATTAACCAGGATGATCAACCTGAGTGTGGTGATAACGCAATACAGGTAGACGTTCACCGGGAGGCGGAGATGACACAAGATGACGTCATGACTGCTGCCGTAGTAAATGAGCCGCCATCGTCAGTCTTTACAGAGGGGCCTGTAATTTTGTCTAGTGATCGTGGTGACACCCCAATTCCAGTGTTAAAACCAGGACACGATCCTTGCGAGGATGTGAGGGTATTTGCCGATGCGGTTGAGATGCTACCAGTCTCCCAAGAGACTTTATTGATGAATTCTTTTGAAGAGGACAGTTCCGAATGCGACACCATGTCCATTGTTTCGGAGATGTCGGATGTCGGCGAGTTAGAAGATTCAAGGGAGACAACTCTGTCCCTTGAAGATGTAAAAATGTTCGTCGAAAGCATAAAATATAGCAAGAAGGTTATAGAAAAGTGTAGGGATTTTCAGTCCAACTTTAAGATCCTAATTCATCAACTAATCAGGTTAAAAAAGCAATCGAATACTGATCAACCCATGAAATCCCAGATTTGTAAAATAATTACAAAGTTGCACCGTAGCCAGAAAAAATGAAAAGGTGTCCATTTTGTATTTGTACTTTACTGTTTAAGCATATTAACACTGATACTCATGTCTAATTTTATTGTACTCAATTTTATCTTAATATTTTATATAATGGCATCTCTTTGATTTGTATCCTTAAACACGAGAGGTTGTCGAGATTCTTTCAAAAGATTTCGCATGTTTCATCAGCTGTGTTCGGAACTCAAAGCAGATGTAGTATTCTTACAAGATATTCATACGAGCAGGTCTGATGAATCTGTTTGGAATCTATTATGGCGGGGTAAAACAGTTTTCTCACATCTGTCCAAAAATAGTGCTGGGTTGGCAATTTTATTTAGACCTAATTTAGATGTGACTCTGCCTGAGACGAAAACTATTGTACAAGGAAGGATTTTGCATGTTACTGTTAAAATGAAGGATTTTAATTTCTATTTAATTAATTTGTATAATCCTACAGAATGCGCAGATAAACTGAGATGTATTGAATCTCTGAAAGCTCATATTGCGTCACTAACTCACCCGTATCCTATAATAATTGGTGGTGACTTTAATTGTTCTTTGGACCCCACGATTGACAGAACATCGGCCGTCGAACCTCACCCGTCAGCCGCTGATGCTCTGCAATCAGTGGTAAGTTGCCATGATCTCATAGATACATTTCGCTACCTTCATCCCCATGCAAAAACATTTACCTGGAAACGATCAAATGAAACCGCATCTAGAATTGATCATTTTTATATCTCTAATTATTGCAAGCAGATTGTTAAATCATGCTCTGTTGTACCTTGTTTGGACTCTGACCATGATTTTGTTATGTGCACCATTCTTTGTAAAAACAGCAAACGAAAGAGTTCATATTGGTGCTTAAATACATCTCTCTTAAAAGAGCCACAGTATTTTAATTTGATAACTGATTTTTGGAAGAGCTGGCGGGAAGAGAAAGTGAATTTTGATTGTTTACATGACTGGTGGGACATGGGTAAAAAGCACATAGCTACCATATCGCAGCGTTATTCCCGTGAACGGGCTGAAATCTTACGTGAGAAAAAATTGCAATTGGAATCTGAAATAGATTTATTATCTTCCATGCCACAGAATAGTGATGATATAAGCCCTCTGTTAGAACAAAAACGATATACATTAGATGATTTACTCAAACATCATGCTAGAGGCGCATGGGTAAGATCACGATTTAAACATCTCAATGAATCTGACAAACCTACTGAATATTTCTTTAATTTAGAACATAAACAAGCATGTAATCGAACGATGTCACATCTAACGCTGCCAGATGGTAGGGCTGTAAATAACGAAGTCGAAATAATAAAGTATGCTACTGAATTTTATAGCGCATTATATAGTAATGCACCAGTATGTAAACAATCAGAGAATGCTCTTTTAGCAAATCTCCCCCAGGTGAGCGAAGCATCAAAAAATGATTTAGACAAAGTACTGATTCTGTCGGATTTTATCAATGCTGTTAATAAAATGAAAAACAATAAGAGTCCTGGAATTGATGGCTTGGCGTCAGAGTTTTATAAAACATTTTGGGAAGTTATTAAACAGGATTTTTTAGACGTTTTTAATCATGCAATTGAAGATATGATTTTACCTACATCTTGTCGACGCGCTGTCATAAATTTGCTTCCGAAGAAGGGTGATCTTAGTTTGATAACCAATTGGCGACCTGTCTCTCTCCTATGTGTTGACTTGAAATTTTTTTCAAAAGCCTTATATAATCGTATAAGTACATGCCTAAATGAAATATAGATCAGAGCTACTGTATTCCGGGTCGTAGAATTTCTCATAATATTCGACTAATATCGGATGTTATTGACTATTCAAATTGTTTAAATTTGCCTCTTGGTGTAGTGGCTCTGGATCAACAGAAGGCGTTCGACAGAGTCAGTCACACATATTTGTTCGATACTTTAAGTGCATTTGGTTTTGGAGATCACTTCATTCGTTGTATTCGCACGCTCTATAGCAGTAATTTTAGCATTCTAAAAATAAACAATTCGCTCTCCGCTCCGTTCGCTTTCAAGCGTGGGATCAGGCAGGGCTGTTCTCTCTCGGGCGCTCTGTATGCGATTTGTATTGAACCTTTGTTGTATAATTTGCGATCTGAAACGGGACTAAAGGGGAGAGCACTGCCTGATGCTACGGGTGAAAGAGTTGTCTGTTCCGCTTATGCAGATGACATTACAGCGTTTCTTACATGTGCGGCGGATTTTCTATCATTGAGCTATTGGTTAAGATTATATGAAGACGCTTCAAATGCAAAGGTTAATTACGAGAAAACACAAGGTCTCTGGGAGGTTTTTGGCATAATCGCACTGACCAGCCATTGGAGATAGTGTGGAATAACACTGGCCTGGTCTTTCTAGGCGTTCATATTGGAAATTCGGAAAATTATTCGAATATAAATTGGGATTCACTAGAAATAAATGTGAATCAGAAACTTGGTAATTGGCTTAACTTATCTAAAGCATTGTCACTGAGAGGCCGAATTATTGTAACTAACCTATTAGCTGCTTCCCAGCTTTGGTATAAATTTGCGGCCCTGAACCCACCCAACGTTCTGGTCAATTCAATTCAGAAGCGACTGGTTAATTTTATTTGGCAGGGAAAACATTGGATAACAAAAGAACATCTTAGAAAATGGTGGCCAAGGTCTGGTTGATATAAGAGCTAGAATACAGACTTTCCGGATTCAGTATGTACAATGTCTATTGAACTCTAATTACTCACACCCATGTTTCAATTTCACGAAATGGTTCTTGAATCGAGTGCATAATATGAAATATGATAACCAGTTATTTTACATTGATCTCACTTCTAATATGTATGAACATTTACCATCTTTTTATAGGTCATTGTTTAACGTATGGGGTTCTTTTAACATTTCAAGGCAATCAACACCAGTCTGTAAAGCGGATGTCCGGAATGAAGCACTCTTCCTGAATCCTTTCATCCGCAATGTAAACACTGGCTTAAGTCTGTTTTATCAAGATTTCATAGATAGAGGGATTACTACTATTGGTAATATAGTATCTGGTGAACATAAAATATCTATTGATCAATTGTCACAGAAAGTAAAATTCAACTCGAAGAGACTATTAGAGCTCAAATTAAACACTTTGTGGAATAGTATAAACCCTGTATGGATTGGTTTACTAAAGGAATCTAGTCATAATCCTCAGTCTTCATATGATATTCAACTATCTTGTACTTTCAATGACGCCGAATATTGCGTATCCACACACACAGGTTGTAAATCAGATTTCTACAAGCTGTCAGTTTTCAAATCGTATGATGCTGTTTTTAAGATCTCTGGCCGAAGTATTTGGGCTGATATTTTATCTTTAAGTATCACACCATTGGAACACTGTCGCTGCTTTTATGAACACCCCTGTACACCTTATGAAGATGATATATCATGGAAGATTTTGCATGGGGCACTAAATACTGGTGTGTTTCTTTACCATGCAGGATACCGTCCTAACGATGATTGTCCGTCCTGTGCAGAGCGGGAGGACCTTACGCATATGTTTTTAGCTTGTCCTCGTCTTCAACCATTGCTGTTGCTCGTTCGTAGAACTGTCCTTAAATTGTTAGATATTAGTGAATTTAAAGCTGAAAACTACATAAAATGTTTCACTTGTCCAAATTGTCCTTCTTGGGATGAACGGAAAGTAAAGCATCGCCTCGCAAATTGGGTAATGGCAAATGCAAAAATGGCCACATATATAACACGGCAGCGTCTTCTTGATGGCCAAGAACAAACAGACCCAGTTAAAGCCTTTATATCAAGGCTACGATCACGAATCCATATTGAATTTCAGCATCAGCAAAACATAGGATCTATAGAAACTTTTCTGAATTTCTGGGCTATAAATGAACTTCTATGCAGTGTACAAGATGATGAATTAAATCTCAAGGGACTCGTTTGACCGTGTGTTTTAATTCGTTGTTTGTACCTTGTTTTGGAGTATGATGACAGTTGTTAAAGCTGATGTATTTTATTGTGTCTTTCTATTAAAAACCTTTAGATCTAGTCATGAAGATATTTTATTTTTTATTTATATTGTGCATTTTCCTTTAGCAATATGATACGTTGTATTTTAATTTTTGTTTCTTAACAGCATAATCTATAACATTTCAAATTTGGTATATTTAATGTGAACATGTGATATCTTCCTGATAAATTGTTAATAAAGTACCATGAAAAGTCTTCTTCTTCTTCTTCTTCTTCTTCTTTGAGAAAAGACGTGTTTTAGAAGAGCTCTCAGTTTAGTCCGTTTGTTGACTGTTTATAATTGTCAGTTGTGTTTACTTTTTGTCTTTTGTATGCGCTAACGCGTATGTGCTTATGTTTGTGTTAATAACTTTGCGTTTTATTAATGTGTTCATACATAATTTGATTTTTCTCTGGTTTTCGTAACTCTATATATACTTGTAACACTTATAGCACCATTAGCATAGGGTAGTCGGCCTGTTGGCCGAAGTGGACGCTTGATTAGGCTATTGTGTTTGGACAATGGCCAGACAGGTTAGTTATGCGGAGCGCCTGAGAGAGACTCGAAGTGACCCCGTCACCACCCCTGCTTTAGATTACGAACCATTCGCGGGCATTGATAGGAAACATGGTGTACGCGTTGATAGTCTAGCTGGTGTGGCGGTAGAGGCCTACGTAAAAGGCGCTGCCGCCGTCGTAAAGCCGGAGAATATTGTAGCTGCTTCACGAATTAAAGGAGGAATCGCGGTTTATGTCAAAACGGAGCAACAAGTCAATAGACTGTGTCTTGCCGGTATAAACGTAGGTGGCTGCTACCACAATGTGTATTCCTTGGAGAATGAGCCGACGAGATTAATTATATCTAATGTCCCACCCTACATCCCGAACTTTGTTATTAAACAAGCGTTGGAAAGCCAAGGAAAGGTGCTCGGAAATTGCCGGCCAATACCTTTAGGCTGCAAGTCACCAGAGTTAAGCCATGTGAAAAGTTTTAGGCGGCAGATCCAGATTGTAATGGAAAAGTCCCCATTACCGGGGTTTTTGGACATCCCGTACATAGGAAGGTCCCATAGACTATTTATAAGTACGGACGAGATTGTCTGTTTTAAATGTTCTCAGAAAGGACATGTTCAACGCTTTTGCCCATTGAATGACATTCACGACAATTTGGTGGGTCATGATAACTTTAACAACAATGTTGCGGACGAGCCGGTCAACAGTAAAAATCGTGACGTCATACCGATTTCCGATCTTGTGCTAAATGATAACAATTTTCCACAAACACTGTCACAAAGAAACGATAAACCAGTTGATAAAGCCAGTAAATCGTCACCTAAGAAATCACCTCAGAATAAACGTCGTAAGACTCAGTTTTCCAATCGTTATAGCGTCTTGAGCGATGATTTAATTGTCACTGATCCTGAAACCGATAATGAGGTGGACATTACCAGTGCACCGTCGAATAATTCCACTGTTGTAGATGATGCTACTTCAATGGACCAGGCTACTCAGCAAAACTCTGTTCATAGATGAACCTGGTAATTCCAACACGGCGGCCAATGGGGACTCTGCTGTCACTGTCATTCAAATTCACCGTGAATCGGAATTACACGACCCTGTTCTATTATCTGACGAGGGTTGTATAGCTGAAAAAACTGTTATTTCGACACAAGAAATCCTAAGTGAACTCGATGTAAATATCTCATTGGCGAAAGCAACCAGTGTTAATAATGCATCTATAGTTTTCAAACCTGGACATGATCCTTGTGATTCGGACAGGCTTGGAATAGAAGCAGGTGGTATGCCGCCTTTATCGCAGGGTGAACTGCTGGACGATGACACCAGCGACGCTGACAGCATGTCTATTGGTTCAGAACTTTTGGACATGACAGATTTTATTGATTCAAGGGAGGTAATGCCCTCTCTTGAAGATGTGAAACTATTTATAGAAAGTGTAAAATATAGTAAAAAGGTAATAGATAAATGCAAAGCCTTTCAACCCAACTTAAAATTACTGATACATCAGTTGATACGATTGAAGAAACAACCTTGCTTAGAATCTGCGTTCAAGTCTCGTGTCACCAAAATAGTCACTAAGCTACACCGTAGCTTACGGAACTAATTGTTTCCGCCTATGGTCAATCTAGTAACGAACTTGAATACAGTTTCTTTTCTACACCAAACAATTATGGGTATCTTTGTTCTAAGATTTATTCAATTATTTTTAATTATGACTTCCCTCTCAATTGCTACACTAAATACGAGAGGTTGTCGTGACTGTTTTAAAAGGTTTCGTATTTTTAATGAACTTCGCAAAGATTTATTTGCCGATATTGTGTTTCTCCAGGATACTCACACAATTCAGCCGGATGAGTCGCTATGGCGACTTATATGGAGAGGTCAAGCTGTCTTTTCACATTTTAATACAAATACAGCTGGTGTTGCTATAATATTTAAACCCAAGTTAAATGTAAATATCATTGAAACGATCACAGTTGCTCAGGGAAGAATCTTACATGTCACAGCAAATATACATGGCACCTATCTTTATTTGATTAATGTTTACAATCCCACAGAGTCTCATGACAAATTGAAATGCATAGATATGCTAAAAACTCATATTTCCACATTGTCCGAACCATATCCTATAATATTAGGTGGTGATTTTAACTGTACACTTGATTGTGAGTTAGATAGAACATCAGCAACAGAACCACACCCTCCAGCTGCGGATTCGCTTAAATCTTTAATTACAAGCAATAGTCTTACTGATGCATATCGCTGCCTCTATCCACAATCTGAAATTTTCACCTGGCACAGGTCCGATGGGACTACATCCAGACTTGATCGTTTTTACATTCATAGTAATTTTAGACAGTTTTTAAGCAGTTGTTCCATAATTCCTTGCACCAATTCTGACCATGATTATGTTAAAGCAATATTTCAGCTTAAAAGTGTAAAACGGAAAAGCGCATATTGGTGCATGAATACCGCTGTGTTGAGTGAAAGAAACTATGTGCTTTTAATTAATGATTTCTGGAATGGTTGGCAAGGGAAAAAATGTGATTTTGATTGTCTACAGGAATGGTGGGATTTGGCCAAAAAGCATATATGTATCTTATCACAGCGTTATTCCCGAAAACGAGCTGTCCTTTTCCGTGAGCGACGATCAGACTTACAAGCTGAAATTGATCAGTTATCGGTCAAAATCCCAAAAACAAATGAATTATTAGAGGTAATTAACCAAAAGCAATCTGAATTAACTCTCCTCAAAGAGCAAAATAGGGGTGCTTGGATTCGATTCCAGAATATAAATGAATCAGATAGACCTACTACATATTTTTTAAATCCTGAGAATAAACGTGTGATGAATAAAACTATTTCACAGTTGAAGATCCCAACCGGTGAAATGGTTAATTCTGATACGGATATTCTGAGCCACGCCTCTGATTTCTATGGTGAATTATATGCGAAGTCAAGCTCATGCAAAGTGTCTGAAAACCTGCTTTTATCAGATCTTTCTAATCTAAGTGAGCTTTCCAGAATTGAGTTAGATCGGGCCCTGAGTTTACCAGAGCTTACTGACGCTGTCAACCATCTCAATAACAACAAAGCTCCTGGAATTGATGGACTACCATCGGAATTTTACAAAACCTTTTGGGAAACTATCGGTTCTGATCTTCTTGATGTTTTTAATGAATCAATTGAAGACATGTTATTACCTATTTCATGCAGGCGAGCGGTTGTGACATTATTACCTAAGAAAGGTGATTTAACCAATTTAAAGAACTGGAGACCTGTATCACTTTTATGTGTAGATTTGAAAATATTTTCCAAGGCCTTGTATAATCGTATACATACAGTACTCGCAGAAATTATTCACATAGACCAAAGCTATTGTGTACCAGGACGTAAGATCTCCAATAACATTAGGTTGATAACAGACGTCGTCGAGTATTCAAATTTCATGTCGTTACCTCTTGGCGTTGTATCCCTAGATCAGGAGAAGGCGTTTGATAGGGTAAGTCACCAGTATTTATTGAATACCTTGCGCGCATTTGGCTTTGGTGTTTTTTTTGTTAAATGCATTCAGCTTCTTTACAATGACACTTCGTGTTTACTGAAAATAAATAATTTGTTATCTATGCCTGTTTCTTTTAGCCGTGGTATCAGACAGGATTGCTCCCTATCAGGCGCTTTGTACAGTATCTGTATCGAACCATTGTTAGTTAAGATACGCTCAAATAACGGACTGAGAGGGGTGGCCCTGCCTGATATCTCGGGTGAAAGGGTTTCTTGCTCAGCTTATGCTGATGACATAACTGCCTTGTGTACGTGTAATGATGATTTTATTAAATTGCGGGATTTGATACATGTATATGAGTCTGCTTCCAACGCGAAAATTAACCACTCAAAGTCACAAGGTTTTTGGGTTGGTTCCTGGAAAGGGCGTATTGACGAGCCTTTGGGGTTAAAATGGAATCGCAATGGATTAAAGATTCTCGGTATTTATATTGGCAATTCTTTGGATTTTTGCAAACAAAATTGGGAAAATCTTGAAAATGAAATCAGCACAAAACTTCTTAACTGGCTCCCGTTATCAAAAGCTCTATCGTTTAGAGGTAGGATCACTATTACTAATCTGCTTGCTGCTTCTAAGCTTTGGCATAGGTTAGCTGTTATCGATGTCCCTGGTAATATTTTAAATGCTATTCAAAAACTGTTAATTAACTTCATCTGGTCTGGAAAGCACTGGCTTCCCAAAGAGTTACTGTTTCTGCCTTTAGACAAAGGTGGGCAAGGACTCGTGCATTTAGAATCTCGGATACGGACATTCCGTATTCAGTATGCACAATCCTTTATGAACTATTTCGCTTTTCATCCGTGTTTCAGCTTTAGCAGCTACTTTCTCAAACAGATACATAAACTAAATTACGATTATCAGATTTTCTCTATTCAATTGGATGTACAGATGATTCGTAATATACCTATCTTTTATAAGAGTGTGCTCAATTCTTGGTTTTTCCTCAATGTTATGAGAACATCGCACCCAAGCTGTAAAATCGATGTTTTAAATGAACCACTGTTTCTAAATCCTTTGATCAAGAATATCACCACTGGATTTACTTTTTGCTACGAAGATTTTATAAGTGCGAATGCTACCATTCTAGCTGATATTTTAGTAAATGATGAACGAATTTCACTTGAAGGCTTACTTCTTAAAATTGGCAACAGGTCTCGACGATTGCTTCAAATAAACTTGAACACTCTATGGGATAGCATGCCCAATGAATGGTTTGAACCATTAGATCGACCTATTGACATTCCCAGGTCAGTATACAATTATGAATTATCATGCAATATTAATGATGACTCGGTTTTTACTGTATTGATACCATCTCTTTGCAAGAAGGAACTGTACAAGATGTCTTTATTAAAATGTTACTCAATGATTTCACATAATACCAAAAGTAACATATGGAGAAATCTTCTTTCTCTAAACATTGATTTTACAGATAATTGTCTCTGTTTTTATGAATATCCGTGTACATACTACGAAGGAGATTTGTCATGGAAGGTTTTCCATGGGTCACTCAACACTGGTGTTTTTCTATATAAGGCCGTATATTGTATTAATGATAAATGTGTTTACTGTGGCGATCGTGAAGATTTAGCACATCTTTTTATAACATGTTCACGTCTCCAACCACTTTTGTGTGCTGTTAGACGAGCAGTTCTATTTTTAACACTGGCTGATGAATTTAAGCCTGAGAATTATGTCAAAGGCTTTCCATACCCCCATTGTTCGTCTAAATCTGCACGTAAAATTAAACATCGTATATGCAATTGGATCGTCATGGCAAACGCTAAAATGGCTACCTATGTAACGCGGTAGCGTCTAATGGATGACAATGGTCAGACGGACGCCCTTCGAGAATGTATTTCTCGAATGCGAGATCGTGTGACTATTGAATTTAAATACCACCAGCAAAATGGGTCACTAGAAAACTTTAAAATTTTTTGGGCAAATGACCACTTCGTTTGTAGTACTGAAGACGGTATCTTAACATTTAATGGTATTTAGTTATACCTTTCAATATTATTTTGTCCACTTTCATCATTTTACATTTTAATGACTGATGACTGATGATTTTGATGACTGATTCCCATTGATTTTTTATACGGATTGGATTGGTTGTTTCTCTTACAAAATTGACGTGGATCTGTGATATATTGACATATTTGTTATTCTTCATAAATACAATGTTTATTTAAATGATACTCAGACTGACTCAGGAATATATTTATATTGTCTATGACGTGTTTTTAAAAACAATTTATGAGTGATGTATTAAATTAAAGCGTTTTTTATGAATCCAAAATAAAGTACATGAAAAGTCTTCTTCTTCTTCTTCTTCTTCTTCTTCTTCTTCGTCGTCGTCGTCGTCGTCGTCGTCGTCGTCGTCGTCGTCGTCGTCGTCGTCGTTGTTGTTGTTGTTGTTGTTGTTGTTGCTGCTGTTGTTGTGATTGTGGTGATGACTGTGCTGGTAGTGGCGTCTTAGATTGTTCTGGTTAGTTATCGTCTTGGTCTTGATGGAGCTTCTCCCAGATCTCGAACTTTCGTCTTCCCAGGATATAGACGATGATATAACAAAAAGCCTGTGAAATAGCAAAGTAATACTCTATAAGTAAAATTCCGTCTAAAATGACAACCTCAAAGTGCACCATTTAGTTGTTCCTAGGGTCAGGTGACATTGTGCTAAAGGATAATTGAGACATGTTATGTGGTCAGCGTGGGTGACTTCAATAGTAACTGTTTATTATGCGCATGACAGGCAGTACCGCGAAACACCTCTTCCCTCCAGCATGCGTAGTAAGGAACATTTTCTATGGGGATCATCGTTACACGTATAACCTATCCCGCAAATTATTGTTATAAAACAATAGCATTACATCTGCACATATGCTTGTTGAATATTTTAGAATTAATTTCAAATTAATTTCTAAAATTATTCAGGGGGTTTATCCCTGTATTCATTCTCCCGACGGCAGATGGTTAATCCTCCGTGACGTCGAAACTCCAGACAGTAAGGTCCGATTGTGTCGCGAGAATGCCCTGTATAATGTCCGGGGATTTCTGTCAGAAACTGCTTATCCGATTTGACTTAAATTTTAACACATGCAGGGTGGTTGCCAGATACTATGATTTCCCGACTATGGTCACTATCTGGATTTATCAACCCGGACCGCATCGGATCAAATTCGGAATTAAGGAAAACCGGAAAGCATTGTGTGCAAATGAGAATAGCGAATATCTGCTTTCTCTGATTGCTCTTGTTGAAATTGAGATATTGTGACATAACCATTAACCAGATTAAAACCAATGTTATCAAGATAGGATAGACTAAGATTAAAACAAAGCTTCTTCCAAACAACTTGATTCGAATGAGCCATTTAAACCTAGAATGACTGCCTGCGGCATGGCGTGTGTTGCTCAGTAGATCTATTATGCATGAAACGTGTAATCCTACATATAATAAATTCACTGGTTTACAGATTGCATGTCTGAGTTAAGCACGATGCTGTGGGCCAAAGGCCATCTAGTATGGCACTTGATTTACTGTAAGCTGCCCCCGTTATCGATCATAAAGTCTTCAAGTACCAGAATCGCTCATGAGACAAACCAACTATCCGCAAGGGTTTGAATGGTTTGGTGTTGTGTGCCTACCTGTAATGCTCTAATTCCAGCACTCAATCCTTGCACCCTGCGTCCGAGCGCCTCTGTGTCATACACCCAGCAACTCCCCCGTGTACCACCACCTTGATCTTCCCACACCGCACATGCTGTGTCGATCACAGAACCGAATAAGGATGGCGCAGGAAGCCAACCTGAAAGCAGTATTTACGGCACATACTGTGCAGTAGCAGTCAGTTGTAATGCTTAGAACGGCCACATCTGTAATAGCAGCAACAGCAATAACAACTAACGCCTTTGGGTTTTGCAATACATTTAGCGTTCACGTGACGTAGATATTTGGCCCCTTGGCATGAAAATCGCATTCCGTCTAGCCATCCACAATGTGAATTTGGTTTGACAAATGTGGTGATTTAATCAGCTTGCATTCCAGCGTTATGGTCAGAAGTGTACATTCTGCTATTCACTTTGGCAAATGACGTGGGGGGGGGAGTATTGGTGGTCAAGCGTTGATTTGATGCGAACGGTTAATATTTAGTTTGTCTCACCGGGCGTAAGTCTTCATCGCATACAATCAACTTGATGGAGGAATGGAAGAATCTGTTGTCATTTGATGGCATCGGATGCACGTAATATGCCGATGCCCATTTTGTAGAAATGCCAATGCTTTGATAGAACTGCCGATGTCAACAAATATTGTGCCCAGATTATGTCGGCACAAATGTCAACTGATTTTGTCCATCCAAAAACCACTTTTCTAAATAATGTTATGCTTGATCATTCTTTATTTTATTCGTTTCAGAAAATGATCCGTCTTTTCTCACTGATCAGAAAATGTAAACACGGTTGAGATTGGCAACCACTTCTTAAATATGAGAACCGCTTAAATGTTGTTGCTAAGAAATATAATTCGGTAAGTTATTCATCAATATTGCTCAAATTTGGCAGATATTTAGACTTTGTTATCTTTTCTGAGGTGTCCAAATCTTCTACTAATATGATAATTAATTTCCATTAATATAGGGTAGGGGGGGGCGAGGGATGGAAATGGGGGCGGGGCGGTGGACGGGGCGCTAACAACTACTTGTTGTAAAATCAAAGAAGTAATGTCAGGAAGCTTAGTCTCCTGCCATCTCTCACAAAATCATCCATCTCCCGATCTATTTATGACTATAAAGATTGATTTCCACAATTAGCGGCCACTGATCAATGGCTTCAAGCCAAGAGCTAAGGCCTCTGCCTGTACTTGGTACGTTCTCGACAACTAGTACGGTGTACTTTTCTGGCATGCATCCATGAATGTTGGAATGCGACCGAATCTGTCTATCCAATACAAACATGGTATAACCGTCCTTCTTGACCTGGTTTCTACTATCCAAGAAGGTCAAATTAACATTTGCCTGGTCCTAGAGACTGTTTCATTCTATGATTCGCATGTGGTAGTCTACGCTCTGTTATCATGAAAAAAACCTACCCATTCAGTCAGATTATTTATCCGTAACAAATTTCACACAAGTCCAAGAGGTGCGAACAGTTGATGTCCGCAGCTAAAACTCATGCCGACTACTAATACTGGAGGGCATACCTTGGTGAGCAGGCCTCATAAGTTTCTCTTTGTGTAGTGTTGAACGATATTTCTCAATCTTAAAGACTTGCCAGATAGTGACTTCCATGCGAGCACTCGATAAGAGTGTAACTCAGCGCGTGCCATATGTGCAGTGAACCAGTATGGCGATATATCGGAACGCATATACGACTTAAAGCAACCCTAGCTTTAGGAAATACCATGGTAAGACAGGACTCGAACTAAGAACGTCCGCACGACCATTCTCTGTTAGGAACAACGTCTCCTAACAACTCCCTAGAC
This sequence comes from Chaetoderma sp. LZ-2023a, assembly GCA_034401795.1. NCBI lineage: Eukaryota > Metazoa > Mollusca > Caudofoveata > Chaetodermatida > Chaetodermatidae > Chaetoderma > Chaetoderma sp. LZ-2023a. The sequence goes on from CM067367.1 coordinate 67,982,383, forward strand.
TAATAAGGAATGATTGTCAAATAATACACGCGCAAAGGAATCTATTGCTATACCGTATGACTCCATTCAACCACAAGCATAAACACTTAGATTGAGTGAAATCAGATTGGTGACAAAGTCCTAAGTGTAATCATTGTAGTAATGGTAATTCACCACTGCCTAGTCATCATGCCACATACATAATGGTTCTTACAGAGGTTATTTAACATACAGAACACTTACTTGGTCGAGTGAACAGGATCGAGACCGCTAGTCTATAAAACTAGTTGTTTCATTTACAGCTACTAACTCTGGTGAGATACCTGCTGGTCGCAAAACGTTTTCGCTTCAAAAATGGCCAGCTGTCTGGGACACAATGATGACCCACAGAGACCGCATACGGCCGTACATGATGCCGTTGTATCAATGCTCAAATGGTTGCAAGATTGGTCAGCTAGTCAAAATGCGACATAACGCCTGAGCCACAGATACGAGAATATCTACATAACCACTGCCCTGAAATTGGGATTCTGGGAATCCAAAGCCCAACGTCTCAAGATCTGCTCAAATACGGGCACAAAGTGTGTCAAGCATAGCTAGAAATCGGCGTGGCATAGCTAGAAATGGATCCATCTATTGCCCACAAAGTAAGGACTACCATTACTGCCCCGTACCAAAGGTGCATGTTCTTCAATTTGTGGCACAAATGTCTTACTAATAAAGGTATTGACATAGCTTCTTCATGATAACATTTGATCTGACTTTGTATGGGTTACATGTTACGTGTCAACTAAGAGCAAAGTAACCGTACATTGCATAAACATGACATAGATATCGAGATTTCATAGGATAGGTGGATGGAAAACTGATAGACATCTTAAACTGGATTTATCAAACGGCACACGATTGTGAAGTACATGTATCAAGACATTCTTGCTCACCTAGAAGTCCTATAACGAACATGCATAAGCCATATGCCAGCGTCTTATCTTCAGGATCAACACATCTGAAAGAAAACCCCTATATAATCATTTTACTAATTCACGACATTAAACAATTTTTTCCTAAATCCTAATCCGAAAAGTGTTAACCGCCATATGCATAACTTTTGAATCTGTATAACTTAGTGTGATACCTGGAGAAGATAATATGGTATTAGTAACATGGTGTGGGTGTGATTTATGCTGCGTCTATGCTAACAACAATATGACGTTATGCGTTTGTATTATATCACTACATACACGTTGGCAGCATGTCCAATCAAAGAGATGCTCTACAATAGTCCTACTGCGAGGTTACAGTGTCTGTTGTATGGCAATATGGGGCTCTGTTGTATGCGTGTTTTTATGAGTATTCTCTTGGTACGTGGAATTCACGGTTAGTACCATTCTCCCGCCATCAGAGGGTTAATCCTACGTGATGTCACAACTTCGGCTAGACCGAATTACGACGTATTTAGTATGGGTCGATGGGGTTAGTACCCATCTCACCCTGTAAAAGGAAGAGGTCATTGCATGCAAGTACGCATGCGACTTTATGTTTACAATGGACCTTTCCGGTTTTAGCTATGCCCCGCCCATCTCTAGCTAGGCTCCACCCACACCTCGTTCGGGTTGGGATAGATCGATCTCTGAACACCCTGACTATCAGTTTCCAAAAAACTACACAGGTAAGCTGTTGAATATTTTGAAACTAATTTGACTGGGTGCTGTTGCTGTCAAATTAGTTTCAAAATATTCAACAGAATGTTTATTATAGTAAAGTAATAGAATTCGTACAACTCGACAGATTATTAAGCGTTTATGTCGGAGTAAGATATGCCATTCATGAAGTAATTAATGATGACGTGAGCATACATGTGACGTTGCTGATTATGACGTCATATGACGGATCAACAATGTGGATTCATCAATTCGGGTACAAAGATCCGAAAAATGTGAAAAAGTAGAGATGACGCGTGGCCACAACCTCAGGTTGTTCTTGTTTAGTATAGTCTAAATATTCTGTAAATTATAAATAAAAGTCTTCAGCTCATGAAACTTATCAAACTAGTGGTAAACCGGACATGGGCGTCGGCACAGTATCTCTTTAGTAGGCCCCCTAGTGTAATGAACCGTAAAGCTAAGAAAAAATATTACATAGGATACGAGGATCGCAAGCTAAGTGAAGATAAGACGTGTGTTTCTTATATAAATACAATTAATATGTTTCAGTGTATTGTTCTGATTGTTTGAAATGCAATGGCTCATAAAATGTACTTCCGAATATACATTATCTCACTTATGACTTTGGCATTAAATATGAATAAGTTTTAGCCCCATCGTGTGGACTTACCTCATCGTGAAGACAATCACAAGAGGATTAGTGTATGCCATGGACATCATTACTATTACCGTCACGATTGTGTATGGAATGAACATGTGACATTCTGTCTGACATTCACCGCCCACGGCTGTACCCGTCGCTGTACAATTACATGCGCTATAGATTGTCTTCTCAAACTGAAGATAAACACGGAAATCATAGTCTCAAACAAATCTGAACATTTCAACTATGAATTTTCTACTATTTCTTAGTTGTTGCACACATGCATGCGCGTTCTCACGCACTTAAGCATGCATAAACACACGATTGCACGCATGTACAGGTGTGCATACGCACACGCGTTTGTAGACCAGAATGCTAGAAGCAACAATCTATTCTCAAGCCATAAGCCACAGCACAACGCCATTATGGGTGATTGTAGTAAACGGATCATACCATCTGAGCCAATCTGCATGTCTAAAGATGAATTCTGAACATAGTTTCCTCAAGCACAAACACAACATACCTCCATTGTGATATTATTGTCTAGGCAACCAGCATGGCAAGGTGAGAAGTATGTAAGACCGGCATCACATATTGGAGTGTATGGTATACTGGAGCAGTCGCAGCCAACTGCACATGCTTGATTAATAATGAAATCACTGTAAACAAATACACAGAAAAATAACCAAGAAAACAACAAAATAACTACAAACCAATCTACCATTAGTAAGAAAGACGCTCATTATAATTGGTGCAGAGGAATCACATAGTTTGTGGGGGCCACATGGGTTGGGTGTGGCCTAATTGCCCCTTTATGTGGTGTCCAAGTATGATCATGACAGAGTGGGCGTGGGATAGAATACACATTCTCTCACTCAGCCCCATATTTGTACACTTATATATCATATGTCAGAAAGACAGAAATGAACTGCCCTTGGTATGAAAGCTGAAAATGTATACATTAGAAGATACTCCATAATACAGGTTAAGGTCAAGGTCAACCATTTGATTACTGAGTTTGAAATGCGACTACTTCTACAGCTTTTAATCGATCATCCCCACACCTAGACATAATATTGCATTTGACGTGCCTGTGAATTCTGTTAACATTGGGCTAAAGCCATGTCAGTGAAGTAACCAGTTTTCGGGGTTTGTTAAGAAATTAACTCGCCTTAACCCTTTCATAACTAAATTTATTTCGAGTTAACCTTTCATATTTGTGTGGGAATTTGTTATTACCCTCAAAATCCTGAAAAATTCAAATGAATGCGTTTCCATTGAGGTTTGTGGGGACACATGGGTTGGGTGTGGCCTAATTACCCCTTTATGTGGTGTCCAAGTATGATCATGAACGTAGCTATGTAATTGTCAAGAAAATCTTCATATTCCTCTGACGAGTTTTAGCAATCTTTCTACAGCTGAGGGCTGGGTAAGCCACCATTTACAGAAATAAAATCAGCGCAGATCTTCTATAAATACTCTCATTTTAGTCAACAATTCAGCAGAAGTACGGTCTGACCATATCTGATGTCGATAAAAGATAGACAATAGGCTATACTATTCACATTCTGATGTGGTCTCTGCTACCTGGATTCACGAATCAAATCTGCCAGCCACGTAGCCAAGCTGGATTAAGCATAGTTGTGGCCCATGCAGCGCTCAATAGTCATGGGTCCCATCCCTTATCGTGTGGGTCAAGCAGGAAATGCCTACTACTACTACCACTACTACTACTACTACTACTACTACTACTACTACTACTACTACTACTACTACTACTACTACTACTACTACTACTACTACTACTACTACTAAATAGTCGGGCGGGGGGTCCCTCCCTTATCGGGTGGGTCAAGCAGGGAATGCCTACTACTACTACTACTACTACTACTACTACTACTACTACTACTACTACTACTACTACTACTACTACAACTACTACTACTACTACTACTACTACTACTACTACTACTACTACTACTACAAAATAAAAAAAGTTTGCTATGTACCTCGGTATGTGTCAAAATGTTGTAGAACAATTTGAAACTAATTCGACTGAAACCTGGTGCTGCCTAGGGTTTCAAAATATTCAACGGCTTATATGCACAGAGTTCTGGAAATGGAGATTCAGGTCATGGTTCGATCGCTTCTAAACTGGGGCGAAACGTTGGTGGAGCTTAGCTAAAGGTAGGTGGGGTATAGCTAAAACTGGATTTATCCAATATTTAGATTTGATTTAGTAAATGTGTTTTGGTTTTATCTATCAATTCATTCCTTACCCGTTATCTCCTGGTGCCCCTATCAATGTAGGGGGCTCACAGTTGAGAAAGACGTTAATCACTAGACATAACGTAGAAACAATCGTCAAGACAATACAGCTGATGTGGTTTGTGCGAAGAGACAGTTTAAACAAGCTTGATATAAGTCCCGAGGCCAAGCGTCCGACTAACATCCCAATTCCGATCACAAGACCTGCCATGAAAAAGCTATACATAAGCTTTGGAAGTAGAATGTTGTGGGATCTTCATATGTATATACACAGAAAGGACATTGTGTTAATTCTATGAATGCGCCTTTTATTGACGCACATCATTAACATGGAGTGTTAAATTCATTGTTACTAGACTTTATCTTGGAGTCAGTTGTTATCCGTATGAGGGTATGCTCTGAGACATTTTTCCAAAACAAGCAGCAAGTCTATAGGCGGTTGATGTCTAGGAACCTAATTTCCATATGGAGAAGCGCAATGCTCAAATAAAGGGAGATTAGTCTCATATCTATTGTTGTATTGTACCGATAGATTATGATATATAGACTCCATATCATTCACATCCCGGCGCATTCCTTCATCCGTATCAGGATGACTTACTTTATAATATCGCGTTATTTTTTAACAGTTATCGCCAACATTTTGCCTCCCAAGCTACAACATGTGATGTAATGTAAGTGCCAAAAGAAGCACATTCTTTATTATGTATTAAGGCAGCAACAACTTCTAGTCAAATTAGTTTCAAAATATTCAACAGCTTACATGTATCGTTGTTTTTTCCACAACATTGCTAAACTATAGACTCTATGACTGAGTGTATATACTGATACAGACAGCCTAGGTTTTTTCCGATTGCTTGAAAAGTAAATCATGACAGCCATCATAAACTGTAGAAATGTATCAACAGTTCGCTACTAAATCCTGAATATCTTTCGTTGCTGACATAGCTAAAATGTCTATGATGGATTATGGTTACCAAATGCTATCACCTGAATTGTTAGCATGAGATAAAGTGAGTCTTCCTTTAAGTTAGTTTTAATACAATAAACAGCGTATTTGACAATTTGGTTTATATACAGAAATTGCGGTGAAGAATGCTGAATTGGAACGTTAATATGGATTATAAATGCTTGTTGTTATTTCCCGTTAGTTAGTACTCAACATAGATAATAGCTATAGCGGTGTATAACAGCTCAATATTAAAGGCCATGTTTCTTGGTGATTCTCGAACGTGTGGCACACTTGGAAACTGCGAATGCCACAGATAAAATGCAATGTAGCTGATAAGATTATGTGTGCACTTAAAATGACATTCACTCTTCCTGGGCGCTCCCACATCCTACCTACACCTGCCACCAACGACAAATTATAATAAAAATGTTAGCTAAAATAGAATAATTAAAAGCTGAATTGAAGTAAACATTAGCAATTTTAAATCGAATTTCAAAGTTTAAGATTCTATTTACCACAATTTTCAGAAACAAAATCTTGCCTGAATTTTATAGGAACAATAATGCATATTATCTGAACATGTTAGATTCTTCAAGTAATGAGCCAGAACTTTGGTCAAACACATTAAGTGATAGCATCACACTCCTATAATGTTCACACTACTTGCCCGTGAAGGAATCCAGATTATCGATCAATCGTATGACGTCATAATCAACAACATCACATGTAAGCTGACATCATAAATAATTACGGCATGAATGGCGCGATTTGGTCCACCATAAACGCTTAATAGTCCATCAAGTTTTACGAATTGTATGTCCTTAACAATTAAGAAACATTCTGCTGAATATTTTGAAATTAATTTGACTGGGCACTGGTGTTGCCATAGGCAGCAACAGCCACCAGTCAAATTATTTTATAATATTCAACAGCGTACCTGCATAGTTTTCTGGAAGTTGAGATTCAGAGAATGCAGGGATCGATCGATCCAAACATGAGCAAAGCATGGCTGGAGCTTAGTTATAGATGGGCGGGGCATAGGTAAAACTAGATTCATCCATTATAATAAACTGCTAAATGTGAAGGACAATTCACACTTGATATGTCTGTTCATGTGTGCTGCTCATCTGCTAAGAGATTTGTGTTGTTATAGCATAAGGTGAATTATCATTTTATTATAGCATTCTTGTTATGACACATGTTATGACACATGTTATGGTATAAATAGATTCATTAAATTGTTAAAAATGTCCTATGATAAAAATATGTTAATAGATTTATACAGTATTGTCGTGTAAGAGGTTACCTACCTGCTGCTATGCTTGCTTGCCATCCTGTCATTTTGAACATTTGCGAATAGAACATTGGAAAGAAGCTTGCAAATCCCCAACCAAACTGCGCCCAGAATACATAACCAAATACCATCGCTATGTACACTGGGTTAGTAAGAAGCCTCTTCAGCGATAGGATGAGTCCTGCAAAACATTTAAAGACGACAGATTTCTTTACACACATGAGTAAGGGTAAATCTGATCATTGGACTGCGGGATGTGAAGTATTCAACAAACATGCTATCAGTGCTTCTATTTATTCTTTTAATAAACTTACATATCATGCAATGCTTGATAAAACTTCCATAAAACTATACCTGACTCTAACATATAAAATAAAAATAAGTGTTCCTTTAATTAATAGAATATCTACATATGTAAATATCGCTGGAACTAGTACAAACACAATAAAGTGAAAACAGCTAAACAAAACAAAGTCAAATCTCCTTCCTGAATTCATGTATATGGGTATAATTTACCTTTTAACATGTTGAACATATTTATTAATATACTCCTGGATTGATAGGTCGCCAACAACAACTCTGAGCTTAATCCAACATGTATTTGGAATATCCATAGTCTTGCAAAGTGAATGGCTTGGTCATTGGATAAAACGATTTTGCACACAAATTTATATGTATTTCAGATGAATGAATAACAGTATATCATATATTCCACAATCAAGTAAACTATACATGGGGACTGGATGTGTGAGGATCTAGCGGTACGCATATGGGAAAAATAAACAAATATATTTGTGTCTGCGATGGGGCTAAATCTCTGAATTTAACACGCTGCTGTGGTGTGACCGAGTTCAAGCAGACACAGAAAGATTAATTTTGTTATCTAAGTCAATTAATTTTAGTGATCTTCAGAATAAAACCAAATTACTTATATAGGACATCAATCAAGTTATCGAAGAAGCGGAAAAGTCTTCCGTTGCCGAAGAAGAGACGGAGATGGATTTTAGAGCAAACCTTGCAGTAGGTCGCTGGAGACACCCAGGCATTGCCTGATGGATACTAAATCAGTTGCCACAACAAAAGGTATGAACGCTGTATAGATGTTTGAGTAGAAAATGTATGGTCAGGGTGCCTGTTTCTAACAGGGTTCTAGTTCTAACAATTGGTCTTTTTTGGTGACATAGTCAAAGCATGTTTATTTCAATAGATACCTTACTTTTACACAACCTTTGAAGATTTTTTTATATCAAAATGCAGCAGAATAAGTAATTATTTTACCTATCTTTTTATGTGACATGTGAAAACATGTGTTTTCACTATTACTTTTTTCAGGGTAAATAAAATGTTCACAATTAAGAAAAAAATGAAACAAACTGGTCCAGTTTTTGCGTCAGGTGACACATGCCAGTTGCGGCCAACTGCCGCTGATTTCACGAACATAACAATAATTCTTTTTTATGGATGCACCGAAGGGACATGCGGTGCTTATATTGTTTTCAAATCTAGATTTATCTTTCACGCACATGCCCAATTCAAACACGGCATAGTTTCTATATATGGTAACAACTAAAATAATTTTAACGCCTTATGGTCAGGAAAATAATCCTTATTTTCATTTTATACACCAGTTTTACTACTTAACAAAGCAAGGATACAAGATTTTGAATTTGAAACTGTGGTACTGCTGTATTGCGAAAAATGGGATTTGACCAGGTCTAGATTTACTACAATAACTTAAGTTGTGCTCACTTTTTAGAGGCGTTTTTGTCATTATTTTGCTGACAAACTGTCCTGTTGCATAGCATAGGCAGTGATGTCATATCACCATCTTGTTGCTATGGAAATGATAAATTTACATCCCTGTTAGACCCTGGTACATATGTACACACACACTCACGAAAAAGCCTATACAAAGTATTTACACTAGTAAATTTATTTGGAGGAATTTAATGCATGTATTATTTCAATGAACACTTGATAATTACTAAATAGAAGCCACTTCTTGACAAAACCTTTACATTCATATGCAATCAGCAAAACTGCCCATACCATGTTAGAAACCGGTACACGGACCATACCAGCGTAGATCAATAGGACAGCAATACTAACTGAAATGCAAGATGGTCATACCCTTCCAAATCATCTCAAATCGAATGGATACGGTGCATGTTTACCTTGATGTCATTATGGAATATGAAATCTGAATTTCGCATAATATGGGTGCATTCGTCAACATCAACGTACAACAGCTCGCTGACCTACTCATATAATATGTATAAGATCACTGCTTGTTTGGCTCTTAAATCTGATCTGAAAGAATTGAGCATTTACACATCCAATGAAATGGTCTGGTTTTGTCTAAAACCAGCTTTTTCATCAGGAAGATCAACACGGTAATTTGAACAAAGGGATTCGATTTAGGTATATTATTTGGTCACGATTCTCTTTGTCAATTTGCTTACAAGAAAGACACCTGCCAGTCTAAAATCATCAAATTGATCTATTTTCATTTAATAAAAGCAGGTTATAGGACAGCCTTCATCGTTCATCATTCGTGAGACTATACTATCTAAATATATAATGGAAGGGTTGACTCACCGATCATCCACATATCAGATTGATTATCTTGGATTCAAATTCGTTGATGCATTTGTAATCATATTGGACTAAACACAATAACTCTGTTTGACAGGACTTCTTTGATGGAATTTACTATTTAGGTATGATTCGCGATGCCACTAAAGGAGCTGACGGTGCTATATCAAATCCATTATTGGAAGATCCATTAGCTGCAGATGTTCTAACTGATAATTCTGCTGTGAACCCCCTGACACAATGGCCCCAGATGAATTAAGAGCACCAAATAGAAAGGAGTAAACAAAAAACAACAAAATACATTTGTAAGGATACCAGCTGGCTACCAAGAATGTGGCTCAGCCATATGTTCTTGCAGAAAATCATTCAAGTAAAAAAAATGTGGCCTAAATTTTCAAAAATGTATACCGCAGACTTTGTTCAGCACTTTCAAGCAAATATATAAGGACCTACAATAGCTACAATCTTATTGCCCATTTTGTCTGCTCGACCTTAATAGGCTGAGATCGAGAAAAGTATGTTCTAAAATATATCAGGTGAATTGGTAAGTCATCTGCAAGTCTGATCAAGCCAAAGGAAATGTCATTAATCATTAACAAACACGTCGTTGATGTTATGATCATTTGTGAAGGTTTGAATACATGACAACATACAGCCACTTTAATTTTATTCGAGCACACGTGATTAGCACCGCATGTTAAGAAATGATTGAAAGTGTAGGTATAATAATGACCAAGTTGAATTCATATATATTCTGCTTCCAAAATTACGGAAGACATCAGTAGATCAGATCATATATCAAAGCATACCTTTCCATGAATACAATTTCTTTTCAGCCTCTTTCTCTAGCTTCTTAGCATCTTGAAGCTTCATTTTTTCAAGGTCCGTTCCTCCGTCTGAAATCATTAAGGCAATATTCGTCAATATGTTAGCGAATACAGAAGACAGTAACAATGATATCAATTTATAAGACAATATGGTAGGGAGTGTAGGTAAACATAATCTTACCGTGGTGATTGTTGCTTTGTAGATGTTGTTGTGTACGAGTTTTATAATCCTTCGGACATAAAAATAGGAATAGTGATGGAACAAATCCTAGAATAGAGACAATGATAAGAGCAAGCCACCACGCACCAATCCATGCGGGGTCTTCTGGCGTCAAAGATGTTTCTGTCAATAATAATAATAATAATAATAATAATAATAATAATAATAATAATAATAATAATAATAATAATAATAATAATAATAATAGTTTCATAATATCAATACACTTCCACTAACCGCTACTACTACTACTGCTACTGCTACTGCTACTACTACTACTACTACTACTACTACTACTACTGCTGCTGCTGCTGCTGCTGCTACTACTACTACTACTACTACTACTACTACTACTCTAGGAACAAACATATATATATATATATATATATATATATATCTCGTTGCTTGAGTTTATTGTTTGTTCCTAGAGTAGTAGTAGTAGTAGTAGTAGTAGTAGTAGTAGTAGTAGTAGTAGTAGTAGTAGTGGTAGTGACAGTGGCAGTAGCAGCGGCAGTAACAACAGCAGCAGTCAGTTGTAGTTAGCAACATCAATCTGGCCCGTTATAATGAAACAATATACCATTTAATACAGAGATCTTAGGGCTGAACCTGGTCAATAGCAGGTTCAAATTGTACAGCAATCTGAGCTGGGTTTACGTAATCCAAGCCCGTGTGCAAGTGGACGCGAAAATAGCGCTATGCTTAGTCCCAGAATCACGTTGAGTGGGGCTTGAGCAATACATGCGCAACTGGCCATAAGACATGCCTTACCATATACCTTTATAATAAGTATGATATGACGGTGGTCTTAAAGAACACGGCCAAAACAAAAAAAACGACTAAAGGAAACATGCATAGCTGGTAAGCAAAGAAACCCACCAACGAGGGCGACAGACAACTGGCAGGACTGAACCCAGACACATTAAGGGAAGATCATTACCTCTATCAACAATATGTGAATTCTAAGCGTGTTTGGGTGGGGTGAGGTTGGGGGGGGGGTTGTGTGTGGACATACTGTCCAAGATGACATAGCAGTTTGAAAAGATACATACATCTGTAGCTCACGGGGGTATGTGCTGGTCCGTTATGTTGCTCCATTCCGTTTCACCACATGTACAGGATGCGTGGGAGGGCTGGTTACCTACGGTTCTCGGGGTTACGGATCATGTATCGTGACTCACAGAAATGTACAAAGACCAGCTTCTAGAGCCGGTGGAATGATAATGTTCCAGTGGGGCTGTGCAACCATTGCCGCCGAGATTGAACCTCATGGTCTCATCCCAACTATTGGTGTCACCGGTATGACGGTCCATAACTTAATTTAGGAGTTTGGACATAATAATGAATCAAAAGATAAATACTATACAAACAATGGCACTCGTTTGCAAGTAGCCGAGAGAAAATATACAGTACATAGAACAAAGTTGGTGTCTTGTTTACGTGGGCTCATCAGCGGTACCTCAAGGATCTGTATATATCCGTGAGGTATCCCTGCAAGGGAGCGGCTAAACCATTATACCCATAGCAAAAATATAATTATTGCTGGAGGAAAGTGCCTTGCGTGGCCCTCTGTCACAGGAAAATGCCTTCAACGCCGAAGCGGAGGTAGAGGTCCAAAGATACTGCATAGGTAGTTGCCTTCTGCTAAATTCTAACCTACCATTTAGTTGTTAGATTCGCTTTCAAGCTTTGGCCGATTGTGGCCGGGATTCCTACCTATCCTTTGACACATGAGTTTAACTGGCGACGATGCCTGGTTTCCCGAAGATCACCACACACAGCATCTCCCTCAGAAAGGCAGCGTGCAGACATGCTATGGAGTGACAGCTTCTGAATCACATAATGATCCGGCTACATATCACCCTGCAACCACATGTAACATCACAAGGACACGTTACCATTCACATAAGCAATTTAGAAAGAGCATACACATTTTATGGCGGGAAGTAAGAGGCAGATATCCATCCCTAATGACCTTCCCGTGAGGGCGTGGTGGCTCCCAAGACCGCACCCAGTCAATGTACAGGATTGGATAGAGATCTGCATCCCGTCCGTCACCCGTGTGTTGAGGAACTAACATTTGCCTGTCGTTATGGTTAAGTTTCAGAATGCCAAGAGATGCACTGTAGGCCGGTTTATATAATATTTATATCTTTTTGCAGTACTTCCTACTTTGGCGGGGTTATGTATGCTAACTGATATCCGAAGATACAGAGGGGGATATATGTAAAAGTGACACTTTGGTCTTCACTGCTCGGACACCCCAATAGTTTTCCAAAGTCGGATCATGCCAACGTGTCGATGGGAAGTCCAGACAATTATTAAGCCTTGCGGCTCAAAGAGCGCAGAAAGAGACAATCACCCAATATTGATAAGAGCCCCTAAGGTATTTGGCAATTTTAACAATCTAGTCGGAGTGCAGTGTTACATATCCACTACAGCTGGAAAATAGGCGTACACAAATGTCTCTTATGGCGAGATTGTCCCTAACTACTTTAAACCTATCCTATCGAATAGTCAGGTTTAGTCGATCACTTGTCAGGCTCGAGCAATGTGAGCATGAACAGTGACCTTAGTGTAAAATTGATGCTGGGGAAAAGTGATGCAGATATAATGTTGCTGTATAGTATAGCCTAGCGTACTGCAGCCTAGAGTTTTTATATAAACAAAACAAAATAACTAGGATGGCTGCTTGTCATATACATAACTAACTATCACAGTGCTAACCGTATATCAGGTCATAGGACCTTGCGGTGCTCGTTAGTTGTAAGCATAAAAATAAGGATAATATATAATGGAAACTATAATATGCGGTCTTACACGACCGGAGAGGTACCTATTAGTCATCAGTACCTATAACGGAATAAATGAATATAATAGTACAGTAGTATAGTTACTTATCTATCTATTGGTCATCGGTAGGGAAAGAGTTCATAAATCACTGTAGATGCTGCGTTGCAGATAAGGAACGCGAGGTGGCATGATGCTCAAGTTGCTGGGAAATTTCCGCAGGCGAACTGTTGCTGCGGCTCACTCTCAAGATGGGGAAGAAGAACGACTGTAGATGGATGTCCATTAGATAGTCATAATAACTAGTATGTTAATTTAAACAGTAAGCTAGTAAGTGTCCATACGATGATGGTAGTTTGAAAGTTGCCCGTAACAGAGAGGGCTACAGTTGTAATTAAACAATGCATGCACATAACTGATACACCGCACATGATGCATCGCATAGCTCTTGCAGTGCACCAGGCAGAGTCCCATCAGGCTGTAGCCTAAAAGTTAATTAATCACACGACATTCTGCGCAGAAGTTTGAATACCACTTTTCAGCATGGTCCGGAAGATCTGACGAGTTATCCACCAAGAAACACCACTTGTTCTACATGCTGTAGAGATTACATCTGGGCCGTGAGTCCCATCTGCAGGAAGGCTCCTCTTTAAGTGCTGGTAATGAGGTAGACTCTTCCATTTATTTAGTTGGCCCCGAATGGCCATCTGTGGGCTTACAAAAACTTAGTGATGCGGATGTCGATTGCTGACCAGCGCAGGAGAACTGAATTCCGAAAGGTACTGCTGTGGTGTAGGGTACCACAGTCAGTAAGCAGTTGCCCACGTCTAGCACTGCACTGGTCCAACAACCTACCACTAGCTGTGTCTCTCACCGAAGTGTGGTCTCGATTCTTGATTTATCGCTCCTTTTATACTACTCGGGACATCAGAAGCAGGACGCCCAGCCAATTAGTTGGCGATCTGTAGCCAATCGGTGTGCAGCTAGAAGGGGTGATGATGCTATCACGTGATAGGCGCATTCCCCATTCATTTAGTACATGCACGCGATTACGATGTCTCAGTAATATTTTGAAAATAATTTAAGGATAACTTGACCATTTCTGGTCCGATTAAAATAAAATAAACAGTTTTGGAATCCTCGTCTTATACCGGTCCTGATTGGTACCAAGAACGACGAGAATGGAGTGATTTAAAGAAATCATGTGCGCCAACTCGGTGCACTCTACGTACACATTCCCTTCCAATGCTGACACGTGTTGTCAGGAAAGCTCTGATGCACGCGCATGCGCGCTACATGATCTCACGGACTTCGCCATTTCATAGAAAACCTCTCTCATATGCATCTATACACGCATACTATCCAAGCCAGGGGGCGTGCTTGGAACGCACCCGGAGCGGTCATTCCGTACCGAGCCTTGCTGGGACGGTTCATATCCGTCTGGCCGATCCACATTAAACCACCCCCTCCTAATTTGACACCCATGACAAACGATAACGCATCATGGATCGAAAGCACGGGAGAATCCTAGGCGAGAATTATAGATTTCTCGAGTAGGAGCATAGCCAAGAGGAGTAGTGATGCGAGAGATGTGTAGTTTAATCAGAAAAGGAGCACATAGAGGTGCAAGAGAGTTTGGGAGGGAGGCATACTTTTAGTTTTGATTTTTGGCCTGGTATTTATTTTTCCAGGCCTTTTCTTTTTTCTTTTTTTTTCATTTTGCGGTGCGTGCCCTTTTTATGGAGTTAAAACCACGATTACAGCTAGAACCATAGCTCGCATGGGCGTTCTCTTGTTGACAGGTAATTAAATCTCCACCGAGAACGACCAAACCCCAACGTACCTGAGTTAAGTTACATAAAAATATAATATATAAGAAAACTTATATATCTAAAATATGCAGTAGTGATATCACAGTGATTGAAACAGTAATTACGTATGCATACCGAGTATATGAAGTGCGGCCAATTTTGGCGGGTCTGCCCGGATAGCTCTCGCTATTCAAAATCCGTCTCGTTGTTCTAACACGAGAAGAAAAATAATAAGAAAAATAGTATATAATAATAAGTAAAACTGGTTTATCAGGCAGCCCCAGCAATAGCTGAGATGGCATGACGGGAATAAAGACATATTCGCTGCAGTGTGTTGTGTACCTTACATCGCACACAATGTGTTTACAACACAGGAATCCGCTATAGTGAGACATAGCTATGCAATAATTTGCGTAGCTGTGTTGGATGACCGTAGTCAGCCAAGGGACGGGGTTTCAATTTTAAAAACATATGTAATAATAAGAAAAGTATTTCAAAAATAAAATAATAATAATTCTATCTTCCGCACACCTAGTCACACATTCTGCTGCATCCACGACACTAATATCCACAAACGTTTGCAGAGAAATTACCCCAACGAGTTTGGGTGCCACGACTCGTGCTCGATGGCCGTGATAGGTGATCTTCTGATGCTGATATTTCGCTATCTATGTTAACAATATCTGCGGCACTTAAGTTCGATGAAGCTGCAGATAGGTTAACGGATGCACTAGTGGTTGTGGTGACGATGATGGGTGAAGTCCTGACTGTTGCTGGTTCCGAAGTTGCTGACATGACTGTGGTGGTGCCGGTGGTGGTAGTGGTGCTTACTTGAGGTCGGCTGAATGTTGCGTGACGGTGTTGCTCCAGTGGCTGCGGATATCTTCCTAATTTTTACAGCCTGAATAAGTCTACTCGCGGATGTTCTGAGTATTGCTCGGATCTCGGGGTGGTGAGCTATGTGTCGTTTTCCCGAGTATGGTTTGTCCGGCGTGGTAGATTTTCTGATGGCATGATCTAATGGAATGATGGTGCTGCACATGGATGTCGGCGTGCTGGTATGCGGTGTTGTAGTGGTGATGGCGGCCTCCTTGAGACTTATACCCTCGTTGATAACTGTCACTGTGCGTGTTGCCGGTGCAGAGGTTACAGTTTGTGTCAATGCCGATACTGCAGGTGCTGCCAGTGCTGTTCTTTTGGGTGCTGCCGGTGCTGTGGTGATAGCTGTTGGAGCGCTGGAACTGGCTGGGTGTGTTGTGGATGCGGATGCTGAAGCTACTTGTGGAAAATCAGCTTGTCGTCCTTTCGTACGTTTAGTTTTGGCTATCGTTCTGGTCGGAATTACTACTATCAGAAGTCTATTTTCAAAGCGTGGTGTGAGGATATCCATATCCTCATTTTGCTCACCAGGCTTTAATGTCACAACTAACACACGGTGCTTAAAGGATAACGCATGTGTTACACCGTACCGCGTGACAGAATATAGGTAGTTGCAGTCCACACAGAATGCTCTCTGAAGTAAATGGTCGTGATTGACGTGAAGTTTCAAGTCCGAGTTTCTGGAAAATGCACGCCTACACAGCTGTCCATCATATACTAAAGAAGTACATAGATATTTCTTGCCGATGTTCACAGGTGCCGATTCTTCCGAGCTGTTGGACAAGGCGAGATCTTCTGCAAGCGACATACTATTCCCGCATGATGGTTATTTGCAGAACTGAACGCACCTAACTAAACTTTCCTAGCTCTTCATAATACTTTCTTGGCCAATTATAACATAAAATAATAATAAGTAGAAAACAGCAGCACTTGGTTTGCGACACGAAAATGGCCTAATGCCCAATCTTCCCTAGTGTCGTGTTTGGAGAGCAGATGCAATTTCAGTGCACACTTTCCTCCTTTTATACTTTTTGGTGACGTCACAGGAGAGCGGAGGACCAAGCCGAAAGTTCCAGAGTAAGCCAGTGAGGCTATATTTGAAATTATTTAACTTTCATTCTCCTAGAGTCTGATTATATATTCCCTTCGTAAGAAGAAGGTAAATATAAATATAGGAAGGTAGGATAGCCGCTTTCATCACCACTCGGTGGAAAATTGGGTCTCCAATTAACGTAAAAATCTGGAACTATTTATCGCTGTGCACACTCACCTTTTAATTAGCGTGATACGGTTTTTTAAGTTGGATGCTTATAAACTCGCTTGTTCCAATTTCAGGCTGGAATGCTCGATGGGGTGTGGGAGAGCGTGATGACATCAGCGGCCGCGGCCCCGACTCACCACCTCTCGCCTCTTCCATCACGCTAAGGTAGATTCATGTAGGGAGGTTCTTTTGTTTATAGCCTTTGATCCAATTTACTGGAAAATAGAAGTGATGATCACGTGATTCTTGCTTTGAACGCACATGGTTGATTGGAAAGTTAGGCAATCTGTATATGGGTGGAATTTTTGATGCTGTTGATTATACGTATCTGATGCGAAAAATAGAAATATCTGTTTTCTTATTCTGTTCCTCAGAACAGTGTCCCTTTATATGCGCGTGATCTTATACATGCGCCTCTTGTGTGTGGTGTGGTAGATTTAGTCCAGCCCATGTTGATTAGTGGCTGGAATATGTAGGTAAGAGAATATTTGAAATTCTCCAGCGTTATACTGTCTACGTTTTGATGCTGCTTCATCATCCCGCGTGCTTTGTATATGCGGTAGAACAGTCGTGTTCTCAATCAAAACTAGGACAGTATAGTTGGCTGTAATTTATTGTCTGCTTTAAACAGCTCCATGTTTTGCGGATGCCAAGTCTACTGACCCTGCCAAGCTGGACTGTATTTACCAGGTGGGCGGACTGCCTAGCATCCACCTCTATGGGTAGGACTAGTCTCGCCTTGTCTAGCCCAAACTTAATTACTATGGTACAGCTCGGAAAGTGCGTGCCGCAGTTTACAATTTACAATCCCGTCGTATGAAGATTGTGATACAGCCATCCTGAGTGTCTGTGTCTCTGTCATGTTGGTGAGTTTGATTGATACACGTGGCTGCTTATCTGTGGATGAATCTTGCGCTGTCGTGAAGTGTGAAGATTTTATTGCAGTTGGGTGGGGGCACTGCGATGCTTGTGGTGTCAACTTTATCGGACATGATGTATTTCGCTCTGTAATGGCCGAGTCCTAAGATGGGACAGAGTTAATTTAGAGTGCGGATGACCAGAATGGGTGTTGTCGTACTTGAATCAGACCATTATCGAATTTCCTTTCGGTAGCAAAATCCTACTCGATACCGACGACAGACTGCGGGCATCTTGCTCTCTTAATAATATTGACTGTTATTACGTGTGATTGAAGTGTCTTTGTTTAGCTGATTATGTACGACAGTTCTGGGGGGAGTGGGGGAATACCCCATAGTGCGTACTGTAGATGGCTGCAATGTTGTTTCTCCTTTCCATATGATCAGTTTTCCGCACACCGGATAAAGGGATGTTTGCGGAAAATGTTGACTTGTGTTGATGATGGTGGTGTTCTGTTGTTGAGAAGTCGGGGTTGCTGTGTGACGCTGGCGCATTGCAAGGTGGGAAGATCCCGTCTTCCAAGCTGGGGAAAACCGAGTCTGTTGCTGTTGCAGAAAAGTCGGGTTGCAGTAGGTTATGAACTCACCGCATTCATGCGGGAGGGAATGTTGTGGAAAAAGGTGTCTCTAACTTTTTCTGTTACAAAATTTAGGTGCATGCCATCCATGTTGTTGGTGATGTTGAATGTCTCTGTTTCTTCTTCTTCTTTTCGTTCACTGATCATACCACCAGTCCTGTAAGTGACTATCGACATGATCATAAGCGCTAAGTGCGTGGATCCATGGTTTATTAGAGTGCGCCGTGCGGCCTGGAACCTCCGTCTTCAGCACTCTGTTTCTGTCAGGATTACCTCACCCTTATCTCCTTTAGTCGCCTCTTACGACACGCAGAGGATACGGAAGGTGTATTCTAAGCCCCACCTACAGGGCAGTAATGTCTCTGTTATACTGTCTATATAACCGGGTGTGTCTGTAGTGTTCGCGCAATGATGAATTGACGTATCCAGCCTTGCGGGCAGGTGTGTTCTGTATGTTCCTGGCTTTTTGTGTCTTGGTGTGATGTTCTGACTGCTCACGGGAGGGGGGGGCTCTTGGTAGGGCGGTTGTGGTCAGGGATACCCTTTGGATGGGGCTGGGCATCTCCCGTTACATGACGGTTGGTACTCTGTTATAGTTTTTAAGTACCGGGAGTATTCGAGCTGAGAGTCTGCTGAACAGGCTGCTTCCCTGCCCACCACCAGACCAGTGGGGGTGGGGGTGGGGGGTGTAACTGTGGTGCGGAATGCCACCTCTTCTGCAACAGCTGACTCACTCATATCTGAAGATTGACAGTCAACAGATGACGAGTGGAGTGTGAAATGGACAGGACCAGGGATGTCCGAACTTGGTGCATAGACGAGAGACGCGAGTTGGAGTGTGGGTGGTGGTGCTAATGGAGGGGGTGCACCTTGGAGTGTGGATGGTCTCGAGATTTTAGGGCTTGGAAGGGTACAGCAAGTTGTGCGGTTTTGCAGTTCTCCATAATAAGCCAAGACCTCATCAAGCCTCTTCACTTCCATGCTATTTATTATATGTTCCACCCAACAGGAAGCATGGCCCAGCACAGCTTTAGCTTCCACTTGTGGTAACTCTATAATTGGGGTAATAGCATGAAGTAGGTGGGAGTGGGAAGAGGGCGGTAGAACAACTTTTCCGTCCTTCTCCTTGGACAGCACAAATTAGAAAGTCTTCAGATACGACTTTCCAGATCGTGTAGACCCGTTCTGAGGAGGGAGAGGGCGAGTACGTATCTCGTCATCGTCCTCAGCATTAGTCATATGTTCGCCAGACTCCTGGCTTGGTAGGAGAGGGGTTGAACTGGGACCGTGGTGCTCTGGACTAACGTCGGGAATACTTGTTTCTGTAGAGACATCTGTCTGAGTACCGGTGTCACGTGGAACGTCCAGTCCGAGGTCTGGCACTGGGTCATCACTGGCACAAGGTTTATGTCGATCGAAGCGCGGATACGGTAGGTCACGTCCGACTTCTTACTTACTATCACATAGGGGTCATTCCACTGGTAACTCAGTTTACTTGGCACGTTTACAGAACGTCACGAATCGTGAACCCAAACCAGTTTTCCAACCTTCATACAGGTCTCCATGCACTCGCCGGTCATGCCACATTTTCTGACGCCGGTGTGCAGTGGGTAAAGTTGCTCTCACTAGCTCATGGGATTGTTCTATCCATTGCGGCATGAGCTCTATGTAGAGAGATGGTGAATTTTTCTCGCCTGGAATCCTGGGAATGGCCAGATCCAGGGTAAGGCTAATTCACGGCCTAACATTAACCGAGCAAGGGCATAACCATGCTGGGATGTATCAAAGTGTGGTATGCCATGAGCACATATGGGAGTCGTAGATCCCAATCACGACAATAAAGGTGTATTCCTTTGTCAGCATCTCCGTCAAGGTCCGGTCGAACCCTCCTACCATCCCGTCACTACGCAGATGTTAGAGCGTCGTGCATGTTTTGACTATATGGAACAATTTGCAGAGCTCGGAGATCAATCGGCTTTCCAAATTACTTCCTTGGTCAGAGTGCAATTCATAGGGCATACTGAAGCAGCAGAACACATTGCTAGCCAGGATCTCCACTACTGTGGATGCCGTGTGGTCCGGCAGAGCAAATGCTTCTACCCACTTCGTAAAATAATCTTGCAATACGAGGATGTACTTGTTTCCTTCGTCCGTGGTATTCAAGGATCCGAGCACATCAATAGCCACTCGCCCCCATGGGGCACCAACAATTTTAATGTTTAATGGTGCAGAATGGTGCTGGCTAACAGCGTGTCTTTGGCATGGGACACATTTGGCGACCTATGCCTTCACACTATCGCGTATCCTGATCCAGTGGAAGCTCTGTTTGATGCAAAATGTTGTACACTCGACGGCTAAATGTCCAGCGTTATCGTGCAGTTGTTGCAGGATTATCACATGATAACACTCATGAATCACTATTTGGATATTAATGTAGAGGATGCCACTTTGCATATCACAGTATCCAACCCGTTGATAGTAATATTTTGCTGTCACGGAAAATGGAGTAACAGATTCCCTAGGAGGATGCACCCCCTCCTGGATCCATGCATATATACTTTGTGTTTGCACATCTGTTGCTTTATCATGAGCGACTGTCTCCAGATCCCACTTTGTGTACCACAATCTGGGGAACATGGGCGACGGCTGTGTTGTATGTGTCATGGTGGTGGCCACTTCTTGTTCATCCTCGAGCCCGATTCTCCTCAAGGCATCGGCATTTCCATGTAGTTTTCCGGGTCTATGAATAACGTTGAATTTAAAGGCCTGCAGGGATTCCTGCCACCTCTCTACCTGGCCCTCCGGATTGTTTAGGTTTCTGAGCCAGCGTAGTGAGGCATGATCTGTACGCAGTGTAAATGGGCATCCATACAGAAAGTGTTTGTAATATTTGACGAAATACACCACAGCTAACAATTCCATCTTAGTGGACGCCTAACGTTTCTCTGTTTTGTTTAGAGTACGCGAACCATAACATAGTACCTGCTCCGTTCTATCTTCTGTGACCTGGGATAGAACTGCACCTATGGCAAAAGCAGATGCATCAGTGTCTAAGGTGAAATCGAGGTTAGGGTTAGGATGAGCAAGAATTGGTGTGGTCGTCAAATGTTCCTTCAGCACCCTGAAGGAACCTTCACACTCGCTCGTCCACTCGGATGGTCGATCCTTTTCGGTGATCCTAAATAACGGTGATGCAATCTCACTAAAACGATGGATGTAACAACGGTAGTACTGGCAGAGACAGAGGAAACTCCCGGTATCCGCGACCGTGGTGGGGGGCGGGGGTGTTGACATTCTGCTACTGCTTTAGTTTTGGAAGTTTGAGTAGCTACTCCATCGCCTGATATGACGTGTCCCAAGAACCCAACGCTCTGGCTGAAAAGATGACACTTCTTGGGTTTGAGCTTGAGGTTAGTGGTATGAAACCATATTAAGACCATGTCCAAATTGAACAGAGTCTGCTCAAACGAGGAGCCAAAGACGATTACATCGTCGATGTAAGAGATAGTTCTCCCATTGCAGGGTACTTAACACCTGCTCAATGAGACGCTCGAACGTCCCAGGAGCATTGCACAAGCCGTAGGGCATTTTGCATAACTGGAAAAGACTGTCTCGATAGACAAAGATGGCCTTCTCCCTGTCAGCCCCGTCCATGGCCACCTGCCAGTACCCACTAGCTCAGTCAAGTGTACAAAACCACTTGCCTCCAGACAAGGAATCTAAGGCCTGATCTATCCGAGGCAACGGATATGCGTCTTTGACTCTAAGATCATTAAGGCGGCGGTAGGCGATACAAAACCGCAAAGATCCATCCTTCTTGCCTGCTAGTACAATGGGACTGGCCCAGGGGGATGCTGAAGGTGCTATAATGCCTGTCCGCAACATGCTATTCACTTGTTGATGTGCCTCTGCCTCCTTGTGAATGGGAAGATATTGAACGGGTTTTTGAATGGGATGTTTGTTTCCAGTGTTGATGGAGTGTCGCACGAGATGAGTTTCTCCCAGATCCATGTCTCTGGCCGAGAAACTTTCACGATACTTATATAGAAGTTTCCATATGTCACGTCTATGAGATTCCACCAATCCAACTGTGGCATGCAAATATATGTCACGCAGGTGTTTTGGTAAATCATTAGAAGTTGTTGCTGGTGTATATGTGGTAGGGGGTGTCTCCGGTGATATCACACCCACCAGATGGCCACAACAAACTCCCGGTACAAGAGTCATTGGGTCTGTTGTACCATTGAATACTCTAAATGATGTATGATCGTTATTGGTGGTGTCCATGATCATTCGGGGTCTGGCGAATTGTGAGGCGATAATGTATTCAGGGACGGGTTCCAGCATCGCTATGTGTGTTTTCTAACTGTGGTGCGGTGGCCCATAGAATTTCCTCCTATCCCAGCTCAACTGTGGCCGTAGATGCCAAAATCACTGCACATGTATCGTATAGTGATGAGTCCGGTCCAAGGTGTATGTATCGGCTGTGTATATCTAGTTCATCTTATATGCAATGTATGTCGGCTTCGCTGGTGCTGAGGAAGTCAGAACCAAGCAGGGCATCGTTTTGCATAGAGGCAATGGCAACTCGCTGTATGAATTGCATTTCCACTATCTGTATTACGAGGTTCACCGGTACCAGCCACAGGAACATCGGCTCCAGTAGCTGTTTGAAAAAATATGTTTGTATGCCTGAGGGGTGTATTTTTAAGGGATGGGATGCTCTCATATAAGCGCCTTCTGAAGATGGTGATGGAAGCTCCAGTGACAATGGTAGCACTGGTTGAAACGCCACTAAACAGACAGGCACACTTATATATTACTTTATGGTGTGCCTGTGGAGGAGTTTCC
Organism: Chaetoderma sp. LZ-2023a; assembly: GCA_034401795.1. Taxonomy (NCBI): domain Eukaryota; kingdom Metazoa; phylum Mollusca; class Caudofoveata; order Chaetodermatida; family Chaetodermatidae; genus Chaetoderma; species Chaetoderma sp. LZ-2023a. The sequence continues at coordinate 68,005,912 of CM067367.1, forward strand.
AATGATACCGCTTGAGAGATTGCTTTTGGCGCAGTATCGTCCTGTATGTAGTCTGTTTGTTTTTTAATAGCTTTTGTGTGTGCAATTGGTGGCTGAGTGAGGAAGGGGCCAACCCGTCTTCGCTGCTGCTCTGATTGCTTAGGCGATGCCGGAGGGGGTGTGTGTGTTAGCAATGGTGATGCTGTTGTGGTGTACTGTGAATTTGTATATACATCAGTCTGGACAGGACTGGTTCGGTCACGGATAAGGGCTACCTGTGTGAGCCACTTTTTGCACTGCATCATTGGATGTTTATTAGATGCGCAAAAGAAGGAGTGATGGTGCTGGGGTTTGCCGTCTTTAGGATGATGCTTCTTCTCTTGCAGATTCATGATGCCGAATGCTGACTGCAGTCTGTGTCACTATTACTGCTGCTGGATGTAGTGGGTGATGCTGTCAGGACGTGTGAGTTGCATACCACCAAGGGGCACAGTTAAGTGCTTTGGCCGTGGGTCGTAGTGCCTTTATAAATGTTGTTTCAGTGGAGGTACTACAACGAACCACTGCCGTTTTACATAGGATAGAAGGTTTGTGAGATACGGAGGTTGCACGCTCACAACCTCCGGCAGAGGGAGATGTCAGTGCTGTGGATGCAGTATGCATCATTAGTACCAACATATATGAAGCGCGTGTGTGATTGCGTACTGTCATGGAAGTGTGATTCGTAGTGTTTGTCACCTGACGTAGTTGTTCGGAGGTCACAGATGAGCTGGGTTGTGAGAGTTGGCACCGAAGTGACTCTATAATCGGTGCCCATTCTCTTTTAATGGGTCGCAGGTTGTGGTGTACATCAGTCAGTGGTAGGAGTTGTAGACGGAGGGTGATTTGGACTTCGCTCCTTCCAGTGGCCCGACTGACCACATCCAAAACATGTGTTTGGTGGCTGTGTAGGAATTACAATATTTGTTGTGGATCGTGTTGTCAATTGGGTAGTGACGCTGGTGCTGAGTGTGGTGACTAAGTTCCCAAATCTGCCAGGACTTGGAGTGCCTTTCACGACTGTTTTGCGGCTGGATACTCTCCTATTTGCTGATCCATCCACCGGTTTGTAGACTAATAATTTCAAATTGGCACTTATAATTAGCCCAATCATTCTCCCCGCTAAATTCAGGAGGGAGAATGATCTGGCCATGCCCATGATATGGTGTTATTGGTGCGAATCCAGGTGGTGGTGCTAGGGAGAATGACGTGAACGCGGATGCTGGGCTGTATGTTGGTAGTGGTATTGGTGGTTGTTCCCGCTGATGTTCCTGCTGATGCTTCATCCGTGATGGTGATTCCCTACGATAGTGTTGAGTGAGATATGCTGGTTCCACCGAATACTGCCCAGATGCTGGTCCATAGGCGGATGTTGGTATATAGACTGGTGGAGGTGTACTGTGCAGACGATGCAGATGTTCTATCGGCTGTTGTGACGGGTGTTCTTCATACGGAGGCAGTCCAGGAGACTAACGGGGTTGGTGTGTGCCATATGATGTAGTTCTTCTGGAGTAATTTTGGAAGGCAGGTTCTGCATCTCCCGATTCGTATCGTGGTATGGAAGGATAGAAGGATAGTACGGCGATGACGTTTGTATTGGAGGAGATGCGGGACATGGTGTATGAGGTGCAGACCATTGGTCACCTTGTAATGACGTTGGTGAACATAATGTTCGTTATGTATTAGTATGCCCCAGTAGGGGTCTTTGTCATGGTCGACCGTGATCTGGCCAAAGTGTTGGGTGCCTATCGCAGATATCCGACAATGTGATGTATTGAGTACCTGCCTGCGAGGCATTGCGGAATGTCCCCTCGCTGATCGCCGAATACTTGTGTAAAAACGGTGCCGGTTGTTCCGGACTGGGGAAATTTCTAGCATAGTCGGTGAGCATGAGTGCAGTCCTTCCGTCATATGATGCTACATCCAGATCCAAGGAGTGCTGACTGTCTGATGAAGGGGACTGTAACGCATGTGTGTTGAACATTGGCGTGGGTTCGCTTCTCATTTGAGCCCCACATCGGGCACCACTTGTAGCTCGCGGGGGTATGCGCTGGTCCATTATGTTGCTCCACTCCATTGCACCACATGTACAGGATGCACGGGAGGGCTGGTTAGCTATGGTTCTCGGGGTTATGGATTCCGTATCACGACTCGCCGAAAAGTACAAAGACTGGCTTCTAGACCCGGTGGAACAATAACGTTCCAGTGGGGGTGGTGCGACCATTGCCGACGAGATTGAACCTCACAGTCTCATCACAACTATTGGTGTCACTGGTATGATGGTCCATAACTTAATTTAGGAGACTGGACATAGTAATGAATCAAAACATAAACACTATCCAAACAATGGCACTCGTTTGCAAGTAGATGAGAGAAAATATATGGTACATAGAACAAAGTTGGTGTCTTGTTTACATGGGCTCGTCAGAGGTACCTCAAGGATCCGTATATATCCGTGAGGTATCCCTGCAAGGGAGCATCCTAACGAGGCTACCTATGTAGTCTAATATAAACCATTATACCCCTAACAAAAATATAATTATTGTGAGAGGAAAGTGCCTCACGCAGGCATCCATCACAGGAAACTGCCTTCAATGCCGCAGTGGGGTAAGAGAGCTGGCAAAACAAAAGCTAAGTGTGGTGTGCGTCAACCTAGTGAAATTACAATTAATGTGAAGCACGCTGGATTACGTGAAGATGGGGCAGATGATTTACGGAGAATTCAAAGGCCATCATCTTATGTAGGTCCAAAGATACTGAATTGATAGTTGCCACTTTGTTTATGCGGGCCTTCTGCTAAGTTCTAACCTACCATTTAATTGTTAGATATGCTTCCAAGCTTTGGCCGCAAGTGGCAGGCATTCCTACCTATCTTTTGACACATGAGTCTAACTGGCGAAGATGCCCGGTTTCCAGAAGATCACTCCACATAGCATCTCCCTCAGAAAGGCAGCATGCGGACATGTTACGGAGTGACAGCTTCTGAATCACATAACAATCTGGTTACATATCATCCTGCAGCCACATATAACATCACTAGGACAAGTTACCATTCACATAAGCCATTTAGAAAGCGCATAAGCATTTTATGCCGGGGCGTAAGAGGCAGATATCCATCCCTAAAGACCTTCCAGTGAGGGCGTGGTGGGTCCCAAGAGCGCACCAAGTCACTGTACAGAGCTGGATGGAGATCTGCATCCCGTCCATCACCCGTGTGTTGAGGAACTAACGTTTGCCTGTCTTTAGGGTTAAGTTTCAGAATGCCCAGAGATGCACTGTGGGCCGATTTTATATATTATTTTTTATCTTTTCACAGTGGTTCCTACATTGGCAGGGTTGTCTACCTAACTGGTATCCGAAGATACAGAGGGGGATGTATGCGAAATTGACACTTTGGTCTTCACTGCTCGGAACCCCTAATAGTTTTCCAAAGTCGGTTCATGCCAACGTGTCAATGGGAAGTCCAGACAATTATTAAGCCATGTGGCTGGAGGAGTGCAGAAAGAGACAATCACTCAATAGTGATAAGAGGCCCTAAGGTATTTGGCCAATTTTATACAATCTAGCCGTTGTGCGGTGTTACATATCCACTACAGACAGAAAAGATGGGTACACAAATGTCTCTTATGGAGAGATTGTCCCTAACTACTTTAAATCTATCATATCGAGCTAGAATAGTCAGGTTTAGTCGATCACATGTCAGGCTCGAGCAATGTGAGCATGAACAGTGACCTCAGTGTAACATTGATGCTGGGGGAAAAGTGATGCGGATATAATGTTGCTGTATAGTATAGTCTAACATACTGTGTACTAGAGTTTTTATTTAAACAAAACAAAATAACTAGGATGGCTGCTTGTCATATACATAACTAACTATCACAGTGCTAACAGTATATCAGGTCATAGGACCTTGCAGTGCTCGTTAGTCGTAAGGACAATAATAAGGATAATATATACAGTAAAAAAGATAGAAACTATGATATGCGGTCTTAGACGACAGAGGAGGTACCTATTAGTCATCAGTACATATAACGGAATAAATTAATATAATAGTACAATAGTATAGTTACTTGAGTACATATTGGTAATCGGTATGGAAAGAGTTCATAAAACACTGTAGATACTGCGTTGCAGATGAAGAACGCGAGGTGGCATGATACTGATGTTGCTAGGAAATTTCCGCAGGCGGACTGTTGATATGGCTCACTCTCAAGATGGTGAAGAAGAATGACAGTAGATGGATGTCCATTAGATAGTCATAATAACTAGTATGTTAAATTAAACAGTAAGTTACAAAGTGTCCATCAGGTGACGGTAGTTGTCCATAACAGAGAGGACTAAAGTTGTAATTAAACAATGCATGTACATAACTGGGTACACCATACATGATGCATCGCATAGCTCTTGCGGTGCATTAATCACACGACATGCTGCGCGGAAGTTTGAATACCACTTTTCAGCGTGGTCCGGAAGATCTGACGAGTTATCCACCAAGAATCACCACTTGTTCAACATGCTGTAGAGATTACATCTGGACCGCCAGGCCAATCCGCAGGAAGGCTCCTCTTGAAGTGCTGGTAGTGAAGTAGACTCTTCTATTTATTTAGTCCCCCCCCCCCCTCGAGCAATGTGAAACAGAAGCTGTCAATATTCTTGAGGTAACTCATAAAGATACGCCGTCTGATGATGATGATGATGATGATGATGATGATGATGATGATGATAATGATGATGATAATGATGATGATGATGATGATTACTTAATAATAATAATAATAATGATAATAATAATAATAATAATAATAATAATAATAATAATAATAATAATAATAATAATAATAATAATAATGTCGACGATAGTTTAATTACTTATAACCTATGCCTATAGTGTAAACTAATTATTTTATATTCATCCCTCGTATATCAATGTAAAAGTGATTCGAGTTTAATAAAGTTCTGTTAAATTTATATGTACTATTTGCATATGAAATGCATTTACCTTTCTGAATTGGTGTTTTCCTTCGGAAATACGGAAGAGAAACGGATAATTGGCACCAACAATTGTACGATAAAGGTTGCGGAGATTATCATAACACCTACATCAGAGAGAATTCTTGGTCCTCATCTATCAGCAAGAAATTGAATCTCAAACGTAATTAATTAGTACTACTATTCATATCAATCGACTAATCCTCAGCTTACTCTTTACAGCCCAAATTTATCATTATCCTTATCAAATCATCCTACTTATAATGGCCATAATTCTCATATAGTTTACTACCGATATAGTCAGTGGCGGATTAAGCAGTTGCGGTGTCCGTAACGTAGTGTAGAGTCAAGGAAATCGAGTTTCCAAAAATCAAATTGCATCCGTCCAACCACATCTTGAGCAATATCAAGAGCAGTATAATAAAAATAATGCACAATATACATAATAGCAAAGAAAACAGCGAATATAATAAATACTACTTATGAGAATACTATAATATAATGAAAGAACAACGATATTTAAATAAGACAGGTAAGGAACATGACATAAAAGCTTTTTCCGGCTGTTTGGGCAAAAAATCAGTGTTTCTTAGTTTATTTCAATAGAAATTTCAATGGTGTGCACGCGTGTTGATGTGCGTGTGTGTTGTTGGATGATAAAGACGTCATTACGTCAATTGTCTATTATGACGTAATACGTCTGGTGTTTGATGATATCAATGAAAATGGACCTTTCCATTTTCAGCCATGTCCCGCCCAACTTTAGCTAAGCTCCACCTATACTTCGCTAGAGTTGGGATCGATCAGTTCCCAGCCGCCCTGACTATCAATTTCCAGAAAACTATACAGGTAAGATATTTAATGTTTTGGAACTAATTTGGTCAAATTAGTTTCAAAATATTCAACAGCATGTTTATTAAATAGTAGAGACACAATTCGTACAACGTGTCGGTCTATTAAGAGTTAAAGACGGACCAAATAGAATCATTTATGACGTCATGATCATGACGCCATCCTGAATACCGCTTAGCTGATTATGACGTCAGAATGATAGATGGATACGCTGGAAAGGTGAATTGTCTACCGAGGATCTAAAACTGGATGAATCCGATCTGTAGCTCAAGCATAAGCTCAATTACGTCATACTTAGACTGACGTCACAATCAAAATGCGCAATGTAAATGATCTTAAGGCCGGTTCTTACGATCAGATTAATCGGATCAGAATTGTCTAATTCTATAAAATCTGACCATGTAAGTATCTGAAGTCGAATCTGATGATTCTACAGATTTGTCGACTTCGATAAAAAAAAGTGACGGCGTAAATCTGAATATCTGAAGTCTGTTGTCAAGAGAACACAATCCCCGAACCCAGCCACTGGAATAACTACTTCGATAACCTAGCCAGTCACTCCAGCGGTAGATTTTCAGAAACGGCACCACACCCTTCCCGCAAACGGCCAATCAATGAGCAAATATTGAGCTTTTCTTGACCACATTTTGCATGATCGATGAGATCAACTATATTATTTTCATGAGAAATGGGTAAAAATAGAATAAATTCATAGACAATTATTGAAGGTTCATATTTACTACGAGAAATGCAGATGCAGAGGAGCGGTGAGGGTGGGGACATATCTAACAGACTTTGCTCAATACTACACCCAGCCCTGGGTGTGTGCGTGCGAAATCCTATCTATAGTCAGGAAGCTGACTCTCTTGTTGATCATGACGCCAAATATGTGAGTGATAGATCGGATCATTATCGTCTTCATCATCATTAGCGTCTATCTGTATGAGTGACCTCAAGCATAGGCCTATTACCCGCCGCTGTTCCACATCTATTGGTTCTATATATGGTGTATGCATCCTTACAATCTGTGGAGCCAGCAGACCTAAAAGCTGTTCAAACATTGTTTTAAGCATTCGGGAAATATTGATGAAATTGAGCATCATCTAAGTAGAGCTCTAATATAAAACGATGAAATTCGACAATCGCTCTCAGTCTCTGGACGATGCGATGTATCCAAAATCCATGTGATCGGCGATGCCTACGATGATGGAGAAGCAATAGTAGCAAATGTTATTCAGTTGTCATTTTATGATATTTTCCTAACTTTCTAACTTAGTAATTTAGTAACTTTAAATACTAAATCAAGAGAAGCGGCTTCTAAACGGAGTTATGAAATAACGTTCATCGTTAAATTTCTCCGCGTGCAAAAAGCCTGTTTGGTGGAAAAAGACATCGCGGTGGAACGCGGCGAAACGCGTTGCGTTGCCGCTTCGTCGCGGCGCGCCGCGTTTGATGGGCTTCGGCCCTTAGCCGTTTCATAGAAAACCTCTCTCATATGGCTCTATACACGCGTATTATCCTACCCAGGGGGGGGGGGGGGACTGGCGTGCTTGGAACGCACCCGGAGCGGTCGTTCCGCACCCAGTCTTGCTGGGACGGTTCGTATCCGTCCAGCCGACCCGCGCTACACATTTAAGCATGTATATGCATTACCAAAGTTCGGGTTAACCCTTTCATCACGAAGTCGGCCAAAACCGGCCTCTGTAGTGGTCTTGAGGAATACCCATTTGCAGGTTAAAAGAAGACTCTTTTGAAAATTTGTCACTAGAATGACGGGCTCGGTAAACGAGATCGTCATTCCAGTGGTCATTTCTAAAAATAGTCTTCTCTTGGCCTACAAATGGACATTTAATTTCAAATATTTAGATATTCTTTACGGAATTTAGCCACTAAATTGTTAACCATTTATTGCCTAAGCTGGTCATAAACTGTCTACAATGGTCTTGGGAAATGTGCATATGCAGACCAATAGAATGCTATATTTTAAAATTTACGACTACAATGACTGGCTCAATAACCGTACCAGTCATTCCAGTAGTAAATCTTGAAAAATCGTCTTCTCTTCGTTTGCAAATGGATATATTTAATGAGTAAATTTGAATTTTCGTGACCAAATATAGGCATTAAATGGTTAAAGCCATAACATTACACGGTTTATCAACTTAGACATACCTGTTAGGTTCACATATAATGACATACATCCCGCTGATAGCAACAGGCCAAAGATAGGCGCCGTGGCCCAACCAAGGTTAAGGATGGCTGCAAAAAAAGATTAGCATTATCAATACATTGTAAATGTGTGTGTCCGGACATTCTGCTTCGCAACCACATGAAACATTACAAGACATGGTTTACATTTCACGAACGCATTATTATGCCATATCTTCTATCGTTATGGTGGGGGTAAGAGGGACGAATGCACACCGTAAATGTCCTTCCCGTAGGGGCGTGGCAGATCTAAATATCATGTCCAGACATTTTAACAGAATTCGGTGAGAATACATATCCCGCCCGTCACCGGGTCCTATGGAAATAACCGTTTAACCTGTCGTTAGGTTTATATACAAGTTGCCAGTTTTGCACTGCGATGCGGGAGGGCTGTCAGTAAATAAAATAATAATTAATACATGTGTTTCCACAGTGCTTTCCTACATTGCTTAAAGTACTATCTACTAAGTATCCGAAGATACACCGTGTGTGTGTGTGTGTGTGTGTGTGTGTGTGTGTGTGTGTGTGTGTGTGTGTGTGTGTGTGTGTGTGTGTGTGTGTGTGTGTGTGTGTGTGTGTGTGTGTGTGTGTGTGTGTGTGTGTGTGTGTGTGTGTGTGTGTGTGTGTGTGTGTGTGTGTGTGTGTGTGTGTGGGGTGGGGGTGGGGGTGGGGGGGGGGTTGAGGCTAATCTACGGGTGGGACCAAAACCTAGGGGCTGCTCTGGAGATATGCTATGGGAGAGGAAAGGCCGGAATGTGGAGGTGGGGTCGGGGCTATCGGCACACTCACCCTTGCCTCAGCCATGCTCCTACACCTATGCAACAGGAGCCTTTTACTGAACACGTAGGCACATATGTAATGCATAACGATATTCAAATAAGCATGTATAACTGGATTTATGATGGGAAATACTTTTACGCATGATGCGGTAAACGTTATCTGCAGCATGTGCCAGCAACAGCCCTAGTGAAATAGTTTTATAGTATACAACAAAACATGTACTAAAATATAATTAAATTTTTGAATTTTGCTTTTCGGGTTCAGACGGTTAAGCGACGACCTGTTTATTTTGCCCTTGTTCGGTGGGCCAAAAAGTGTCAGTTATAAACTGGTTTGAAATTAGTCATTTAGCATGTCACCACTCCACACACAACCCGACTTATCACATCTCGCAACTGATCCAAAGCCATACCCCAGAAGATAGACCTCTTTCATTATTCATTGATAAAAGGTGACCTCTAAAGCTTTTCAATGGTCCTTTCCAGTTTTAGCTATGCACCGCCCATTTCTAGCTATGCTCCACCCACACCTCTCTCGTGTTGGGATCGATCGACCCCTATACCACCTGACTATCAATTTCCAGAAAACTTTACAGGTAAGCTATTGAAAATTTGAAACTAATTTGACAAGGTGCTGTTACTGGCTATGGCAGCAACAGCGTCCAGTCAAATTAGTTTCAAAATATTCAACAGCATGTTTATTAAATAGTAAAGACATACAATGCGTACAACAACTGTGCAACCGTACTTATCTACACCATTCATGACGTCATTGATTATGACGCCATCCTACATGCCACGTAGTTGATTATGACGTCATATGATGGATGCACAAATTGAAAAGGCCAGTTGCAAAGCGATGTATATTTGAAGACGCGTGAATAATATAATTATATTGATCTGTCGCTTTTCGGCGTGACAATTTTGTCAAATATGCAATCAATGCATAGTTTTGAAATGTATTCACAATAACAGTCTCGGGGTGACAGACATTGAACGAGACTGCCCTGCGGGAAACAAAAACTGGCTCCTAAGGCCGGTGGAACTCAATCGTTCCGGTGGGCCATGCGACCATTGTCGCGAACATTAAACACAATGGTCTCATCCCAAGAGATTGTGTCACCAGTATGCCTGTCCATAGCAATTTCGTGATCTATGGACTTACAAGATTTGATTTGGTGACCTAAAATATAAGTCTATACAATGAGTTTAACTAACTAATTGAAAAATATGCTAGATAAAGCTACAATAAGAGCATACGAAAATACAAGATATAGGGGCAGGTAGATGAACTTTTAAACATGGGCCTCCCGGAGGTACCACACAGACTCGTAGGTCCACAGACGTATCCCCGCAAGGGAGGCTCCCGTACACGAGGCATAGCCTTATAACTTAATATAACTTATTATACCTCTAAGCTGAAAGGAAGAAGGCTATCGCAGACGAAAAGGTTATGAACCTCACGCGGGCACTACTCCTAGTGTTAGTTTGGGTGAGGAGTATTATCCTGGTGTGGACGGTCATCGCTGAATCCTTGCGAGAGGCAAGTGTCTCGCACGGGCCTCCACCTCGGGAAGGTGTCGCCATGGCTTAAAGCGGGAGAAGAATAGTAGGCAAAAATAGGCCCACTCTAATATTTCAAACAAAAGTGCCGTAGAAAGAAAAGACCATACCTAGTGAGATTATGACTATAGGGGTGTGTACTGTTTTACGTGAAGACGGAACGGAAGATTCCCATCACCGTCTTATGTGATTCCTAATATGCTGAGTTGGTAGTTGCTGCTTTATTTCTGCGAGCCTTCTGCTTTGCTTAATCCCTTTTAGTTGTTTTCAAAACAAGAATTAGTTTAGGCCGCAACTGGTCGATATCTACCTAGCTATTAGACACGGCTGTCATGGAGAACATATGCCCGAGGACATCAATACTGTAGACAGCGCTCATACATGTTACTTAGTGGGAACTCCGAACTGGGTGAGAATCCGGACATTCTGCTTCGCAACCACATGAAACATTACAAGACATGGTTTACATTTCACGAACGCATTATTATGCCATATCTTCTATCGTTATGGTGGTGGTAAGAGGGACGAATGCACACCGTAAATGTCCTTCCCGTAGGGGCGTGGCAGATCTAAATATCATGTCCAGACATTTTAACAGAATTCGGTGAGAATACATATCCCGCCCGTCACCGGGTCCTATGGAAATAACCGTTTAACCTGTCGTTAGGTTTATATACAAGTTGCCAGTTTTGCACTGCGATGCGGGAGGGTTGTCAGTAAATAAAATAATAATTAATACATATGTTTTCACAGTGCTTTCCTACATTGCTTAAAGTACTATCTACTAAGTATCCGAAGATACACCGGAATGTGTATGTGATACCGCACCCTAGCCATCACCGCTCGGAAACCCCAATAGTTAACCGGAGTCAGATCAGCCCATGGTGCGGATAGGGACGTCCAAACAATTAAGAAGCCACAAGGCTAAGAGTAATATGAAGAGAGACAAAATCTTGGAGTCATGAGTCTTACCGGAGTGCGGGGCTAAATTATCACACTGCCAGAAGAGAAGGATATATTACACAGTATGTAATGAAAAAAGTGTCTCTAATCATTTTGAACCTATCCTATCGAGCTGAATAGAAAAGGTTTAGTTGGTAGCATGCCGGGCTAAACAGAGTTATAGCACGGACAGAAACCTCAGTAAAAAAATTGTGGGTGGCGGGAGAAAATGCTGCATATATAAATGTTGCTGTATAGTGTTTCCTACGTGCACTGCATTCCTATATTTTCTATAACTTAAGCAAATCAATTTAACGGATGACCACTGGCCATATACCTACGTAATCTAACCAGAACAAACAATACGGTGTCAATGATTAAGATATATATATATATAATAGTAATACAATATAGTAAAACGAACCTACTATAGTGCGGTTAGCAACACATTGAGGAAAATGAAAATAACTATTCAACAAATACAGAAATTATAACTATTGTTCCTAAGACTGTTACGGTTACTTTTAGTCATCGGAACCATTAGTACGGATACGAGATAATTAACAAAACCTATATAGAGAAATAATTAAACGGTGAAGTATAGTTACTTGAATACTCGGTAGTCATTCCCAAGTTAGGCTACCATGTTACTGAAATTGAGACGTAGATCTGTGGTCGACGTGAGATGATGTGCTCTCCGGAAGCTGGAAAGTTACCGCGGGCTGGTTCCCGCAAGCTGTTTTCCGCAAACAAGAGTTCCGCAAGAACACTCATGGTGGGAGTTCATCGCTTAGTGCTGTAGGCCTAATAGAATGTCTAACGAGCAGTCAGTAAAAGATACGGTAGTACTACGTGGTGAAGAAAGTTCCCATACACCGATGGCACGGATGGAAGGTGTAAGCAACCTGTCACAAGCGGGGGTTGTCAGAGGCAAATGAAGACACAAAACAAAGCTTCACCGTGCTGGGTACGTCAACCAGCTCTGAAGATGCACCGGGCAGAGTTTGCTTCCTGCGGTCGAAAGTCGAAAGAACCGACACGATGTGTGCGGCGGCGATTGAAATACCACTTTTAGGCGTGGCCAGCAGATCTGGCGAGTCATCCATCAAGGAACATCCTGCCTCTACATCTGTAGACTCACATATTTAGGCCGCAAAGGCCTCACCGGAAGTTTGTGTTCCAAATGTAGATGTAGTATTCGTGAACGATTATCGAAAGTTCCAAGTTACAAAATTGTGTTAGGGCGGTGGGCTGGAAACTGCACACTACGGGATAAAAACCCGACTCTTAGCGAAGAAAGACGCGTGTTGCGCTTGATAATAGTTGGTACAGCGCCAACCTGTTCGGCCCCTGGCCGAGGATGCTCTCAATCACTGGATCTGTCCTCCTTTTATACTCTCCATGACGTCACAAGCGCAGGCTTTATCCAATCATCGTTCGAGCAACAGCCAATCAGCACACAGCTAATAATAGCGTCGTCGAATGTTCTAGAACATTCTAGAAGCTTTATGTCCACGTGGTTATGACGTCAGGGCATTATTTTGAAGATAATCAAAAGGATTTTTCCTGGATAACTCAGCCATTTCTCAACCGATTTTGAAATGCTTTACAGTTTTGGAAAGCCCGTCGAATTCTGGTGTTGATTAAAGCCAGATTTAACGGGAACAGACAATCAATAAGAATTACAGAGTACCACCTCGGTACACTATAAGCGCCATCCTATCTAGGTCACAACTACGCGCTCCATAGAAAAAGCGTCCTGGCACGTGTATGTACATAATGCGTTTTAATGAACTTAGTCGTTTTTCAACATGCTCTCTCTCTCCCATAGGCCTATAAACGCTTATAGCCCTACCCAGAGGGGCGTGTTCAGAGAACGAATTCTAGACCGGCGGCATGTACCCAGCTTAGCTGGTATGGCCGGTACCCGACCGGTCGATCCGAACTACACCCCCCCCCCCCCCTCCTAGTTTGACATCCATGGCAAACGGTCGCGCATGGCGGATCGACGCACGGACGTATGCTAGGCGGGAATCATAGACTTCCTGGGTAGGCACGTGGCCGGAGAGGCGTAGTGATGCATAGACGCGTATTCAAGAGACAGAGCACATAGGGGTGCCAAGAAGATGGGAGGCATACTTCTCAATTTTTTATCTGGAATTATTTTTCCAGGCCTTACTTTTTTCTTTTGTGTTCTTTTTATTATTAATATTAATATTGCTATAATTTTATTTAGTATATGATCCTAAACAATAGCTCGCATAGGTGTTCCCGTTAGTGCGGATACTCATAATCTCTGCAAAGAACACCCAAGCTCCAACGTACCACAATTTAAGTTTTTAAATATATATAAAAATATAATAACAAAAAGACAAGGTATAAAAATATTACCTATGTAACATACCCTTATGAGGTATGTTTTTATTAATCACACCGAATTACTTGCGTACCCCGGGTAAATAAAGGGGCATGCACCATATATCACCAAGTATTATTATTATATATATCTAAAATATCTATTTGCGGGCCCGCAACGGGCAGCTCTCGCTGACCCCATATCCGTCCCGACGTCTAAGACAGGAAGAAAATTAATAAAAAAAATAAGATATATGATAATAACTTAAAACCGGTTTATCAAGCAGCCTCAGTGACGTTATCGCACTGCGGGAGGTTGTATTCTTTATATCGCACACGACGTCCTTACAACATTAGAGTCCGCAGTGCTCATTTTGTATGAGACACAGCCGGACACCTAAAATGTGCGGCTGTGTAGGATAACCGTAGTCATCCTAGGGATGGGATTCAATTGATCTAACATATATAATATGATGAAAAGTATGTAAAAAATAAAGTAATAATTAACACATTTCCACGAATTGCCTATTAACATTTCTGCTGAATTGCACATGGTTACACCTCAGCAGCGAAATTTCCACATCGAGTTTGGGTCCCGGTACTGACGGTGGTAGGTCGCGGTGAATGCACTGTTATTGCTGAAATGCTCTCATCATTATTATTATTGGCATGGTCCGAAACATCCGAAGTGATGGTGGCGGAAATATGGGCATCCATGATGTCTCTCACAGTTACCGCTGGTTCCAGGATATTCGTCCGTGTAGCAGGGGCGGTACTAGTAGTTGCCAATGTTGCTGATGCGGTGGTGACTAGAGCTGTCGTGACGATGGGGGTTGTCGCTGGCGTGGTGGTTGCTGTAGTTGTCGTGGTGAGGGCGGGAAGCTGTACCGTCGGCTGAAGACATGGTGTGGGAACGGATATGGCAGGAGACGACATCTTTCGGAACTTAGCGTACTTTAGCAGACGACTAGCAGTAATGTTCGGTACGGGATGGATATTCTGTGTGTGGGCGATCCGTTTCTTTCCCGCGTATGGACGTTCTGGCGTGGTTCCCTTCCTGACTGCTGGGTCAGAAAGGCAAGGAGGCAGATGCGGAATAACACAGGTTGGAGTTACGCTGATTGTCACAGGCTGCGATGGTCCCGGTCCTTCGTCTATGGTAAGCTCTGGTGGAGATGGAGACTGCGGATAACTGGAAATGTCTATCCCCGCAGGTGTCATAATCACCACTGAGATTGGCTGACTGGCTGTCACTGTCTGTGCTTCTATGGTGGCGGGTGTGGTAACCATAGCTTACTGGCTAGTAACTGGTGCGGGAGCTGTCGCACTGGATTTTACGGGAGATTTCTGCTTCCTACTTTGCTTCAGGACTGGTGTGGATGAAGTAATAGGTACCGGCGTAACATTTCCAGATGCAACTGCAGGCAGAATTGCACATCTGGCTGTCGGTACGTTACTTGCTGTAGCCGCGGGAAGACGATGTCCAACAGGATATTTACGCATGGTGTTTTTCGTGCGGGCCATTTTCTCGGTTGGGAGAACCTTGACCAGGAGCCGAAATTCGAAGTGTGTGGCTAGAACGGCACAATCTTTGTTCTCTTCCCTAGGAACTAACGTCACTTCCAACACACGGTGATGATGCCGAAGCGCGTGAGTGATCCCATAGCGAGTAGGGGTGTAGAGGTACTGGCACGTCACACAAAAGGCCGATTGAAAGAGATTATCAATATGAAGGGTGCGGTCGGATTTCCTAGTGAAAGTTCTGGTACATGGCTCTCCGCTAGTCAACAAAGAGTTACACGGGAACCACTTCGGAATTGGCACCGATTCTTCTTCAGAGGAATCCGACAATGCGAGATCTTCAAGAAGTGACATCTCATTCCCACATGGTAGCTAGTTGCGGGAACTTTTTCAAAACCTAATGCCCTGTCTCTTCATGATTTATAACTTTTCAGACCAAATATAATAACAAAATAATAATAAGAAAAACAGCAGAATTTAGTTTGTGACACGAAAGAAGCCTAATGCTATGTTCTTCCCTAGTGTCGAGTTTTGACGGGAAGACAAAGTTTCAGAGCGCGCTTCCTTCTTTTATACTATTTGGTGACGTCACAGGTGGCGGATGACCACACCTAAAAAGTTTTACAGGTGATTCGGTCATTCTTATGTGAATATTTCCTTGCTTTTCGCCTGGACGTCTTAGGAGTAATTCCTCCCATATGAGGGGATTAGTTGTAACTATAGGAAGAATGGCTCGTTAAACTTGTCTTTATTTCGCACATTTAACAGTCTCCGATCGACATAGAAACGCGGTACTACTTTGTCCTTGTGGCGCCTCACCTTTTAATTAGCAGGAGGCGGTTTTCCAGGTTGGATGCTTAAAAACTTGCCTATTCGAATTTTAGGCTGGAGCGCCTGATGGGGTGCGTGGGAGCCAGGTGACATCAGCGGTAATCTCCCGGACTCACCCTCCCCACTCCTCCATGACGCTGTGGTAGTTGCGTTTTTGCGCGGCTCTTTTGTTTAAAGCGTTTGATCCAACTCACTGGAAAGAGTAGTAAATGTCACGTGGCTCTAAAAAGCACGTGGATGATCGGAAACGTGTATGCTGTCTATAGCGACGGCCAAAATGCTGTTGCTGAGATGTAGTCTGTTGCAGAGGCGAGAGATAAAAATATATATGTTACATCAAGATCTTTATAATGTCCAGTATTTGCGTGAGTTCTTTAACATGCATCTTGGTACGTGTCTGTAATAGGTAGTTCTCAGTCCATGTTGATTATTTTTTAAATGCTCTCGTTGATTTTACTGCAGGATTTTTGATGCCACTTTACCGACCCATGCGCTAATGATGTGTAGCACGGTAGAGCAGTTGTGCTCTTAATAAAAAATTTAACAGTAAAGTTGCAAGTAATTTTTATGAGTGGTTTAAACAGTTATATTCATGCTGTAGATCAACGTTACTGATCCCGTCAAAATAGCTGTGTTTTCCGAGCGGGAGGGTTAGCCAAGCATTCTCCTCGATGGGTAGAACTAGCTCCGTCCCGGCTTAGACCAAACACATTTGTACCATTTTAGTAATGGCGAAATTACAGTACAACTCACAAACATGTGTGTCACAATTTTTACGATTACAATGCCGTCGTTTGGAGATTGTGAATACAGTCAACCTGAGTGTCTGTGTTTCTGTCATGTTGGTGATTTGAATCTATTATGCGTGACTGGTTCTCTGTGGATGATACTTGCGCTGTGGTGATGGTGACATGTTTATGGCCGCTAAGTGCGGGAGGGGAGGATTGCGGCCCTCTGTAATGGCCGAGCCCGTGGGCGGGACAGAGTTACGTTAGAGCGAAGATGACCTGGTGGATGCTGTCGTAACTTTGATCAAACCATTGTCGAATTCAACTTTTCAGTAGCAAAATCCGACTCGTGACTGACGACAATGTGGGGATCTTGCTCTCTTAATAATATTGACTGTTATTACGTGTAGATGACGTATGTAGTTTAGCTGTTTCCATACGACATCGGGAGAAAGGGGTAGGGGAGGAGGCTGGACAAGCGTCGCTCCCGTGACGCATACTGTAGATGGCTGTGGTGCCTTCCTGATATCCATATGATCAGTTCTCCCATAACTGGATAAGAAGGTGTGTGTGTGAGGGAGATTTGTTGGTTGCGTTCTGTTGATGATAATTAATTAAGACCGGTAGGTGCTGCTAAATGCTGTTGTTGCCGATGTTGAACATCTCCGTTATGCCGCGTATAACTGAGCAAGTCTGTCTTCTTCTTCTTCTTTTCGTTCGCTGATCATACCGCCAGTCCTGTAAGTGACTATCGACATGATCATAAGCGTTAAGTGCGTGGATCCATGGTTTATTAGAGTGCGCCGTGCGGCCTGGAACCTCCGTCTTCAGCACTCGAGGTTTCTGTCAGGGTTACCTCACCCTTACCTCCTTTAGTCGCCTCTTACGACACGCAGAGGATACAGAAGGTGTATTCTAAGCCCCACCTACAGGGCAAAACAAGTCTGTGATGTAGGTGCAATGATGAATTGACGTATCCAGTCCTGAAGGCAGGTGTGTTCTTTGTAAGTGTTGACGTTCTGTCTGTTGTGTGATGTTCTGACTGCTCACGGGGGAGTATGGTAAGCCTATTGGATGGGGCAGCCTTTGGATAAGGGGATGTGGTCATGTCCCGTTACATGACGGTTGGTGTCCTGTCATAGTTTTTAGACACTGGGAAAATTCGAGCCGAGAGTCTGCTGATCAGGCTGCTTCCCTGCCCACCGCACGAGGGGGGTGGGTTAATGTTGGTCGGTTAGGTGCGGGATGCCACCTCCTCTGTTGCAGCAGTCTCTCTCATACCTGAAGATTGATGGTCAACAGATGACGAGTGGAGTGTGAATTGTACCGGTCTGATGATGTCCGAATTTGGTGTGTAGATAAGGGACGCAAATTGGATTTGGGGTGTTGGTGCGGCGGGAGATATGGGTGCCACTTGGGGGGAATTGGTTTGGCGATTTTGGGAGGTGATCGGGTACAACTTGTTGTATGGGTCTGCGGTTCCAGACACGCCAAGGCTTCATCTAGCCTCTTCCCTTCATGCTATTCACCACATGTTCCACCACACAGGAAGCATGGCTTGGGTCAGCCTCAGCTTCTGCATATGGTAACTCTATGATGGGGGACATAGCATGAAGTGGGTGGGAGTGGGAAGAGATCGGAGGAACAACTTTTCCACCTGGTCCCTTGGACAAAACAAACATAAAATTCTTCAGATACGACTTCCCAGATCTAGTAGATCCGTGCTGAGGAGGGAGAGGGCGAGTACATATCTCGTCATCGTTGTCAGCGTTACCCGCTTGTTCATCCACGTTCTGGCTTGGTAGAATTGGAGCTGAACTGGCACCGCAGTGCTCTGCACTAACCATGGGAATACTAATTTCCGTAGAAATATCTGTCTGGGTACCAGTGTCATGAGAAACGCCCAGTCCGAGCTCTGGTGATGTGTCGTCACTGACACAAGGTTTAAGTCGATCGAAGTGGATGACTGAGGTCAGGTCATCCGAAGCACGGATGCGGTAGGTCACGTCCGACGTCTTATCTACTACCACATAGCGGCCTTTCCACTGGTAACTCAGTTTACTTGGCACGTTTGCAGACCGTCGTGAATCATGTACCCAAACCATTCTTCCTGCTTCATATGGATCTCCATGCACTCTCTGGTCGTGCCATGTCTTTTGCCGCCAGTGTGCAGTGGATAGTGTTTCTCTCACTAACTCATGGGCTTGTTCTATCCTTTGCTGCAGGAGTTCGACATAGAGAGATGGTGAATTTTCTCCCCTGGTATCTGTGGCATGGTCAGGTCCAGGGGTAAGGCTAATTCACGGCCTAACATTAGCCGAGCAGGGGTGTAGCCCATGCTGGAATGTTCCAAAGTGCGGTAAGCCATGAGCACATATGGGAGCCGTAGATCCCAACCTCTACAATCAAGGCGTGTTTCCTTGGTAAGCATCTCCGCGAGAGTTCTGTTAAATCTCTCTACCATCCCGTCGCTATGGGGGTGGTACAGAGTTGTCCTTGTTTTCACGATATGGAATAATTTGCAGAGCTCTGATATGAGCCGGCTCTCAAAATTACTTCCTTGATCGGAGTGCAACTCATAAGGCATACCAAAGTGGCAGAACACATTGCTTGCCAAGACCTCCACTACAGTGGATGCCTCTTAGTCTGGCAAAGAAAATGCTTCTACCCACTTCGTACAGTAATCTTGTAATACGAGGATGTATTTATTTCCGTCATCCATCGTATTCAAGGGTCCGAGCACGTCGATAGCCACTCGCTTCCATGGTGCACCAACAATCTTAATTTGCGATGGTGAAATATAGTGTTGGCCAACAGCGCGTCTTTGGCATGGGATACATTTGGCAACCCATGCCTTGACACTATCGCGAATCCCGATCCAGTGGAATCTCAATTTGATATTGGCAACAGTCCTTTCCATGGCCAGACGCCCGGCATTATCATGCAGTTGTTTTAATATAAGATCACGATAACTTTCCGGGACTACCAGATGGTCATTAATATACAGAACATTATTTATTAATCGACATTCTTCGAACCGTTGGTAATAATATTTTGTCATGGTGGAAAGTGGTGTTACAGATTCCTTGGGAGGACATACCCCTCCTGGATCCACGCATATATATTTCATGTCTGTACATCTGTTGTTTGGTGGTGTGTGATTTTCTCCAGATTCCACTCTGCGCACCTCAATTCGGGGAACTCCAGAGATGGTTGTGTTGACTGTGTCACAGTGGCGGCCTCTTCCACGCCAATTATACTGAGGGTGTCGGCATTCCCATGCAATTTGCCGGGACGGTGAAAAACATTGAAGTTATAGGCCTGCAGGGATTCCTGCCATCTCGTTATCTGGCCTTCTGGATTTTTCAGGTTTCTGAGCCATCGTAGTGAGTCATGGTCTGTACAGAGTGTAGAAGAGCGCATGTACAGAAAGTCTTTATAGTACTTGACGAAGTGTACCGCCGCTAGCAGTTCTTGCTTGGTGGTTGCGTATATTCTCTCCGTTTTATTCAGAGTACGCGAACCATAACCCAATACCTGCTCCTTTCCATCTTCCGTGACCTGAGATAGAACCACGCCTATAGCGTAAGCTGATGCGTCAGTGTCTAAGATGAAATCGAGGTTTGGATTAGGATGAGCAGGAATCTGGGCGGTCGTCAAGAGGTCATTCAATGCCTTGAAGGAGCCTTCACACTTACTTGTCCACTCAAATGGTCGATCTTTTTCGGTGATCTTGTAGAGGGGTGACGCAATCTCACTGAAATGTCGGATGTAATGGCGATAGTACTGGCATAAGACAAGAAACCCCCGTTTCTCTGTAACTGAAGAGGCCCTTGGCCACTCTGCTATTGCCTTAGTTTTTGATGGCTGAGTAGCCACTCCATCACCGGATATGACGTGTCCCAGGAACTCAATGCTCTGTCTAAAGAGATGACATTTCTTGGGTTTGAGTTTCAAATTGGCCGTGTGGAATCTTGATAGCATGGTGTCAAAATTTATTAAGGTTTGCTCAAACGTTGGTCCGAAGACTATCACGTCATCAATGTAACAGAGACAGAGATTTCCCATTGCAGGATGGTTAATACCTGCTCAATGAGTCGTTCAAAAGTTCCGGGAGCATTGCACAACCCATTGGGCATCTTGCGGAACTGGAAAAGGCCATCCCTACAAACGAATGCAGTCTCTTCCATGTCAGCTTCATCCATGGCTACTTGCCAGTAACCACTAGCTAACTCAAGGGTACAAAACCACTTGGCACCGGACAAAGAATACAAGGCCTGATCTATCCAAGGTAATGGATAAGCGTCCTTTACGCTAAGATCATTAAGGCGGCGGTAGTCTATACAAAACTGCAAGGCTCCGTCGTTTTTGCCTGCTAGTACTATTGGGCTAGCTCATGGAGATGCTGAGTGTTCAATAATACCGGTCCACAACATGTCGTTCAGTTGTTGGTGTGCTTCCACTTCCTTATGAATGGGAAGACATCATACCGGTTGATGTATGGGGTGATTATTGCCTGTGTCAATGGAGTGTCGACGAGATGAGTCTCTCCGAGACTGATGTCTCTGGAGGAAAAACTATCGCGATATTTGTGCAGTAATTTCCGAAGTTCATGTTTCTGTGATTGCTGTAATCCAACTGTATCACATAGATATAAATCATGTAAATGTTCGGGTAAATCATCAGTCATATGCTGTGGTGTATCAGTAGGTGTAGGCGATTCCAATGAGATTATGTCCACTAAATGGCCGCAGTATACTCCTGGTTCCAGGGTGATGGGGTCTGCGGTACCAGTGAACACTCTAAAAGGTATATTTTCCTTATTAGTAGTATCTACTATCATGCGGGGACTTGCACATTGTGAGGCGATCATGTAATCAGGATCGGGTTCCAGCATGGTGATGTGTGTGTTGCTTCCTAACTGTGGTGCAGTGGCCCATAAGACAGGCACATTTGTATATCACCTTGCGGTGTACCTGTGGAAGAGTTTCCAATGACGCTGTCTGTGACAATGGTGTTGGAGCGGAATCATTCTGTATGTATTTGGACTGTTTCTGAATCACTTCTTTTAATATGGTGGATGGCTGAGTGAGGAAAGGGCCAGTCCGTCTGTAAGGGCTGCGGTGAAGGCAGAGCTGGGGGATAGCAATGAAGATGGATTTGTTGCTGTTTCAGGGTATGCAGTATTAGTGTAGACAGCGGTGCATACAGGATGATGGATAAGCCCCACCTGCGTGAACCATTTCTTGCAATGCTTCATTTGATGATTTGGCAAAGCACAGAAGAAACAGCGACGCCAGTAGGAACGTGTTTCTCCCCGTCTACGTCGGCGTTTGCAAATCCAAGAGGCGGAGTGAACCATTTCTCCCGAGTTACTGCTGTCTGTGGATGCGGGAGATGATGTTGTGTGTGGCGGTGCTTTGCATACCACCAAGGGACGTGGTGCTTGCAAAAACGTTGTTTCAGCGGAGGTGCTACAACCTATCACTGCCGTTTTACAAAGGAAGGAAGGCTTGTTATGTATGGAGATAGAGGGGGATGGCGATGCTGCGGATGTGGGAGGCATCGTAGGTGGTGCACTTAAGAGTTTTGACTGCTTCTCCAGTTGCGGTGTGCTATGGTCAGTGGCAGGTGTTGTGGAAAGAGGTCGGTTAGGACACCGTTCCCTCCAATGGTCTGGCTGACCGCATCTGAAACAGGTGTTTGGTGGTGGTGCGCTGTTGGTGGTGTTCGTTGTCCTGAAGTGAGTGGTGGCGAGGTTTGTGCTGAGTGTTGTGACCAAATTGGTTAGTGTGGAGATCTGCTTGTTGATCTCATCTATGCATTCTTTCATGTTGCCATTGTTATTGTTGCGCTGGTTCCCACACCCGGGGGCCCCGTCCTAGCGTCCTCTACAGGCACACACCCTTCCTCCAGGCGCTTGATTCTGATTGGAATTTTGTACAGCTGGTTGTGGTGATGTGTGTGCGGTTGCTGTTGATGCACTGGGGGTGGGTGGGGGGGAGCACTAGTGGGCGTCGTTGATAGGGTGGAGTTGGCGTTGGCTACTCTTTTCCCGCTCCAGAAAGTTTTCTATACGGACTGCAGCTGCCATTAATTGGGCCAAACTACCGTGGTCGCCAAGAAATAACTTTTCTTTCAGGGCAGGTTCACCTCTCAATGCATCGATGAAAGTGTCAAGATGCAGATGGATTATGCCTTCTGTGTTGGTGCTCGGATATGCATGGGTGACTAGCCTTCTGATTCGGCTAGCTAATTCTGGGAGAGTTTCCCCTGCACGTCATCAGAGATTTTTGAGTTGAAGAGGACTTGTTTCTCCGAGAGCCGTGACGCCAAATCGCTCCATCAATGCTCGTTCCAATTAGGTGTAGGTGGGTGTGTAGTCAGTCCTGAGATCCACAAGAACTTGAAGGGCTTTTCCGGAAAGCTTTACGGCGAGATATTCACCCATTTGCTGATCGTTCCAGCAGTTAGTCCAACTTATTATTTCGAACTGTATCTTGTAGTTGGTCCAGTAATTTTCCCCACTAAATTCGGGAGGGAGAATGACTAAGCCAAGACCATGGGAAGAATGAAGTGGTTGAAACCTGGGTGGTGGTGGTATCTGCGAGACTGACGAGTATTCTGAGGCTGGTCGTTGTGCAGGTGGTGGTGGTGGTGGTGGTGGTGGTGGTGGTGGTGGTGGTGGTGGTGGTGGTGGTGGTGGTGGTGGTGGTGGTGGTGGTGGTGGTGGTGGTGGTGTTTCCCGTCGATCCCGATGCCGAGGAGCGAGAACACGCGTACTCCAATTTAATGAATCCCACCCTGTTGTAGACCCATAGACCGGCATCGGTCTATGGACGGGAGGCGGAATATTATGAAGATTACGAGGACGTTCTTCCCGAGGTGAGGACTGATATTGCTCATTTGGCGCTGGTGCAGTCGGCTGATGGTTGTGATGTGTAGCGTGACTGATGTACCGGCGAAAAGTTGGTGCTGATTCTTCCCAATAATGCTGCGGTGTTACCCTTGAGTATAGCATTGTGCTAGAAGGGGGTGGTGCGGGAGGTATATGGCCATCTGGTCTCCGTAGATGACACGGGTGAATGATAGTCGTCTGAAGGATTATGTATATGCCAATAATCGGGTCTTTGTCTTGATCGTCCACAATTCGGCCCTGATGGAGTTGGCCTGTCGCGGACGTCTGATATAGTTCTAAACTCTGTTCCCGCCTGTGAGGCATTCTGAAAGGTGCCGACACTGACAGGCGAAAACAGGTTATATTGCGGTGTTGTTGATCCCGTAGGTGAATTTCTGTCATAGTCGGTGAGCATGTGAGCTGTGAATCCATCATATGATGCTACCTCTTGATCGAGGGAGTCATCACTAAATGGAGACGGTATAGAACTAAGCTCACTATACAGTGTGGGCTTGAGTTCGCCACGTGTTAACAATGATGTTCTTCGGGCCCCACATCGGGCGCCACTTGTAGCTCACGGGGTAGTGTCAGGCCATTCGGGTGTATGATGTCGACTTGCCGTGCCACAAGTGCATGATGAATGATAACGCCGGTTAGCTTCCTGTCTCAGAGTGACAGATCCTGTTCGATACTGCTCTATGGGTAACAAAGACCAGCTCCTAAGGCCGGTGGAACTCTATCGTTCCGGTGGGGCCATGCGACCATTGTCGTGAACATTAAACACAATGGTCTCATCCCAAGAGTTTGTGCCACCAGTATGCCTGTCCATAGCAATTTCGTGATCTATGGACCTACAAGATTTGATTTTGGTGACCTAATTAAACTAAATCTATACAATAATTTTACCTAAACAAACTGTCAAGTATGCTAGATAAAAAATGATGAGCATACGAAAATACAAGACATAGAGACAGCCGGATGAACTTTTAAACGTGAGGCTCCCGGATGTACCACACAGACTCGTAGGTCCGCAGAAGTATCCCCGGAAGGGGGGCTCCTGTACACGAGACCTAACTAATTAACTTAGTATATGCTGTTATACCTCTAAGTTGAAAGGAAAGAAAGTTATCTCTGTAGTGCCGAAAAATCATGTGCCTCACGAGGGCACTACTCCTATTGCTAGTTTGGTTGAGGAGTATTATCCTCGTGTGGACCGTCGTCACTGAATCCTTGCGAGAGGCAAGTGCCTCGCGCGGGCCCCTGTCACAGGAAGGTGTCGCCACTGCTTAAAGCGGGAGAAGAGTAGTAGGTGAAAATGGGCCCACTCTAATATTTAACCAAAATGCTGAAAAGAAAATACCATACCTAATGAGATTATAACTATAAGGTTGCGTGCTGTTTTACGTGAAGACGGGATGAACAATTCCCGAAGGATTCCCACGTCACCGTCTTATGTAATTCTTAGTATGCTGAATTAGTAGTTGCCGCTTTATTTATGCCGGCCTTCTTCTATGCTTAGTTAGCTTTTAATTTTTAGAGACAAGAACTATTTTATGCCGCAAATGGCGGTTGTCTACCTAGCTGTTAGATACGGCTGTCATTGAGAATGGATACCCTAAGGTATCAATACTGAAGACAGCGCTCATACATGTTACTTAGTAAGATCTCCCAACTGGATAAGAATCCAGACATCCTGATCCATAACCACATAAAACGTCACAAGACACTGGTTACATTTAAGAAACACATTTTAGGCAACTGATCTATCGTTATGGTGGGGGTAAGAGAGACGAATACCCACCGTAAATGTCCTTCCCGTGAGGGCGTGGCAGATCTGAATATCATGCCCAGACATTTTTATGGGATTCGGTGGGGATACGCATCTCGCCCGTCACCAGGTCCTATGGAACTAACCATTGACCTGTCATTAGGTTTAAATACAAGTTGCCCAGCTTTGCACTGCGGTGCGGGAGGATTGTTCAGCAGATAAAAGAAAATAATAATTAAGATATGTTTGTGCAGTGCTTTCCTACATTGGCAAGAGTGCTAACTACTAAGTATCCGAGGATACAGAGGGAATGTATGTGATACCACACCTTGGCCACCACCGTTCGGAAACCCCAACAGTTCCCTAGGGTCGGATCAGCCCATGGTGCGGATGGGGACATCCAAACAATTAAGAAGCCACAAGGCTTAGTGGAACATGAAGAGAGGCAATATCTTTAGGCATACACTACAGATTTCCTAATGAAGAAATCGTCTCCAATCATATTAAACCTATCCTATTGAGTTGAATAGAAAAGGTTTTAGTCGGTAGCATGCGGGCTAAACAGAGTTATAGCACGGACAGCGACCTCAGTGAAAAATTCTTGGTGGTGGGAGAAAGTGCTGCATATATAAGTGTCGCTGTATAGTGTTTCCTACGTGAACTGCAGTCCTATATTTTCTACAATTAAACAAAACATATAAACGGATGGCCACTGGCCATAAATAAACTAACCAGAACAATTAATACAGTGTGAAATGATCAGAATTATATATCTTTAGTACAGGTTAAGGACCCTATTACGGTGCGGTTCGTGAAAACACCTTACAGAAAATGAGAATAACTATAAACATATACAGAACTTATAACTAGTGGTCCTAAGACCGTTACAGTACCTTTTAGTCATCGGGACCGTTTATACGGGTACGATGTAATAAGGAAAAATACATTTAACGGAATAATTGAAATGTTAAGTATAGTTACTTGAATAATCGGTAGCCATTCTTAAGTCTGGGCTATCGTGTTACTGAAATTGATACGTCACTCTTAGGTTGACGTGAGTTGATGCATTCTCAGGAAGCTGGAAAGTTCCCGCAGGCTGGTTCTCGCAAGCAGGATTCCCGCAAGCAGCTCATGATGGGAGTGGATCGAACTCAGGACTGTAATCACAATATAGAATGTCTAACGAGTAGTCAGCAAGAGATACAATAACATTGCTGCTGTGAAGAAAGTTCCAGTACACCGATGGTACAGATGGAAGTTGACAACAACCCGATCATAAGCGGGGGTTGTTAGATGCAAATGAAGATGCAAAACTAAGCTTAACGGTGCGGGTTACGTCAGTCACCTCTGAAGATGTACCGGGCAAAGTTTACTTGCTGAGGTCGAAAGGTTTTAGATGAACCTGCTCGACATCAGTGCGGGGACGGTTAAATAACCACTTTTGGCGTGGCCGGCAGATCCGGCGAGTCATCCACCAAAGAACATTGCTGCCTCTACATCTGTAGAATCACATTCTCGGGCCGGAAAGGCCTCATCGCAAGTTCGTGTTCCAAAGTAGCTCTTGATATATTCATGAACAATAACTAAAAAGTTCCAAAATGTTCCCGCAAGTAACGGGAGTTACAAAATCGCTTTAGCGCGGTGGGTTGGATAACTGCTAGCTACGGGAGAAAAACCGACAGAAAGCGAAGTGATCTGCGTATTGCCTGTCAAGACGATAGTAGCTGGTGCAGGTCAAACCTATTCGGTCCCTGGCCGAGGATGCTCTAGAACTCTGGATCTCGTCTCCTTTTATACTACTTGTGACGTCACATGCGCAGGCTCCAACCAATCATCGGTCGAGCAACAGCCAATCAGCGCGTAGCTAATAATAACGCAGTCGAATGTTCTAGAGCATTCTAAAAGTTCCGCGTCCACGTGGTTATGACGTCACGGAAATATTTTTAAGACAATCAAAAGGGGGTTTCCGTGGATAACTCAAGCCATTTCTTAACCGATTTTGAAATGGTTTACCGATTTGGAAAGCCCGTCGAATTCTGGTCTTGATTAATGCCAGAGTCGGCGGGAACAGGTAACTAAAAATGATTACATGGTACCATCTCGGTACACTAAAAGCGTCATCCCATCTTGGTCGTAAACTACGTGCTCTGTCAAAAGAAATAGCATTTAATCGTGCGCATGCGCACTATGCGTTTTAACGAACTTAGTCGTTTTTATAACGCGATCTCTTTCATCTCTCTCAAGGAACGAATCCAGGACGGGCGGCGCGTACCCAGCTTGGCTGGCACGGCCGGTGCCTGCCCGGTCGATCCGAACTACAGTCCACAGACATTGTCCATAATGAATATGATATGCTGATTACGGCGCTTCCCGGTGTGTTATATTAACCAAAATTACATCATTTCTTAAACTACTTATTATCTATGCCCTGAACCAAAAATGGCCGAATGCTTTGCACGTTGCCTTTTCGCTAAGAGTTTTTCCTATTATAACTCTCGTATTAATGGATGAATCCAACATGTCACTAAAGTATATGGCGTCATAGTGAATTACGTCACTTGTAGGCTGACGTCGCAATCAAAATGCGAAATGGATGACGTAGCTAAGTCCGTCATAAACTTGTAAAAGCCCGCCAGTTGTTGGAATTGACCTTTCCAGTTTTAACCATCCCCCGTCCATCTCTAGCTAAGCTCCACCCATACCTTGCTTGTTTTGGGATTGCTAGATCCCTGAACTCCTTGACTATCAACTTCCAGAAAACTATACGGGTAAGCTGTTAAATATTTGGAAACTAATTTGACTGGGTGCAGCAACAGTGCCCATTCAAATTAGTTTCAAACTATTAAACAGGATGTTTATTAATTAGTAAATATACACAATTTGTACAACGAGTCTGAATATTAACCGCTAAACACGGACTAAATCGAGTCATTCATGCCATAACCAATTATTACGTCATCCTACATGTCACTTGGTTGATTATGACGCCGCATGACGCCAGATAATGGATGGATAAACTGGAAAGGTGAATTGTATGTCTTTACTATTTAATAAACATTCTGTTCAACAGCTTTCATCTATACTTAGCTTAAAATTGGAATTCTGAGAATGTAGGGCTCAGAGTATATAAATCGATCCCAACACCTGCAAAGCGTCGGCTGGGCTTAGTTAGAGATGGGTGGCGCATAGCTAAAAGTGGATACATTCTTGAAAGGCAAGGCAAATCAGTACTGGTCTATTGATGTAGGCCTACCAGTCGGGAATAGATGTGATGGGGTAGTGTGTATTGCGCGTGTGCCTGTCCGTGTGAGCACAAGTGCTAGGAATCATTCCAGCATTTATACGCACCGGCGCATATGCGTGTATCTACGGGTCTTTGCCAGCGCGTGAGCGTGCATGGAGTCTCAAAAATTGAATATAACTAGGTATGGTTCGGAACTCACTCAGCTCCAACGGAATTTATGAACAAATATCGATCTGTGATACCGCCAGCAATTAAAGGGATATCTTTGTAACCACACAACCACTCCACACATCCTACATGTCACAAACACGACTTTGTCTTCATAAACTCACCAACATATAGTGCGGTTTGACTTGTCTTCGTGTTGCTTTCTAGGATTGAGTAAGGCAGGGTATACACTGGGTACGCCGATACACCGAGGAGGAAAAGTGCAGCGAACATGATTCCAAATGCAACGGTATTTGTTGTCACGTGTTCCTCTGAGCCGCTGTCAGCGGAATGCTCACCAGGAACACACAGCAGAGTGAGATTATCGTCAGCTGTATGGGCGTACATGTCGTCTATGCTGAATAAAGATAGGTAGAATGAAGTGATCCGATCTGTAACTTAAGTATTGACGTCATGATCAAAGTACGTCATGCCTTATCTGCTTATCTGACATCATAATCAAAATGACGTCAGCCACAAAATCGATTGTATGGGTTTGTTGAATTTACAATATAATACGCATTTTGTTCATTTATAGGCAGCAACAGATCCCATTCAAATTAATTTCAAATTATTCTAGAGCTTACCTGTAGTGTTACATTGAAATTTAGATATTGGGAATTCGGCCTTCACAGTTTTAAACCTATTCCAGCACGCGTAAACACGTGGACTAGAAATGGGAATTGCATAGCAAGAAATGGACCCGTCTATTACTAATTTCTGAAATCATCGTAAAATCTGGTTTTAACGAATACACTATGCAATATTTCATTGTGGAACGTAATGTGCGGCCAAGCGTCGAACGCCGCATGGGTTCGGCATGATTTTAAGTTGGTTGCCTCGACCCCTGTAAAAATCACACCGAGATAAACTCGTCCAAACCATGTAACAACACGATATTTCCCTCTTAAATAATCTTTCATTTGGATGTGGCTTTGGTGTAATCATGGTATAGAAAATAACTGTAACATAATAATTAAATCATATTAATCTCTCGTAACGTCCATTGTGAAAAGCTTACTCAAGGGCACAATCGTGTCAGACTAAATTTCGAAAATAAATTTCATCATGATGCAGCTAGATTGCAACCACACAATCCCTTGTGGAACGAAGGAAAGATAACTCTATATGGTAACTTCTAAAGCATGAAAATCTGTTTATAAATCATGTGTATTATGATAGAGAATCGATGATATGATTGCATCGGAATCACCGTAACGCTTTATTGAATATTACTCATAAGACAGTTGGCTAATCAAATGCATATTAAAAAAAGCTTAATTACTTGCAGACATTATAGGGAACGCTGAGAAAATTGCCCACTATACCTTATTTTACATTGTCGATGTGAACTAACATGTATGTACTTACTCTAGAATATAATGTGGTAGCGTGACTAGAAATATTCCTATGCAGTAGATAATCGCCGTTACACCGGTAATATAAGACATGTTAAAGCGGTTAGAGAAATGACTGATAAGTAGTAAGCCTCCGAGCGGTCCTAATTCTGGTGCCATCAGTAACCGGCCAATGGTGGCGCTGTCAAAATGGAAGAGACGTTGCATGGATGCTATCACGCCAGACATGGCATACCAGAACATCCCAGTGTTGTTTGTAACGAGAGTCGCTACAAGGGTGAACATCTGGAAAAGACAATAATAAACAAATATTTTAGCGTATAATTGTGTATCCGTTTTATTAAAATAGTTCCCTGTTGGTAAACGATACGCCTACTCCACATGATATATATGCATCAAACTTGTAATTAATGTATTTATTGTGTAATTTTTCAAAATGTTTGCTGCCTGCGTATTCAATATATATATTGAATACGCAGGCAGCAAACATTTTGAAAAATTACACAATAAATACATTAATTACAAGTTTGATGCATATATATATATATATAAAATGCGCATATTATTCCACAAAATTTAATTCAAATTTATATTATGCAGAATTTCGACTATTGCCCAGAGCTACACTTTGCTTTTGTAGTTGGGCCTGTCTACAGCTGACATCAACACGAAAGGCCGAAATGTTGGTCCCTTAGGGCGTGCGCTGTAAGAAAACGCGTCCAGATGAGCCGCCGTCAGTTGCAGAGGCTGGTTTTATTAGTCGACTACTGTCTTTAGAAATCAATTTTGTTTGGCCACACAGTGACCGCTGCAGACAGGCCCAACACCCTCCCAAAATGCTTCTTCTGTAGATACTAAAACTTTACCATGTCTTGTATATATTCTCTTTTTCTGTATTCCGTTCTTCTACTCTTTTTCTTTCTTAGTTCTCAACACTTTCTTGCTGTTATCTCTGGAGCTCTTTGTGCTTTTCATCTGCGCTTATGTTTCTTATTCTGCCGCACGTGCATATGGCCTTGGAATATATACATAATTGACAATAGATAATGATCTAGCTCATTACCGTGCGGCTATAGATTTGTTTGACTGCCACCCTCCTAAATCCATAGGTCGTCCAAATATATCCCAGAACTCATGGAGAATTGTAAGTGTCTCTCGCGCAATTTACATTGCCCAGTTACTATCTTGTCCTCTGTGCTACCTGAATAATGTGACTAATATAATAATAATAATGTACATGCTCCTTTCATTGGCAGGCGATGTAGAGTCTAATCCCGGTCCCATAAACAGTAGTGATCTCTCTATCGTCCATCATAATGTTTGCGCTCTCACAGATAAAATCCATCTTGTCGAAGCAAACTTGTCTAATTTTAACATCATTACTATTACAGAAAGCCACCTTACACAAAACGTAAACAATGAAACTATTACCCTTCAAGGCTTCCAAGAACCACATCGAAGGGACCGTCAGCAAGCATGGTGCGGAGTATGCGTCTATATAGCCGATAACATTGCCGCTTCTCGCCATGTTGAATAGGAATCTACTGATATTGAAATGATCTGGATAGAAATTTACGATCGACCAGAACTGCTAATGTGTGTAAGTTATCGACCACCCAATGCTGACGTCGATAAATGGCAAATCATTTCTGATAATATAGAAAATGTGCGCGATTTAAACCCGAATAAAAACATTTTGTTACTGGGGGACCTAAATGACGAACTCCTTAGTGCGACAAACCATTACCTACGCGACATTATTACCAGTTTTGGCTTTTATCAGCTAATAACAGAACCAACCCGCCCTGTCTAATACATTACTTGACCCTATTATAATTAACAATATTAGGCTTGCCAAAGATAGTGGCGTTCTTGCACCTTTTTGTAGCGACCATACCCCAGTACGTATGACCATAACATCCTGCATACCCAAACAAAAATCATACAAGCGCCATATATGGGATTACGCAAAGGCTGACTGGGGGAAATTTAGAAACCACATATCTAATGCTCCATGGAACGCCCTTTCCGACGAGCATGGCGTCTATAGCTGGTGCCAATCCTTTACCACAAATATAACTAATGCAGCCAACGCTAACATATCGAACAAAACAGTCACCATCCACCCAGTTGATAAGGCCTGGATGTCTAGCAAAATTAGACACGGGATGAGAATTAGAGAAAAACTGTATAAGAAAGCAAGGAAAACCAAACAAGAACAGAACCTTGTAAATTTTAAGAAACAGAAGAATTTGGTCAACACCTTAGTTCGGACAGCCAAACAAGAATTCAAAATCAAACTGGCAAAAAAAAATGGCCGCACAGGTTCCAAACAGTAGTGGGAGTTGAGCAAGTCTTTCTTGTTTGACACTAATTCCAATTTTGGCGATATACCCCTCTTGAAACGTGGCGATGGCTCATTTACCTATGACTTTAGTGAAAAGGCTAATCTTCTAAATCACTATATTTCAAGTATTGCGACAATTGATGAATCAAATGTGGAATTACCCCCTTTATCACTATATGCGGCACACTTTTAAATGTGATCACAATAACTACTCAAGACGTTCTGGATATACTTTCTAAGCTGGATACCTCAAAAGCTATCAGTCCCGACAAACTAAGTCCTAAACTATTGGTCATGAGTAAAGAAATTCTAGCTCCGATTGTAGCACGTTTCTTTAATTACTCACTCATAAATTCAAAATTTCCCACCTCTAGAAAATTGCCAAAGTAACTTCAATTTTTAAAAAGGGGGAAATGGCCTCGTGCATAAACTACCGCCCAATGTCTCTCCTGAGTTGTCTTAGCGAGGTCATGGAAAGAACTGCTTTTAAATACATTTACAACCACATTAGAGATAGCATCACTCCCTATCAGTCTGTCTTTCTTCCTTCACATTCTACAGTAAATAAACTATTAGGCCTATATACAGATATCGCCAAAGATCTAGATGAACATAAAGAAGGATTGTTCTTATTTTTCGACATTTCTAAAGCATTTCACTGAGTGTGGCACCGTAGCCTCATACAGAAGCTCAAACAATTTGGCATCGCTGGACATCTAATTTCATGGTTTGAAAGTTACCTTCATAATCGCTACCAGCGAGTAGTTATAAATGGTTACGAATATGCTTTGCTTCGCTTACATGCTGGTGTGCCACAGGGCTCCGTTCTTCGGCCGCTACTTTTCTTAGTATTTATTAACGATATGCCCAATGGCATACTAAACAATATCAGACTATTTGCCGATGATACATGCCTCTATATGATGTCGGATAACCTAGATGACCACACCCCATCTGTCGACCACGATCTGTAAGTAATGACCCATTGGGCAAACACATGGCTAGTCGAATTTAATGCTTCCAAAACAACGTTCTTATTTATTTCTTTACCCAGAGATCCTACAGTTTTTCCAATAAATTTCAAAAATTCTGAGATAGCTCTATCCATCCATCATAAAAACCTTGGTATCACATTCAACAATAACGGTCATTGGAACAACCATGTGGAAAATATAATAGCAAATGCCCAGCTCAAGCTTTCCTTACTCAAAGAACTAAAACATATCTTAGATCGCGAATGTCTCGAAATCAGGTATAAGAGCTTTATTAGGCCATTGTGGGAATATACAGATGCTCTCTGGGGTAATCTACCACAATATCTTGTTAACAGACTAGAACGCGTACAAAAGGATGCTCTTAGGACAATTTGCGGAGTGACACGTAATGCTCACATCGAAGATTTGTATATAGAAACTGGCATAGAAACCACCGACGAGAAATTCACAGACTACTCATGTTTTACAAAATTGTCAATGGGATGACGAGCGTGGCCTTACCTGATTATCTCCCTCCGCTGATACTAGCACGTAATCCCTACAATATCCAATGCTCAAATTCTTTCCCCACATGAAAGATGTCGAACATAATTCTATCGCGAGTCGTTTTTTCCAGCAATAGTACGTGCCTGGAACACCCTCCCAGCACCTGACACTATGTCTAATACCCTACCAGAATTCAAGACCAAACTAAGAGCAATGCCCCATATACCCAGTCCGCCTCCGTGGTACTACGTCGGCTCAAGAGTGGCTAATATATGCTTAAGTAGGCCTCGTAACGGCTGCAGTCGATTAAATCCTCTCTGACTCTGCCAGCTGCGCATACGGCCATCCTGATGAATCTGTTAAACATTACCCTTTTTAACGAGCAAAGAACCACCTTTGAAAATGAACTTGCCTCCAACCAAATCTCCTCAACAACCCTAACCACTCAGCAACTTCTATATGGCCGCGCTGACGTTGAACATCGCGGTTTCCACCATTCTATGTCAATATATTACTGACACCTGTCGGTTTAAATGACCTACAATAATTTCGAATACCACTCATGGATTGTGTCGACAGATCCATAGCCGCAGACGTTTCTGCATGACCATGCAGTGTGGACCAGCACGGTTGACTACAGCACATCGAGCTCCTCTTTTCACCTTATACCGCCTTGTGATTCGTTGAACCATGCCTTTTTTCTTCTCCCGAAGATTTCATTCTGCCATCATTAGGCTACTTACAAAATTTCCTCTTCTACTCCTCCTCCTCCTCCTTCTTCTTCTTCTTCTTCTTCTTCTTCCTCTTCTTCTTCTTATTATTATTATTACTGTTATTGTTGTTATTACTGTTATGACAGTTGGCAATATTATTATTCCGCCTCTTGAGTTATTTAATGAACTATATGTGTACGTAAGTGGGAGACACGCTCATCAGTCACGCTCATGTCTTATTGTGCTCCCACATACACTACAAAAGTAAAATTTGTTTAAACCAAACAAATGTTTTTAAATATGGTTTCTTGGTTATGGGAGTGCATGACTAAATATAGGTAGTATTATGCGTAAGGAATTGACATTTTACATTGGCATCGTAAATATGGTGTTAGATAGACACGGAATGGAGCGGAGAGCAATATACAAGCTAGCCATTTGTGAAATTTGCTCATGGTTGTTCATCTTGAGACGAGGTGGGACTAACTGCCATATAAATTGAAAATGTGCAATGCGCTATATTGGGGGAGTCACCAACTCTTGTTACTCAACAATATTTCCAATCCACGCGCTTTCTGCTTTATCCCATATTATCTTCATATCAGAGTGTAGAAATTTAATGACATTCTGAGAAATTCCTGCATCGGTCTACGGAAACCTTAGCTTCGAATAACCACTCCGCGGCTGGTGCGAAAGGCAATATGTTTGGCTTGAAGGTCCTGACGTATGTATCAACCTAAAAGCAGTTAGAACAGTCTCCCAGTCTGTGGATATATTTGTAATACACCGGAATGTTGCCTTCATTGCTACTCATATATTTATCAATAACTGGGGGATGATCGAGAGCTAAACATATGTTTGTGACCACTAAATACATATGGGAATTAATACCAGAAGCATTAGATTGTGGATGGTGTTTTATCCATGTGCTATAGAATGCCATCATAGGTTGGCGTCAGAGAGACACCTATTTTCTTCAGTTGGTACAACTGTAGCAGTAAATCATTACCTCGATAGTTTGAACCTTCTTCTTGATGCGCACGCATGTCGTCTCTGCACGGTTGTGCTTCGTCTCGAAGTTACCATGTTCATCTGCGGACGCTGACATGATTGATCTGGACTCTTCTGAGATGCCGTTTATGGATGTTTCGTCGCTGGAGAAAATATTTCGCAAAATCAAAAAACCTAATACTATTGGTTTGAAATGCATGAATACATATTTGATATAAGCCTGACATAATCTCACAATACTTAGATCACGTATTATCCATGCCCATCTAAAGGAGCCACTGCTGAGGAGTTTGAACAGTGTTACTGAGAACTCTCATCAAGGACTCGAAACTGTATGGAACTGGATATTTGCAGTCAACACTCGAACGACACTCACATAGGATTTAATCTGTGATTGAAATTAAAACTTCAAAGTCGTCACCAACTCAGGTATCAAAAACTTCGATTTTCTTATATAATCCGATGTCCCAACAAGGCTTAGTCTTTTTAGCCGGCCTGATATTGTATAGTGGACTATCTATGATGCAAGAAATGTTTTGTTAAAAATTTACCTGATAAGGCAGCAACTTGTTCAAGGCAATTTAATTTTAGTAATTCCATAATTTACATGTGTCGACTGCCTTGAAATTGTGAGACTGGATTTCACTGTTCTGGGATAATACGACAAGATTACTGCAGATCAGTTGTCGGAAGCCACTCTTCTTAAAGGTGTATATTCATACCACATTGCTTAAAGATAAAATGGTTAAAGTTGTAATACTTTTAGAAGCTTAAGTTGTGTACCTTAATGTAATGAAACAAAATAAACAGTAATATATGATGATTTCATTCCCTATAAATTAGTTAAAAAGATTTAGTTGTGATGTTAAATTAAGGACTCGTGCCTCTAATTCAAATGCACAACATAAAAAATTATATTAATATCTTTGCAATGAAATCATCAATTGACAAGATTTATTACACAATTTAATAGCACACAATTTAAAACTCTAAAAGTTGTCTGCCTAACAATTTTATTTTTAAACCTTTAGTGAGAATATGCCCCTCTAATATATTTCTATATATGCATGGTAACGGGACTATTTATGATGAGCCACGGTATATGGATCAACTTCTAACTATTTCTTGAACATTCCAAGCAAAACTATGCCCAATTTATACGCACATTCTAATGGAATTTAACACTTTGACTCATGAATTCTGAGAATCCGAATTTCAAGGTAAATAGGGGCGTAAGATGTGGAATATGTTGAAACCATTCTGATTTCTGACGGAGAGCTGTTGCTGCATATAGCTTAATTCAGACAGTTTCTGTAGAACCATCTACCCTTCGGTGTCGGACAGACACTATTTGATTGTGATGCCAGCTCGTAACAATGATGTCACATACTTGAGTGATCATGGCAATCCTTTGACCAACAATATGTATTTACTATACGAAGCTTGTGTCCCAAAGCTCCAACACCGCTACACCCTGCCCGCCCCACCCGGGTAGCATTGGTATCTGACTCCGTCGACTCCAGGTGCTCTCTATTAATAAAAAGATCATTTCAAACGCGCGCAGAACTCTGTTATTTGAAACAGTAAGGTACCACCGGCATCACAACCACAGCTGGTGATAGCAACAAGAAAATTAGAGATAGGATATACCAATATTCACATTACGACAATTACGACTGGATGTTGTCATAGCGTCAATGAAACATCGTCTCTGTATCAACGCCACTGCGTGCCAACCATGTATTCAGTCCCCAGCCAACGTCCCATAATTCATTGCGCTTACTACTGTTTGACGTTAAATATAACATGTACCACAGGTGCATGTTCTGGTTAACATTAAGCAATAATAAGCGTAACGAATTGTGGGAAGTTGGTTGGAGACTGAATATTTATGTCAAATGAGCCGTGGCACTAACCTCAATCCGTAGACTATTCCAACAAGTACCACTGCGTATGTTATGCCATATGCTTGACACAATTAGCCACGATAGCACTTAACATGGTGACCTCTCCTCGAAATTACTTTTAAGACTTTGATGAAGATAACATTGTTCTTATGTCTACGCTATACATTTGTAATACTAAATTATTAGTATTACCGTGTTTTGTTTGGTGAGATAAGAATTTTCCCAGCAGAATTCTTTTTCGGTTAAGATCTATTTCATTTCATTACATCTAGGCACAAAATCTAAGCCTCTAAAAGTATACAATTTTTATTTTCAAGCACTTTGCTGTGAATATGCACCGTTAATAATGTTTGCACAAAGGAAAATCAAATCAAAAAGTGTTGTTTACCGTCCAGCCGGTGATACGTCTGACTATCATCGTGCGATCATTACGCGCAGTATGAAGAGCGGAGAATGACACATATAGATTGACAACGCATTAGCTAATGTACAAATTGACAGCTTTGAGAAATATTTGAAAATTTGACACGTTTATATTATTAGCACGTTTGTTGGACTTAATATTATACTACTATATGTAGAGCAAAGGTTGGTAGTGAAGAATAGGCTTGTACTGATGTGTTGCCTGGGTAAGGGTAAAATGTTACTGGGGCTCGTAGTAGAAGAACCAGTACCCATTTGAATAATATTAATGTTAAGTGCTATTTTTGACAGCAGCGTTAGAAATACAATAGGACTAAGCCTGTGTAGATGTCACATTTGATAGGGTGATCAACATTGATTCGTTGAATTTCTATTATTCTAAGCAGATGAGATAACAGTGGCATTTAACTATCCCCACTACTTGACGAAAATATATTTTTCTAACGGCTTTGGATGCCCTCTTTAAGATTACCTATGTTAACGTGAAATAAACTGCGATTCAATACTGTTTTTAATGGGTTATATTAGGTGTAAGACCCAGAGTGGCGATATTAAGTTGTAGTGTTATCAAGCATGGGCATCGTTCAAAGCTAAGCCCCAATGGCGAGACATTTGTTTAGAAAATTAAAGACTCATTCCGAGAGTTCTAATTCTGTTTGATATGACATTACGTTGATATAATGACACAGACAATCAAAGCATTTCCAATATTGATGCCTGGTTGGGATACTAATCTCGCCGCTCTATGCGTTGTATATTCGATTTAGGCTGTAACAGTTTCTATGCCAAATGAGAATGGCAAAAAATGGCAATGCTCTGGATGTGGGCTCAATGTTCCTGTATTCTCACTATATACATACACACCTCAAAATAAGTAAGTTCACACACACGCACGCACGCACGCACGCACGCACGCACGCACGCACGCACGCACGCACGCACTCACGCACGCACACACACACACGCCACGGACGCACGGACGGACGCACGCACGCACGCACGCACGCACGCACGCACGCACGCACGCACGCACGCACGCAGGCAGGCACGCACGCACACAATATGAGCGAATACTATGTCATGAATGAGGCGATGTAGTCCAATAGTTTTTCCAGTTGTCTGAATTGTATGTCTTTACTTTTAATAAAAATTCTGTTGAATACTTCGAAACTAATTTGATTGAGCACCCAGTCAAATTGGTTTTAAAATATTCAACAGCTTACGGGTATAGTATTCTGATAATTGAGATTCAGGGAGTGCAGGCACAGATCGAACCAGACATGGACAAAGCGTGTGTGGAGCTTAGCTAAAACTGGATTCCTCCAATCGCCAGACCCAAAACCCATTGAACATCTATGGGATCATCCTCATCAGGCTCTGTACCATGGAGTAGTGAGAGAGTAAGGTTACTGATTTTCCTGACACATGCCATGGGTGGGGTATTTCGCAACTTTGGATCATACGCCTTATCAACACTATTTGAGATTGACGTCTGCGAGATGGACGACGTGAAGTGATACAACGAGATTGGGGATGCGCGCGCGTGCGCGCGTGCGTGCGTGCGTGCGAGCGTGCGTGCGTGCCTGCGTGCGTGCGTGCGTGCGTGCGTGCATGTGTGTGCGAGGGGACGCATTAGTAGCCTTCCCTAAGTGTGCAATCGAATATGGCGCCATGCTATGCTGTATTGTTTGTTATTGGATAAATTCATATTCTGTGCTCAAACCGTTATGATTTTTTTGCTACTGGATACATTATGCATTCTGACCTCGGATTGTCATTATTTTATTGTTACTGGATAAGATTTGTATTCTTTTTTCTGTTTTGCAAATTTTGAAATGCACCAATTTTGCATTTAGTGCATGCGCATTCACGGATAATACAACTTATGGGATAATTATTTTCCCTGAGTGGGTCCACCGTCAAACTGATGATATGTGAGAAATTTAATTATAAACAGATATGTATATCTTAGAAGATATTAGCCTATATTGGGGGGGGGGGGCGGGACGTACTTATTTTGAGGTGTTTATATGTGTGCGCGTGTGTGTTGATGCACGGCGAGCTACACTCAAAGTTGGGTTTGAATCTAACTCTAATATGCAAGATCTGCACATTGTATATTGTAAGTAAGCTGGCCATTGGCTTAACAGTAGACTGTGTAACAAGTACAACGTTGGTATAACAGCTTTGAACTGTGAAGTACCGAGTAAGTATCTCCACCTGGCCCATATCTTTTCCTAGTTACGTCATATTAGTTTTACCATGACGAGAATTTCGTGAAAAATTTATGTTATAACCTTATGCCATATTACGGGCTCACTCCAAGCTTCTTTTAGCTAATCCATATGTCAACAAACAATGATAATCGACCTCGCTTTAAAGTGTTAGTCAAGATCCAAATCCTCTTAACACATACAACAAAGACAAAACTAGTCAAAATCTGAATACTTCATCCCGATGCAGTCACTAGAGATGTCCGCGTGAATCAGAACTGCCGGAAATTAACCTTTCCAGAGTATCCATTCATCATCAGTCCTCGTATGACGTCATAATCAGATCAGCGCGTGTATGGTGGCGTCATAATTATTACGTCACAAAGGGTTCCATATAGACCGTCACCAAATCTCAATTGGTCCGACGCGTTATATGAATTGTATGTCTTTGTAATTCTTTGCTATTTAATAAACATGCTTTAGGCAGCAACAGCACCCAGTCAAATTAGTTTCAAAATATCCAACAGCTTACCTGTGTAGTTTTTTGGAAATTGATAGTCAGGGGGTTCAGAGATCGGTCGATCCCAACACGAGCGAAGTGTGGGTGGAGCTTAGCTAGAGATGGGCGGGGCATAGCTAAAACCAGAAAGGTCCATTATGTTCGATGTATCCAGCAAATATTTTCGGCGCACAAGAAACCCAACAAGCATACACTTTCGGATTCAGGGATTACTTGGGATAACAGTGATCCCAGGTATTAAAAGCGTTTATCTTTATATTACTAGAACTCGCGAGACAGTTTGAAGAGCTAATACCATCAACATTCCATATTTAAATGCCAATCAAACACATACATATTTTCATGGCTTCAAAGATTCGCGTACTGCTGATTATGATGATTTATTCAATTCTGGTGACAGGATTGTGCCACACCCCTGATAAAACATGAGGCGCCATGGATGCAGCAGCTCATCTATGATGCAGCATAGTTGAGCAGAACGAATACAGAACATGTTTTGAACAAATGATGCAGCTGTTGTGATAATGTCTGGTGTCAATCTAGAGAACGCAATTGCCCAAAATACATTTTCTGTCATTGTAAGGTCGCGGTTTATTGCAGACAGATTGACGTTGCGTTGTTACGGCAGGTCTTCTTAGTTGATGGCGATTGATTAGCATGCGCATAAGACATTTTTGAAGGAATGGCCATTGTGTGGTCAATGGATGAGCAAGACTAAAGGTGATTGATGTGTGAATGCACTTGTCGTCTTCTGAGAACAGTAAGCAAGCGTTTCGTGAATTATGTATCATGTATATACAGGTATGACACACGACAAACGCAGACACTGCGGCAATACTGCAGTAACATACCATAACTAAGACAACACTAACATATCAGACATATCAGTAAAGCAGCTTTACAATATGGAGTCATCCAGGTATATATCGGAGAAAGCATTCATATGTGGCTTAGAAGATCGAATGTACAGACTTGAATCCTGGAGAAAATACATAACAATTCATCAGATTGTGGCATACATTGAGAGCAGGCTTAGACCAATCAATTACCCTATGCATTGGATACAGAAACTCAGTGACCTACTAAAATACAGCTCCGTTTCCTCGAGATTCGGCTACATATGTGTATTTGTGTTTAGTACCATCGAGTCAAAGCCATATAGGTCTATAGTCATAGGTAGTCTAATATCTGAAACATGTGTTAATTGATTATTTTGAACATTTAAGGCACGGCAATGCCTGCAATACCCCTTATCATTCAGAGATAGGTTGAAAGTGCTATTGAGCTACATTAATCTTACCCTATTTATTTGCCGTGCAGTGACTTGCTATAGAACGTGCGCACTAAAAGTGGCCTCATTGGGGCCTTAGTTTTGAGATATTAGTTCCGACGCAATGATCCCCCCCCACCCCCAATGTCTAGGCTCGTGCGCATTTCAGGATTATACACCTTTGAGTTCGTCCATCATATAACCCAATGGTATCATCCTATGTTAATGGGTACATGTTTATGTTGATAAAAATTCTACCAAAACCACTATTGTGCCTT
This sequence comes from Chaetoderma sp. LZ-2023a, assembly GCA_034401795.1. Classification (NCBI taxonomy): domain Eukaryota; kingdom Metazoa; phylum Mollusca; class Caudofoveata; order Chaetodermatida; family Chaetodermatidae; genus Chaetoderma; species Chaetoderma sp. LZ-2023a. The sequence goes on from CM067367.1 coordinate 68,048,336, forward strand.
AATAAGGTAATGGCCATGACAATTAATGAGGCTTAGTTTAATTTTTTTAATGCGTAGTTACTTATGGTCAGTCAAAGAATAATATTAAAATCAGTATACTTCGGGAAATTACTGTCATTCGTTAGATATAATCCGGTATTAGTTGATAACATACTGATAGAGAACAGTGTCATTGTATTAAGATGTTAAATTTAAGCAGATATCGTATGCAGTGCTACTGAAGTCAACATATATATGGAATATTAAGTAAAGAACATAAGCAAAACTCACTACAAGTTTTAGTAATAAATAAAGATATATAATTTTAACAAAGTGCACAAGTGAACGGATGAGCAGACTTACCTTACTGCATTGTATAGCTAAGAGATCCAGTATTTTATCAGATGTGTATAATCTAATTATCTATAGGTATATAAACGAATGTGCATACGTGTCCTAGAAATTTAACATGAACGTGCCATGTTTATCGCATGTCATTGGCATTTCGTAATCACCATGATACGAGGAAAAGTCAGGTGTTGATGTAGTGTGGCGAGTAAGAAATAGCAAACTTACCCCCAAACTAGGAACCCGAACAGCAAGGGCATTATTGTCGTAATTTGCTTCGCCATTGTGCGTGATTGTCTAGCATGAGACTGCGGTATGGTGGTTCGCCATTATGCGTGATTGTCTAGCATGGGACAGCGGTATGATGGCTCGCCATTATGAGTGATTGTCTAGCATGGGACTGCGGTATGGTGGTTCGCCATTATACGTGATTGTCTAGCATGAGACTGCGGTATTGTGGTTTCACCATTATGCGTGATTGTCTAGCATGAGACTGCGGTATGGTGGTTCCCCGTTATACGTGATTGTCTAGCATGAGACTGCGGTATTGTGGTTTCACCATTATACGTGATTGTCTAGTATGAGACTGCAGTATGGTGGTTCCCCATTATACGTGATTGTCAAGCATGAGACTGCAGTATGGTGGTTCGCCATTATGCGTGATTGTCTAGCATGAGACTGCAGTATGGTGGTTCCCCATTATACGTGATTGTCTAGCATGAGACTGCAGTATGGTGGTTCCCCATTATACGTGATTGTCTAGCATGAGACTGCAGTATGGTGGTTCGCCATTATACGTGATTGTCTAGCATGAGACTGCGGTATGGTGGTTCGCCATTATGCGTGATTGTCTAGCATGAGACTGCGGTATTGTGGTTTCACCATTATGCGTGATTGTCTAGCATGAGACTGCGGTATTGTGGCCAATGCAATGTCTGATCCATTGATCTGATCAAAGCCTTTCATGATGCTAAGTAATTCCGTCATCTGTTCTCTGCTCGTTTCTTCTCTTTCTTGACGTGACAATAGAGGAATCCGATTTGTCACCAAAATATACGACATCATAGTTAAATACGTCATATGTATGGTGACGTCACAATCACAGCTAATAGAGACTACACCGTCATGAAACTGGAAAAGTCCGATAAGTGTACTAATTGTATATCTTGGATGATGGATTTACTATTTAATAAACATTCGATTGAGTGTTTTGAAACTAGTTTAACTGGGCACTGTTGCTGCCATAGTAACCAGTCAAATTAGTTTCAAAATATTCAACAGGTTATCTGTATTAATTATCTTGAAAATGGGATTCTACGAATTCAGTGTTCAAATTATATAAATCGATCCCAATACGTGCACAACGTTAGTGGAGAATAGCTAGAAATGGGCGGAGCATGGCTAAAAATTAGTCGCTTCATAGCCATAGGTTCTCTCCAGTCACATTAAGATTATGAGACAGAATATTAATGAACGGTGTCTTGTGACATGGGACCTGGCCGTCATGGGGCCTTGCGATAATCTCGCCAAATATTTCTACGCTCTTTGTCGATGGGATGGGGTACCAATATTAGGTTAGATATTCTAGTCTATACTTCGCCTTTGTATATGACACATCATGATCGATAATTTACTTATTTATATATACATAAGCGCCATCAATAACAGGAATTGAGTGTTCTACCTAAACATTATCATTAATGTGCCATTTTTGGATCGCTTGAATGTTCGCTAGTCATCACCAGCAATGGATGTCAGACTGATTGAGCGCAAACTGGGGACGGATATAGGCAACATCGAATGGATCACAAAGATCGAAACAGTCTTTGATCTTGTTCACGTCTCTGAAGTCACAGTCTTCCCTGGAAGAACCCATTGACGTACATCCATTGAAGTATTTTCGAAGCAAATGATTTGACAAGCTTAGCATATGTATGCGTGTAGATAATCCTCCCGAAGCCAGTTCCTTCACTCATGATCAATTCCTTGATGACACGTTTCCACTCAAGATACGGAAATAATAGTTTATGCGTGCGTGATGAGCTTCCAACGTCACCTACTTCCAGTCAATGCATACGTTCACAGTTAATAACTTATTTGAAGCTATAATGCACTGAGCGTGAGATCCGCTACTAGACTCAAGAGTTACGGGATCGAGACAGCTCGCGTACAATAGACAATGATCCATTCTAGCTAAGCTACTCCCACTTATTCCGCTCGTTGTAATCGTCTTAAAACTTTTAAACTTGACTCCTTAGAATTAGAATTTCAAGGTATTATGCAGGTACGCTGTTGAATATGTTGCAACTAATTTGACTTTGGCTGTTGCTGCCTATGACAGCACCCGCTGCCAGTCGAATTAGTTTCAAAATATAGAACAGAATGTTTATTAAATTGTAAATCCATCAAAGGCATACAATGTGTACACTTGAAGGACTCCTCAAGCTTCATGACGAGGTTATAATACGCCATTACACACGTCACCGAAGACCGACGTGAGTATTGCTACTCGTGCTGTCTGTCTGTCTGTCTGTCTGTCTGTCTGTCTGTCTGTCTGTCTGTCTGTCTGTCTGGTCTGGTCTGGTCTGGTCTGGTCTGGTCTGGTCTGGTCTGGTCTGGTCTGGTCTGGTCTGGTCTGGTCTGGTCTGGTCTGGTCTGGCCAGCCTGTCTGCTTGCCTGCCTGCCCGCCTGCATGTCCGAGGCATATATCCGGAATCCTATGTGATAGAATCATCAGATTTGGCACATACATTCATATTATGAGTGGCTATAAATTTGTTTAGTTTGAAGTCAAATATTGAGGTCACGGGCTCACTCTGTGCATACAGGAATACACATTTTGGTATCTAGATCGCGTCGTCATAAATCTGGAACGCAAGTAGGTAGCATCGCCAAATTTGGCACATCCATTCATTGCATAGGTTGCTAAATGTTCTATGAGTTTCAGAACAAAACATCACATATCTAGGTCATGGGGTCATAACTTGTGCACGTAAGTGGGTAGAATGACCAAGTTCGGTACATCCATTTACATTATATGTGCCTAGAAGTTCCATGAGTTTCTGAACAAAGCAGCAAATATCTAGGTCACGGGGTCACGGAGTGCATACCGGAATACACAGGTTTGGCAATAACTCTTTAAGGCAAGAATGCAGAATCACAAGATTCGCTAACAAACATACATATTGCGAATATTTTATGATCGCTTTGGGTTTGAAGTCAACAGATCAACTAGCTAGGCGACAGGACTCACTATGTGCATTGTCAAGACAGAGCGCAAAGGCCTGAGTCAGCATCTCCCTCGAGCATATTCTCGTTATGATTGTGATGTAAGCCTACCTGCGTACTTGAGCGACCGATTGGACGACCCAACCATCCCCACCCCACTCCCACCCCATTGAGGTCATCCATGTGCACATTCTCGCTATTATCATTCGGTGGCATGCATCTGCTATTGCTGCCCCAGTCATCATCCGCCCGGCCATATTGGCGCCATAAAGTTGGCCCAGTGACAGTTCTAAACCAATCACCGGTAGGATACTCCCACACGGGGTGATTAAAAGATAACATCCCTTGAGTTGGTATAGCATTTCGTCCAAGCTTTTTGCTGTTACGTTGTACATCGTGGTCAGCCAGAGAGCCTGATCAAACCGCTACTCACGCGGTTGGAAAGTTAGGGTCATCCCACTTGATCGTGTATACAGAACAAGGCGAAGTTTAGTCCAAGTTCCCCAACTCCACCCTATGCCGATTCTGATACGGCGAGTGAGTACCCGGCGTGCCAGAATCCGCATAGTGTGGCGTCAGAGAACTCGGACAAGGTGGAGTAAATACATGCTTCGTGGATTCAAATCTATGATGGGAAGATACAAGACTTCAGACTTTGATGTTTTCTTATCTGTAATTGGGCTGACTATCTAAGTATGTTATAGTAATTAAGTGCTCGAAGTATTGTACATAGCGTCTACGCATTTATAATAGGGGAAGTTTTGATAGTGAACAACCGGGACATCAATGATCAATACACAGACTGGGACATCAATGGTCGATACACAGACTGGGACCTCGATGATCGATACACAGACGGGGACATCGATGATTATCTAAGTATGTCATAGTAATTAACTGCTCGAAGTATTATACACAGCGTCTACACATTTATAATAGGGGAAGATTTGCTAGTGAACAGACTGGGACATCAATGCACAGACCGGGACATCGATGATCAATACACAGACCGGGACATCAATGACCGATGGACAGAACAAGACATTGATGATCAATACACAGACCGGGACATCAATGATCAATACACAGACCGGGACATTGATGATCGATACACAGACTGGGACATCGATGATCGATACACAGACCGGGACATCGATGATCAATACACAGACCGGGACAACGATGATCAGTACACAGCATCTTCAGAGGTGTGCACTTTATGTACTATATGCACGCCAGCTTGAATTTTTACCAGAAGCGGAAGGGCCATAATCTTATAAATTAACATTTTTAGCCAGAACATATACCTGTACATATTTAAGCAAGACTTACTCACTTTAGTAGTTCAGGACCCGCGAAAAATGCAAATTCTGTAACGCTACCTTTATTTCATTGTCCAAAAGGCAATAGAATGTCTTAAAATTAAAAAGAAATCACCAAATATCTTGCCCTGGAATTGTGACAACTGAGGATTTTAATATGCAATTCTACATGCGTTTCTTTGCAGGAAAACATTAACATCTTTTCTTACGTGTTTCTGAGTCCCTGCTCTCAGTCTACAAGTCTTTCTCACCCATAGATGGTTAAGTTGTAACCACATCATAATTCTATAAAATGGTATTAAATGGATGCTAACCTCATCTCGAATGTTGTATTACACTGATAGATTATGGTTTATAGAATCCATATCACTCATTATCTGCTTTGTAATGTCGCGTAAATGTGGAACAGTGAGGCCACCATTTTGTCTCCTCAAACGATAGTAAGTGCCAATGCATTATATTCTACATTATATAATACTCATCTTATAGAATATTTTGAAGTTAATTTAAATGCAAGTCATAGGCAGTAAGAACATCTAGCCAAATTAGTTTCAAAATATTCGACAATTTACCCATATGATTGCTTTTGCACCGCAAACTATGCGCAAACTATAGATGGCACTTCTTTGACTGAGAGCATATACCGAGGCAGACACGCTAGGTTTAGTCTGATTGGTAGAAAAGTAAATTATGACGGCCATCATAGGCTGTAGAAATGTATCACCATATAGTTACTAAAGCCTGAATCTCTTTCGTTGTTGCCGCGATAAAAAGCTAAAATGTCAGGGATAAGTTGTGGGTGGCAAATTCTATCACCTGAATTGTTAATATAAGATAAGGCAAGTTTTCCTTTAATAACGGGGTTAGATATCAATCGTATTCACAATCAGTGTTGAGTGATGAGGACAGGGTCAGGGAATAAGGTATACTCGCTAAACCATGGGATATTAACATGCACATGCACGATCAGTCTGGATTATATGACTCATGTATACATCGGGTACAGAATAATTAGCATGCGCGGTCTCTCTTCTAGCGTAGGCATATATATGCACACATATGAGCTTCAAATAGGCAATTCATAATATACCAGCCTTGAATTATAATGCAACTCTACCGTTCATATAGAAGGTGACGAGCACACAAGTCATACTATCGCATGGAATTCGATAACTGGATAGGATACGTTTGGATTCAAGATATTATTTTTAATTACTAAGAAATGAAACTCGCAATTGATACGTTAACCTTAGCGTCAGAACTCACAGTTTCAGACCGGTCTCAAAATATTAAACCTGTAAATTTAACTTGAAATTGTGATTCAGGGAATTCACGGATTAAAGAGATACATGTTCAAATTTTAATAAGGACTTAGGTTAATACCAATCAATACCTATACTTCTTCAGTTTACTAACGAGTTGGAGTTTCTTCAAGGGCTATTGGAGCTGTACAAAATGCCATGGAGAGATATGATAAGCAACCAGCACAGTTTAAAGTCATTATTTTGGGTGACATGGACGTGGGGAAATCCACTGTGTTTCAAAGACTTAATAATAGCAGTTTTCGATACCAGCCCCCGCGGGACAAGGTGACGGTGAAACCAAACAGTTGTTACAGAACCGTCTATGTCAACGACACGCCGATTGTGGTAGGTGTATATGTGATGATAATGGCTGTGTCTATATACAGCCCAGTAATCAATTGAAGGTGCATAGTCACAACAATTGCTTCAAAAATAAAATTGTTAAATTTGTATACTTTAAGAGGCTTAAATTATCAATGTAAATGTAATGACGCGAAATAAATCTTAGCATATGATGGTTTCATTTTATATAAATTGATATAATTTTCTTTAGTTGTGAAGTTGAATTAGGGAATCGTAACTATAATTAAATTTCACAATTTTAAAAATGATATTAATTAATATGTAATGAAATCGTCATATGTTAAGATTTATTTCGTTTCCTTATATCTAGGCAAATAATTTATACCTCTAAAGGTATATAATTTAACAATTTTATTTTCACTCATTCTGGTTTGAATATGCACCATTAATATGCTGCCAAAACGAACACGAAAACATGTTATTTAGTACAATTTTGAACACGATACAAGAAATGCTTTGTTCAGTATTTTGAACATCATTGGATTGGAAGACAGCAATGTTCAAAATAATCAACTGAGTGTGTGTTAGGTTATTTCTGAGCTGTAGTGTGGAGGATGTCAAACGATCTACCATTTAATACAGATAATGGAGGATGACAGTTTATCCATCAATCATATGACGTCATAATCAACTGCGTGACGTGTAGGTTGATGTCATAATCAATTACGCCATAAGAATGATGTAGCTAGGTTCGTCACGAACGCTTCATTAATGACTGACTAAGCGATGTTGTACGAATTTTTGGTGTCTACTATTTTATTAACATGCTGCAGAATGTTTTGAAATAAATTTAACTGGGCGCTGTTACAATACCCAATCAAATTAGTTTCAGAACATTCAACAGATTACCGTATAGTTTTCTGGAAATTGGGATTCAGAGAGTGAAGAGGTCGATTGATCCCAACACGGGAAAAGTGTGAGTGGGTGAGTGGGTTTTAGCTTGAGATGAGTGGGGCATAGGTAAAACTGTATATCTTGCTAGCATAATCCAGCAGTAGAATAGTTAATATTATATCCTTACACTTGTCTCTTTCGTCTATACAGTGAAATAGAAATAATGACATCTAATTGAGACTCACACCACCACACAGCAGACTTAGTTTCGTTGGCCCAACGTAAGTTTTATTCGTTGGCCCAACATAGTTTTGTCCGTTGGTCTTATGTTGGCTCGACGTATGGTTTTGTTAGCCCAACATTTGCACATTGTATGATAGTCAACAATAATAGAAAAAGTACAGATAGATTTTTATAGACGACTGCTCCATGTCAATAGAAGCACCCCAAAATATATGCTTTATGGAGAATTAGTCGGATACACACTAGAAATAAGCATAAAGTGCAAAATAATAAACTATTGGCACAAATTATTGAACAGCAAAGAAACGAAATTATCTTCAGTATTATACAAATACATGTACAACGACCACGTCCAAAAAAATATGAAATATAAAAGGATTAGCACCTAATCACCATGATCATTGTACATATAGGATTGAAGATTTTGGGAACACCCAACTGGTATGAACATTTTATATTTGGCCCAATTCATACGTTATTAATTTTCCATTTAAAACGGTCACATCGAATTCTATTACCCTCGCATCGCAAGGGGAAACGCGTAATTCATTCAGCTTGGTGAGCGTGCGCGTACGTGCGCGCGTGCATTCATTAATGTGCGTCGACATCCTTATATAAGATACCTCTGATGCAGTTTGGTTCAAATTTTGACACATGAAAGGTAGTTACCGTAGACTTGATCTCGGATTTTCAGACAACAGCGGTGATTTCGGATTTAGAAAATCCGAATGCGGAACGGATCAATTTCTAAATGTATGGATATCTTAGGAACCGCCAAACCGATTTGGCTCAGATGTTAATGCAGAAATGTTTGTTAACGTACTCGAAGCTTTTCAGTCCGTGGTATTGATCTCGATTGTAAAATCTGAATTAGGATTCGGATCATATTCAGGATTTAAAACTTTCGAATAATGGACCTTTCCACTTTTAGCTATGCCCCGCCCATCTCAATTTAATCTCCACCCACACCACGTCCGTGTTGGGATCGATCGATCTCTGAACTCCCTGACCATCAATTTCCAGAAAACTATACATATAAGCTGTTGAATATTTTGAAACTAATTGGACTGGATGCTATTGCTGCCTATGCCTACATAATGTTTATGAAAACGTAGACATACAATTCGTACAACGTGTCGGACTATTAAGCGTTAAAGACGAACTATGTCGAATGATTCATGATGATTATGACGTCATCATACACGTCACCTATCTAATTATGACGTCATATGACTTCAGATGATCGATGGATCAACTGGAAAGTTGAATTGTGTCTGCAATCTCTGGTTATTCTTGTTGACGTATTTTATACGGCCTAGGCGAAATATAGACCGACGCGGTAACTTATGTTCTTCTGGGTGGATCTTCAACACCTATGGCTGGAATGTTATCCCTGGGGATCCCAGGAACACTCTCGTGAGGTCATTGATTACAAATACCCGATCTGCCACTGAAGTACCTAATGCCATAGTCATATACATCACAGCTTAACTGACACCATCATAATAACGTATCTCCGTCACGAAAATTGAGAATTCCGGCACAATATCGGCCAAATTGTATGTTTTTGGCGAATTTACAAATTAATAAGCAATCAGTTGAATATCTTAGCACTAAATGGACTGTGAGCTGTTGTTGTCATAGCTGCCAGTCGAATTAGTTTCAAGATATCCATCAGCTTACCTATATAGTTATAGATTCCGTGAATTCAGCTTTTAAAGTATCAAATGGATTCCAACGCGCATAAACAAAGTGGGTGGAGCTTAGCAAAAAATATGCAGGGCATATCTAGAAATAGATCCCTCATTTGGACGCGGGAGACCAGCAAACCTTCGAATACGTATTTTGTTGGATTTCGGTTCCAATTTAAAATGTGTATTCGGTACACTTTCTGAGCGGTAGAATATTTCAAATATTATATTTAAAATTTTTCCAAATAGCTGAAGATCTGGGATACGGCGGATACAGAGAGGCTGCACTCGTTGACGCGCAGTTACTATCGTAACGCGCATGGTGTGTTGTTTGTGTACAGTGTGGAAGAGCCTGCATCGTTCTATGCATTGGCGAAGGCCATGCACAATGTACAAATGTACGCACCTCAAGGTAGAGTTATAGGAATTGAAATAAAATTAAACATTGAATTTGATGTGTTATAGTATTTTCTTTAAATTGTTGCCATTTTAATACTGTGAGTAGGAAATAATTTTTAACACTTTTAACAAATTTTAAATTTCCAAATCAAATTAAAAGTTGAACTGGTGTTCCTATTTCCACAGAAATGTGGTGGAAGATGTTTCTGTCGTAGTTTCTTTGCTATTAACACGGTAAAGATAGAATATTGACATCAGAGTGGTAAGGGTTAGACAGCAACATCGTCCACCAAAATTGTTGGAAAATGTACATCAGTTTCTTCGCTACTGACATGGTAAAAGATAGAATATTGACATCAGAGTGGTAAGGGTTAGACAGCAACATCGTCCACCAAAATTGTTGGAAAATGTACATCAGTTTCTTCGCTACTGACATGGTAAAAGATAGAATATTGACATCAGAGTGGTAATGGTTAGACAGCAACATCGTCCACCAAAATCGTTGGAAAATGTACATCAGTTTCTTTGCTACTGACATGGTAAAAGATAGAATATTGGCATCAGAGTGGTAAGGGTTAGACGGCAACATCGTCCACCAAAATTGTTGGAAAATGTACACCGGTTTCTTTGCTACTGACATGGTAAAAGATAGAATATTGACATCAGAGTGGAAAGGGTTAAAAGTTTGAAAAAAGATGCTGCCATACAATCCATACTGACAAACTGAATAAACCATGGTTTTAATATTTAGCCCTTGGTGAAAAAATTCCATTTGCTATAGTCTGTGAACAAGATGGCGTGCATTTCCAAGTACTCGAGTACGAGTACAACAAGTACATGTACTCATCCAAGCGATGAGCAGTGCAAATTTTACCCCTTTGAACCCTGAATTCACATAATCCCAATAAATCAATCCAATTTTAGCTATGCTCGCCCATCTCTAGCTAAGCTCCACCCACGCTTTGTTCGTGTTGGGGTCGATAGAACACTGATCTCCCTGAATCTCAAATTAGTTTCAAAATGTTCAACAGAATGTATATTATATAGTAAATACATACAATTCGTACAACTTGATGGACTATTGAGCGTCTATGACGAACCTATAATTACGTCATTCATGACGTGATTGATTATGACGTGAGCCTACATGTGACGTAGTTGAATATGACGTCATAGTATTGATCGATGGACTGGATTCCTCTATTCCCAAAGTCCCAATTTCAAGATTACTTAGTATCTCCGTCCCATTGTTCTGGGGACTCATGGGTTCTCCTAACTCCAAAATCTTTTTTGAATTTTAATGCGCGAAGAACCTATTATATGTCATATAGGTGGCAAATGACAATATGTATTTTGCTTTTCAAATTTCTGTTTTACTTAGCCGTTGAGAAGCTTGAAGTACCGGTTAGTATATCAATTGCACAGTAATCGTGCAGGTAAGCTGTTCAATATTTCTCAATTAAAGGCTGGAAGCAACAGTTTCCTGTTAAATTAATTTCAAAATATTCAGCAAAATAGTTTTTACGCATTGCGTCAGTCTGATTGAAGCGGTCAAAATTATCAATTACTGCTGCTGTTAGCGATGATGATAGCGATACCGGTGATAATGATGCTGATAGCGATAATGGTGATTACGATGCTGCTGCTGCTTCTGCTGATGATGATGACGACAACGACGACGACGACGACGACGACGACGATGGTGATGATGATGAGAGTCGTCATATATGTTGCTGTCTTTCAGCACTGCGTTTTCTGCTGGGTACAAAAGCTGATCTGCAGATGACAGTAGAGCCGGAGAACATCACGAGGTTTGCGCGAGAACATCACTGCGCATGCGCATTTGTCATCTCTGGACGAACAGGTAACAAGGACCGCATTCACACATGTGGAATCAGGAGCAAGCTGTGGTTGAAATACCATATCTATCCGCGCAATCGAAAGCACAAATGATATTGATCGATTGGTCCGTATAATAGCAGCATAAAGATTATTAATTTACTGGAATATTCATACAGCTATATGAATAATGGCCGTGGCACCGTAGCAATGACTGACGAATTAGAAGGGCCAACTATCTAGGGTGGTCCTGGGGAGTACAGGTAATTTCATAAATGTGAAAATTCTCTTATTTGACTGACCTAGTTATTTCTGACTGATCAGTGAAAATGTGGGAGCCATAACCCTGACCCCTATGGCTGCGACCATGAATTTTACAGAAAGCAACCGATAGCAGCAATAGAATTTCATAGATAAATTAATTTTGATCACTTATTTAAATCACAATTGCTGGTAAGTAGGTTGTATTAAAGCTTTTATTGATAAATTTGGCCAAGATTATCAAAATATTTCTTTATTGAATGTTCATTTGCAGGCCAAGAGAAGAGTATTTATGAAAATTTACTACTGGAATGTCATTTCAGTGGTAAAATTTACATTCACAACAAATGCTTGGAAATAAAATGATCAAAACTATATACTTTTAAAGTCTTAAATTGTGGGCTTAAATGTAGTGAAACGAAATAAATCTTAACATATGATGATTTCATTACCTATGAATTAATATAAATTTTTAAGTTGTGAAACTGAATTAGAGACACTAATTCAACTTCGCAGTTAAAAAAATTAATAATAATTTGTGCGGAATGAAATCGTCATATGATAAGATTTATTTCGCTTCATTACATTGAGGTACACAAATTAAGCCTCTAAAAGTACACAATTTAAACAATTTTATTTTCACGCATTTTGCTGTGCATATGCACCTTTAAGCGTTATAGAGGACTATGTCGAGTCATTCATGACGTCATGATTATGATGGCATCATACACGTCACGTAGTTGGTTATGACGTCATTTGATGGATGGAAAGTTCCATTGCCGTATGCTGTTTTCAGCTTTTATGGCTCAATGGTGACATATGTAGAATAGACACATATAAATGTCACCTGCGTTATTATGCTATTACGCTATTATGTCAAATAGCGGTGCCACCTGATATCGCTGGCAATCGCATATGTGAGACATCTTACACGTGTCGCGTTCCATTTAAATAAACGAATCCAGTCTCTCAGTCAATCACATGACGTCCTAATCAAATATGTCGCATGCAGGCTGACGTCATAGTCAATTACGTCCTGAATGACGGGATTTAGTCCGTCATAAACGCTTAATAGTCCGTCAAGTTGTACGAATTGTAGGCCTACGTCTTTACCAGTTAATAAACATTATGTTGGATATTTTGAAACTAATTTGACTGGGTGCTGTTGCTGCCTATCGTAGCAACAGTACCCAGTTAAATTAGTTTCAAAATGTTCAACATGCCTGCATAGTTTTCTGGATATTGAGATTCAGGGGGTGTAGGAATAGATCGAGCCCAGCACGGGAAAGGCGTGGGTAAAGCTTAGCTAGAGATGGGTGGGACATAGCTAAAACTGAACTCATCCATCAGCATACCTTAGGATGTAGGCCTACATGTAGTTTGAATATTAATAGTGTTTTCATATTGTAGTGGCTTAGTTACAACGTTAGTGCACTTGTTATCATTGCCTATATTCGGCTGGGACTTTCCCTAGAGACAATTTACTCGCGCAGTTGCCAAACTGTTCTCTATACAAACGTACCAGTTGAATACGAAAAACCTAGCAGTATGTAAGCTGCAGAAACCGAGTAAATCGCCTAAATTGTACTATCTTGAAAATAAAATCCACCTTTCAGCGCTGTTTTCAGACATAGTGAATGCTGAATAATAGTAGAATTCAGTTCCCGAGTCCCGCATCTTCATATTTTGCATCACGTGGCATACTTCCCGAAACATGCCACACGTTTTGGCTCCGGTTTGGTTCGTATTCTATTATTTCGTGGAAATACCAGTCGAATAAAAAATATACTCTACGGAGCCAAGCATACTCTAATTTTTCGCCCAGTCGAATACAGCCATTGTCTTTATCAATCATATCAACAGTGTCATTGTGGAAGGTGGCTACACCTGGTTACACAGTGGTGTCATTTCAAATAAAATAATTCAGCAACATTTTCCCAAACATATACGGCTCTATTCACCATCCAGTAATGGACAGGGGAACACTCCCATCTATCATTACTCCGCAATTAAGTACATTCTGCATGATTAAGTAGTCTCATATTCCACATTAATGTCTGCCAATAGTCTCGTTCAGTAAGCATACAATATTAACCTGTATCAGAGCAGTCCGTTTGACGTAAAATCCTATCTATGGGATATTCATACAAAGGCAGGTACACAATGGGGGTAATAGTAACATCTTAGTGATGGAGCAATTACGACGACATATGATGCATACCCTTTTGCAAACTAAATTTGATAAGCATGTACCCTTTAGATGCTTCTGTTAGCGATCCCAAATAAGCCTCTTAGACATCACATTAGAGGAATCCAATCTGTCACTCAGGTATATGGCGTCATAATAAGCTACGCCACATCTGGGCGGACGTCACAATCAAAATACGTAGTGAATGACGTGTCTAATTTCGTCAGTTATACGAATTGTATGTTTTTACTATTTAAAAACCATTCTGTTGATATTTTGAAACTAATTCAACTTGGCCTTTGGCAATAACAGCAACCAGTAAAATTACTTTCAAAATATTCAACAGCTTACCTGAATAGTTACCTTGATATTGGGATGTGGGGGAATTCATGGTTCGATCGATCCCAACACGAGCAAAGCGTGGGTGGAGATTAGTTAGAGATGGGTGTGGTATAGCTAAAAGTGGATTCATCTATTCTCAACCAACAACACAGTACAGAGTCATGATCACCATTTATTAATATATCGTCTTCACCCACAGATGGACATGTTTGATAAGTATGCATTTTGGTATGCACAGGGCTGCTTTAGTCAGGGGTAGGGTGTCATACGTGAATCTATATTTCTATTGCATGTTGGGAAGAGATCTTTCATGGAAAAGAATGGAAAATCGTACTGGTATCATCGTCACCACTGGGTGGATCAATAAATGCATCTGTTACCTCGATATAACCGCCCAAACCCAGCCCTATTTCCCTACAATACTTGAAAACGCACCCACCGCATTACATCCAGTGGATGTAAGGAATACTGGCAGCTTTATGTGTTCCTATTGCATACACAATCCCACGGGTTGGTATGTAACAAAATGGCTCTGTGTAAAATCCCACGCATCCTTCTTCTACACAAATTCTGTCTGTGCTCACAAGTGTAATAACGACAATCTCAATTTCCGGAGCCAAAATGTTTTGTACTTCCTTTGTTTGCAGCATCAGAGGCATGAAGGATGACTCTCATGACTGCATCCTCGTGATTGCATGAAATAATGTTAGTACAGTCTACATCCGGTTGCACGCACATGACACACCCTTCGTGTTTAGTTTGCTGTCCTCATAACAGGACGTGTCAAAATGTCAGACAGTTCAACCTTATTTTCTAATACATACAGGAACTTCGTCAGTTGCTTGGGATTTCAGATGCCCCTAAAACACTTGATTCTTTTTACTGTCCTTTTTCCCGTTAATTCATTTAAAGTAGCTCGTATGTGCACACTCCCCATCTCCACCCACCCCGCCCTGGGAAGATCCGCATCATGAGCTTTGGAAGTGTATGTCGATGTATGGCAGATACACATCTATGTATGCGTCTTTCCTTTCACTATACGATCGAAAATTACCGCATCCATCGTCGTGTCACCGTACAGGGGTGTATGCAGATTGCTCAGACATAGCACCAAAGCTGACATTGCAGGTTTGCATGGTCTGAGAGGTTTGACGGATAGGTATGTTTTTTTAATGAAAAGTTCATGAGCCGGAATTGTGGCTTTTACACGACTCTAAACAACATCTTCATTGAACTATTACTCACATAGCTGTTCTATTTCCCTCATAGTTTCGACTACTGACACATGTACCATTTATATTATATATAGGACCAGAAGTCAGCCAGTGTGTTAACATGTGCCCACTAATTTGACTGAATTTTATTTGAAAATTAAGGAATCATTATTTGTATTTATAAAAGATGAACTTATAATGATGTCTTGAACGAGGCTTCATTAAAAACCTGTAATCAGATACCATGAAGGCCCTTGCATGTAATCCAAATACAAGCACTTATTCCCAATTCATCACAATCACATTGCACCACTGTCATATTCTTTATCATCGATATAACGATGAACTTTATTACCTGATTCAAGATGGCATGGCTCACAAGCAGCAGTGCATAGTAGGACACGAACCCCTGCATATACAACTGAGTTTAGGCCTACTGCAATCAGTTGCAATGGACCCCATATTGATTGCCAGCACATTTCCAACCACAATTCACAGTATTCATGTACCCTTCGTTTGCAAATCCAGACCATGACCTGGTAGTAAGCCCTGAGGCTGTGT
This sequence comes from Chaetoderma sp. LZ-2023a, assembly GCA_034401795.1. NCBI lineage: Eukaryota > Metazoa > Mollusca > Caudofoveata > Chaetodermatida > Chaetodermatidae > Chaetoderma > Chaetoderma sp. LZ-2023a. Next base: position 68,064,452 of record CM067367.1, read on the forward strand.
AAGTTTGTAGCGGATGCAAGTCGAGGGAGACATCCTAACAAATGTTTGTGTAGCAGCCACTTTTTTTACTGAATAAGTTACAACGCAAGGAAACAGAGGAATCTGTACGTTTTCCACCAAACAGGATAGCTATAACTTGGCATACCGAGTTTTCAATGGTGTCCCTTGTCTGGCCAGGTAAATTGAATTCATTTGTACAGGATTTCATAAACGAATTGCATTGAACACGTTTTTTGGAAGACCGACTTCTTTCTAACACTAAATATGCGTGAAGTGGGATCGCAAAGAGTGAATGCGTAAATGAAGATGAACTGAGATAGCACCTCACTACCTAACAGTAGATTCGGGTGGATGTGTCAGAGAAGACATATAAACTGAACACGGAATGCAAACATTCCACCTAGATAACAAATACGGTAATTTCGTGAAAATATTCGTAAAATGCAGCGCCTCTGCTACCAGCTGGCGCCACATAGCATCAGATCGGTTCCTACGTTTTTCTATGTTACACTTGCAATATCCAAGTTATATAAGCTGCAAATACATGGCACACATCCCAAAATAGATCCAGGTGTATAGCGATTTAGTCGAATCCTTTATTGAAATGAGGCACATCTGCCACCAAGCGCCGATACCTGACATCTGGCGGCGCTGTCAAAGTGTTTCTATGTCACAAATTATTCACAATAGTGATATGTCCACGTATGCGCAGTTTCACGATTGCTTCCAATGTCGCGGAAACATTGATCTAATTAAGCTGCGTTTACCTGGCACGCAGGGAGCGGATTATGGAACGCGGAACGCAAAGAGGGTATGCGGAATGCGGGTAAAATATTGTGTGTACCATTTACCTGCACCCGGAATCCATTTATTTTATTGCAATTTTATTGGTGATATTGTGATATTTCTATCAAATTTCTTTGAAAAGTGACAACACATTTTTTTTACCCTTTGATATCTAGCTTTCCACTGAGACCATTACAAAATGTTTATGTGCGGAGGCGAGAGATGCAGATCCAAAATGGCGGATACTGACGACTAGATTAAAAATGATACCTTAGCCTAATCTAATAACATGTAATTATAATATTACTGATTTCCGATTTTTTCGACAAATTAGTTCTTATAATTTTAGACGATGCATCAGCTTAAACTTCTTGGATTACCTTTTCGTTGCTAGGTTACATGGGCTCTATTCCGCGACGGAATCTTTTCCGTCCGGAAAAATCGCTACACCAAGCGATCGGTCTTTCGGTGTCACGCTGTTCCACATTCCGCATGCCGCTTACCGCGTGCAGGCAAATGGATGAAGGAAAATAGTAAAGAGCGATCAGAAGTATATTCCGCGTTCCGTTTCCGCAACCCGCTTTCCGTATTCCGCGTGCCAGGTAAACGCAGCTTTAGGCGTGTTTACACCATAGAGCTAATCCTGAGTAACATCATGCATCAGTATAACGTTACTCCAGATTAACTGTCTAGTGTGAATAGGACCTACTACTACTACTACTTCCACAAGTCTGGGCGTCTGGTATAGAGCAATGTTTACACAAATACTTTAACAGCATGTTTACATTTAGGAGCGGGAATTGCACAAGCAATTCAGAAGATAGCAGAGCGCCTATACATCGCCTTCCAGAAGTCTCAGGGTGAGGACCGAATGAAGATTTGTCTCAGCCTCGACAGAGCCATGGTGCACCATCCATTTGAAGTCAAGGATGCAGAAGAAAGGAAAGCATGTGCTTGTTAGCTTACATTTAAAAAACCTTATAATCAAACTAGAACATACTTCCATAATCAACACACGTGTCATGC